>OV928049.1:11210000-11810000 GCA_931315375.2 Opisthograptis luteolata | reverse complement strand
CATATTACTAATTGTTTTTTTTTTTCACCCCGGGTTGCATTTAATTTTCTCTAATCAACTACATTTAAGTTCTAATGAACTGTCAAAACTTTATCAAATCCAAGCTTTTCCTTGACCATCCGCTCTCCAACGTCAGTGACGGACAAACTTTGAAACGTAAACAAAAACAGAGTCTTTGTCTAAAAGTCAAACTGTGCGCTCTAACTGCAACGCACAGTACTAGCCTAGTCAGTGACACAGCTCACGCTTTTTTGTTTAGACTGCGACAGACATTGCCACATAAATTTTGTAGGTTCATATATTGTTTTTGCTGATACAGCCACTGATTTCACACTCGTTCTCGTGTACAATTAGAGACAGACACATACACGTGTGGTGTATACACCGAATACTGAGTGTACGGTGTATAGTGTCGGTGTCTAAACTTAGATAATGCTAATTTGATGTTGATGCTAAAAATATCAAAATAAAACACAAATTACAGCATTAGATAGTAGTATCTATGTAAGTGAAACCACAAGGCATAGTTATTCAGAAATATATACACATACAAATATGCATAAATATACAGTTAAAAGTGACTAAATTTACTAAAAAGTTTACAACTCTGAAACGTGCATCACTTACGCATTAAAGTTGGATATACGAGTATGCAGTGTGTGATAATTGCGTTAATATTTTAGATTATTTTACAATAGTTCAAGGTTATGTGAAGCTAAGTAACTGTAATACAGTGTAAGCCGGGGAGAATTTCTATTACGATGACATTTCAACTTAATTTATACCTTACATTGTTACAATAGAGTTGGTTTTATGTTTTTTTTCCTGAATCCCAGTTTCAATGCTGAGGATTATAGTAAACGTTTATATTTGACTGTAAATGGGCGATTTGAACCTTGCTACATCATGAATGGTGCATTTTGTAGAGATTTCAATATAGATGGGGGATAGTTTTATCAGAACTGTATATTTTGTTGAGTTGGACTCTTTTTCAAACCCTCAGATGTGGAGAACATAGATGCTTTTGAAATTATGTTCGATTATGAAAAAAAGGTTTGACCACAAGTCATATTCTGGTGGTTTAAGTAGCTCCACCTAGATTGGAAATCGGCTCTCAAGTGAAGCTGCCGACACACACCAACCAGCACCAGTACTACGAAGCGGCTAAACATAAGCAGGTAAGCTTACTATCACCTTGAAGTAAGTTTCAGCTACAGTACCTGAAACTAAATGTATCATACCACAGTGTAAAAAAGTTTACCTAGTCTTTCAAGATGGGTGTGAAAAGAGTTCTAAGGCTGGCCATACATGGACAGCCTGAAGCAGTCAGGGTTGACTGCTTCAAGCTGCGACTGCATAGTGAACTACAGACCTCTACATACGTATATACATGAACCGCTCGAGCAGTTGCAGTACTTCATTATGCAGTCGCAGGTTGCAGCAGTCGATCTCGATTGCTTCAGGCTGTCCGTGTATGGCCAGCCTTAGGCGTCGGCAATGCCCTTACGCTCGAAATTAATAATCGATCCTGATCCGTTATCCGCGGTTTTGGATCGATGTGTCATGTCATAATATGTCATTTTAGTAGTAATATGTCAAGCCTTAGTACGAAAATGACATATTATGACATGACATATCGATCCAAAACCGTAGATAACGGATCAAGATCGATTATTGATTTCGGGCGTTAGTGTTGCAAATGTTCGTCAGCGACGGTGGCCGCTTACCATCAGGTGGGCCGCCTGCTTGTCTGCCACTCTATTAAATAAAAACTAAAAATAATATTACCCTCTTTCACGGGTTTACCCAAAAATCCCGCCCCCAATAAATTCAGTTAGAGGCGAACATCACTGAATTTCCTAAAAGTATGAGTGGATTAATTTTTTTGACACATTTTTTTTAACGTCGCCGTCCGTCGACTACAAAGGATGCCCTGAAATTGTTCGTTGGAATAAAAAAGTTGAAGTTACATAGGTACCTAGATGGTTGAGCAAGTACGTACGAAACGTTTAGGCGTGCTTCTTAGGCTGTTGGGATAAGAGTCAATTTTGAACGTTTCATAACTGTGTTAAGGTTGAAAGTTACGTGTGGTCGACTTGACCGGTAACGAACGTGCAAACATGGGTTTACCTTCGAAAAACTTTTAGGTTCGAATATTTGGTAGGGAAAATGTTTTTTCGAATGTGGTTTTGTAACGTGAATATTTTATTTGAATTCTGTCTGTTATAATAATCTAATACCTATTGTTATTATTACTGTGTTAACATTGTCCTATTTCGTTTTAAATTGCCTATCAGTGTGTTCTGGCAGACTTGAGAGTTCCCAATCCCCGTGAGTATCTTCACTTAACATCAGATGACTTGTGGTCAGACGTTACCATGTTACAAGTTAAAAGACAACTCTTGCTGTACTCCTTAATATTCATGTTTCCATATCCCAATGTGCACAACCAACCAAGATAAATCTTAACAGTAAAGCTCAAAAACATCGGACTATTTAAATGACAAGAAAGCTTGCGATTTTAGTGAACTTGCTCTAATTCAATCAATTAGTAATATGAATAAAATTGACAATGTGATCGCGCCAAAAAAATTACCCGCCGGGCGTTTCTTGCCTGTTCTTTTGCCGGCGTAAGGAGGTTGGAACAGGCGTAGCTAGTTTTAAGTTTGACGTTTTAAAGTGATCACAATGTATCCTATTGAATAAAAACAGTTGAATTATGAATTATAATGAATGGTTAATCTTTCGACTATGTACAATTTGTGAGAGGTTGTTAAAGTACCATAATCACTATAAAGCTTGTTTAGTACTTAGCTTCTAAAGTACTAAGTGCAAGTAATTTAGCCAGGCATTTGTCCACAACAATACCGAAATTGTTTCGCCATTCCGGCTCGAAAGCGCGATGTCACGCCGAGACCGCATGTTATGCTTGCATTTGGCCGGCATGCCATGCACAAATATGATTTTTATGCATGTCTCTGTGGTGACCATGCTTGAAACGTTTCGTGGAATGAAATATAATAAAAAGGAGAACTGATAGTGTTGTACACACATTACTATCTTCTAATCCTACGAACATTATAAATGCGAAAGTTTTTGTGTGTGTGAATGTTCGTTACCACGTATCACCGTAACTACTAAACCGATTTTGATGAAGTTTGGGATGGAGCAATTACCCTGGATTAACAAATAGGCTACTTATCATCCCAAAATGGTCTCTGCGGGATAACGGGAAGAAGTGGGTGAAACCACGGGGCGCATCTAGTACTTTATAAAAATCTCGTATCACAATGTTTGTTATCGAACTCCTTCGAAACGACTTGATCGATTTTTATGAAATTTTGTGTCTATGTATCTATATACATACACGAAAAGAATGGAGAATAGATCGTAGTATTACGTGACCGAGGATTTCTCAAGTAAAACTTACCCAATAAATGGATCTCTGTTTATATTTAAATATTGCTACAAATGTCTGCACTCTACCAGAGCGCCGACTCGACTGACTATGTTCCCAAGAATATCCCACCGCCATCACTTGACGGTCACGTCAAGAAGTGGCGGTCAGATCGAGTACTTTTTAATAAACCGGAAAAGGATGTAAACGCAAAGTGACAGCACTCTAACGTCAGTACTGCGCAGTGGAAGTCAATAAGCAGTACTTACCGGAAATATTCGAAATGTCTTGGGAACATATTTACAAATTCACAATAAAATAAAATAGTGGTTCTTAAATGAACAAAATAATATGTTATCAAATTAGCATTACCAAAAATAGTAATAAAAGCTAACAGTAGGTTATATTTTATAACCTTAGGGGATAAGGATGTCTCTGTCCAGATTGTTTAAACCTTTTAATGAGATGTAGTCCACGCGGGTGAAACCACAGGACGCAGCTAGTATAAGTGTATCATCACGTGTATCAACAGCATCGCCTTACAAGGCGGAGTTCAAATCCACACGGTGATGGAAAACGTCGCGGAGAAACTAGCAAGTCCAAGAACCACAAACTTCCTTACGCCGGCAAAAGAACAGGCAAAATACGCTCGGCAGGTAATTTTTTGGGCATGATAGATAGATATATAACGCTTTATTGTCTCACCACAACAACAGAAAAATACAACAACATAAAAGGAAAGATATCTTATTACACACAGACAAACTGGCGCGCGCGATCAAATTTAAAATCAGTCTTCGTTAATTAATTTCAAACCATTTCTACTGGCAATACTGTTCCTCTCTCCCTCTCCCTACAAGCGCAGTGTCTCAACATATGTAAACTGTGGTCACAGCCACATAAGTTACGTGAACTGTGTCCCATATGCGCGGAATGGGCTCCTTCTTTCGTCCCGACCACTGTGCAGTCTGTATCGACAGATAGCTTGGGAGAACGGCAAGATGCGAGGTCAGGCGACCTGCTTTGTATTGTTATTGCGGGATAGAAATGTCACTGAGCAGAGTAAAAGTCTGTCTACACTGAGAAAAAAAGATATGACTTTCCTTCTGAGTCTTACCTTCCAAGACCGATTCCTTCCTTTTTTCACCTTAGTTTTCCTTCTAAATCACAAGTCCTTCCCTTTTGACTTAGAAGTAAAACGGTATTTCGGAAGGTTTTTTTTCTCAGTGTATGTTGTTGGTTCATCACTCAGGCTTTTTAGAGTTCCACACCTCAAAAAGACGGAATTGTCCGTCTGTTTGTTCGTCAAGAGCCTTTTTCTTAAGAACAGGTAAAGGTATGAAGTTGTTTTTTTTTATATCTTACTGAACTGTAATGGACAATCGTGATGGTAATCATTTATGGCGAGAGATTTACTCGTCTCAATAGTTAAGTAGTGTTGGATAAAACAAATACAGTCGCACGAATGAGCGCGACAAGTTTTTATCGTAAAGGTAAATTATGAAAGCAAACTGTATGGAATTGTATAAAGGAAATAATAAAAATGCCGACTAGCTAATGATGCTACGACGCGCATTAATTTTAAAGTTAAATTTTAAAAATCTTTTTAGAGCTTAAATTTGTTAAAATCTTTCAAAAGCGACAAAATAATGTTTATAATATCAATACTGCGTTAAGATACAACATGAAACTAGCTTCGCCTATTCCAACCTCCTTACACTAGCAAGACCTAGTCAAAATTTAGCTATGGTCTAGTTAACAAGTCACAACTACGGACAAGAAGGGAATTTTTAAAACTTTACAAAGAAATAGTCCATTATTAAAACTAAACTAATTTTAGTTTCCTTAATTAGTCTCGTTGTATTCAAAGGGTTGTTGTTTCTCAATTCAGCTTAAACTACACAGAAACGTAAATATTTTAGAAGTAAATGGCCATTACAAAGTCACGCCGCAAAGTGTAATAAACGAAATACAAATTGGTGTCGATTTATTCGAGCGGCAAAATAAACCGCGAAGCAAAAGCGGTACCAAAAATTCGACGAAAAAATCAAAAGGAAATAAGGTCTGCCCGAATCGGTCCAATCGACTTTCTAACGTATGAATCGATAAAGGCGCCCGAAACGAAAGCAAAGTCATTAATTCCACGAAGGAGAAATTAAAATCCGATACGACACAAATTTTCAGCTTTCCGTGCACATTGGAACAATACTTTTTAACTTTGCAGTCGTTGGCCATTTCTAACTTTATGAAGACGGATATAAGGGTCAAAATAAGTTGCAGTTTTCAAAAGTTTAGGTCAAAAACTGGTTGTAACAAAGAGAGTTCTCGATTTAATTTGCAATACATTCCTTATCGATTTCTAGCAGTTATCGGAGTTTGATTGCATTAGTGGAAATGTTTAAGTCGTTACTCTACGCGATATTATCCGATTGAATTCGTGATTTCCTTTTAATGTTCTTACACGTTTTGGGCAATCGCGATATGGAGTTAGAAGTTAAGGAATCCGATACTTGTCCGACATTTCTTGCAGCCACTTTTCAAACATCGATACATCCACACCACCGACTGCATTATTTTTCATACAACTACTGTCCATCCAAAAGTTGTTTTGTAAAAATCGCTCAGAACGATAAAGCCGCCAATTACTTTTAATATTTTCTCTTCTTTGTTATATTAATTTCTGTTGTTGTTGTGATTAAACATTAAACACGCACATTAAAGCGTTATCTGTCTATCTACAAATCTTAAAAATACTAAACGTCAAAGTCAGAATAATGGTTACTTAACATTGTAAGACCACACGCACGCTGGGAAGACGAGATCACACGTATATATGGTCAAAAAGGGCTAGAACTAGCAAAGGATAAAGAAACTTGTCATTCTCTGGAGGCCTTCACCTCTAATTATTTTTTATTAATTTATTTTATTATTTTTATAGATATAATATAAACACTGTACTTATACATACTTAGAGAAATATACTAAGGCTTTTTTATTTCATTTATTTAACGTTGTAAAAAGACATACCAGTATGATTTATTTAGTCTTAAATTAGCGTTAACGAATGTAGAATCTTGGTTAGGCCCCCACAGCTGCTATTGCTTCAGTGTTTTTCAAGATAACAAGACCTGCACAGCCTGCATTCACAAGGTTTCACGTCGGTATGTGTATTCAACTGTTCTATCGGAATGGTAAACAGACTCGAAGCCTGCGTTACTACGACGTATAGAAGCCTTAGATATGATTTTGTTACAATCTTAAGCCAACGATGAACGGTATGTGGGACTAGACCGGTATAATTAATACCGTTTATTTTAAACTAGTAGCGTCTTCCCGTTAGTGCTAGCGCTTACATACAACTGTTGCATCGACTAAACTGTTTCGTCGAGTTGTGTACTTTTCGTGATTTCTACTCAACTGAACAGTTTAGTTGATGGAAGTGCGTATACAATCGATTTTATATCTTCTCAAATCGACCAGTCTTTATTCAGCAACGCTCGAGTCAAGGTGTTTACAAACCATGTCAATTAACAACAAAGTTTTAGTTTGTGCTTTGCTTTATAGAAATTTTAAGAGAGATAAAAAAAGAAGATACTGTGTACATCCTGTACTTAGTGATAGATTATCTAGTGGAATATTTCATACGTTACATTCTAAGCTGAAAGAGCACCCAGACAAGTTTTTCAAATATTATAGAATGAGTGAAGAAACGTTTAATCGGATCGACTGTTTAGTCGATGGTCTGCGCACATCAATACAATGCAATACAAATTGAGCGCTTGATCGATAGTTGTCCAACTTTTAAATCAAAAGCAAATCCATATAGCTTTTTGGCTTTTTTGTCGAACAACTATCGAGTTGACTGTATGTGCGCTTATTTTAGACATATGATACACAACAAAATAGTTGTTCAACTAAAAGTTGTATGTAAGCGCTAGCCCTTATCCCGCAGGAACCTTTTTGTAAAAAAGAAAAAAAAAGTTCCTGCGGGATAACGGGAAGACGCGAGTGAAACCGCGGGGCGCAACTAGTAATCAATAATATATAAGTAGGTACCTACTTACATACAAAAAAGATGTAACTGATCGCTGCCTGTACATGGTAGATAATATGTGAGATAAACTATTATTGGGAGCCTTTATTAACGCAATAGAACCCAAAACAATGATTGTGTAACCGTCAACTTGTGTTTACCTTTATAAATGACAAGTAGATTCACGTACAGTACCGAGTTTGGGAATCTATGGAAATGTCAACGTCAAACTTGACATTTCCACGGTGACTTAAAAACGGGAATGTCGCCATCTTGGCAAAAGGCTAACTTCACTCCGATGACGTGGTAAAGATGGTGGGGGTGCCATCGACAATCCTATATAAGCCAGTGTAAAATAATTATAGGGGGTCTTCGTACTGATGTTTGGCGAAATATAAAGTGTAAAGGTGTACAAGATAAAACTACTGTCGTTTTATTTACTGCGCCTAATAATTGTTAATATTTTGTCTGTTTGTCCGTTTCTCTGGCAACGGCTTAACCGATAAAGCGCAAGCCTATCACCATCCGAGCTACGTAATAAGCCCGCGGATCATTCGTAACCACGCGTTCTTAGGTTGTGCCACGTTCGGGCGTTTGTTGGGCAAGTGACAAGTCACTTCCTTTATAACTATTTGTGACACTTACTATTCACGCCGGTACCCTTCACCGTCCATTAAGAGTCCGCGTCACCCCGCCCCGTCGTCATCATGGAATCGCGTCGTGATATTAGATTAATCGTCCGCCAGCCGGCCATTACCGTCCGGATATGAACGACACGACGGCAAACGGTCGCCGTCCTCGCTCAATCGGACGGAGTTCATTTATGTTCATTAACTGTTGATTTATGGAAAATTGGGTTGTCACCTGAACGAGTTGTTTGCTTATTTATCATCTTCTTACTGTAATACTTATGTAGCAATACAAATCACGTGTTTTTTATGTTTACTTTCTAATGCTAGGGCCACACTCACAGGAAATGCCGTTAAATAGCGCGATGATTGACGTTTGACATAAGTGTGGCCACGACATTTGACAACGGCATTCACATTGGCCGTTCAAGTGTAGCCACTCACATAATTGCGTTAATAATTAACGCAATATTTATCGCGATGATAGGCATTGACATTTCCCTTGACTTTGACCTTAGTGTGGTCCCAGCATTACAGGGTAGCGTTTGACCACAAGTCACCTGAGGTTAGGTGACTATGTGGTCGAAGATGGCACCTCTCTTCATCTGGATTGGGAACAGGCTCTCAGGTGGGGCTGCCGGAACACACAGATAGGTGCTTGGCAACAGATTCTTAACTTGAGGGTGGTAGCTGGCCCGGCGAGCACTAGACAATACCCTACCACCAAGCTGTGGTGTCATCATAATTTTATCCATCACTGAAAGCTCAAGCTCATTGTAGCACCACGACATACGGATTGCAAGCTGACGTCACTACTACGGAGCCATCATCGCTTCAAAATATAATCTTCTTACTGTAATGTTAATGTAGCGATACACTTCACGTGTATTTTGCTTCTTTTCAATTATTGTCTAATGCCAGAAATTAATAATAATAATATAATCAATCCTGATCCGTTATCCGCGGTTTTGAATCGATATGTCATTTTAGTACCAGGACTTGACATATTACTACTAAAATGACATATTGATCCAAAACCGCGAATAACGGATCAGGATCGATTATTTCGGGCGTAAGTATGTATCTTAACGAACTCTGGCTAGGTGGAGCGATGATTATTACGCAAAATGGCTGGTAGCGGTTGGTTGAGAGGAGGCGAAGATCGGGCTCAGTGGCGTGCTCTGGGAGAGGCCTATGTCCAGCAGTGGACTGAAACAGGCTGATTATAATAATAATATCTGGGACAATTTCACACAAATTGACCTAGCCCCAAATTAAGCTCGAAACTTGTGTTATGGGTACTAGATAACGATATACATACTTATATAGAGAAATAAATACTTATATAGATAGAAATATCCAAGACTCAGGTACAAACATTAGTGCTCATCACACATACATTTGCCCTTACCAGGATTCGAACCCGGGACCGCTAGCTTCGCAGGCAGGGACACTACCAACTCGGCTACCGCGTCGTCAATAATGATGATGACTAAACATACTTTAATGAATAACACTGAATTGGAAAATGCCGAAATCTTCCCAATGTAATGCCGCATACAGTTTACCTAAGCCACTGGTTCTTTGTAGGTTGAAAAATTCATCAGCTGGAAGAAGTCCACTGCTGAGCAACCCCTTTGAACGCCACCATGAACGGCATTTGCATCTATAAGCTCCCTGCGACTCTTACAATGTCGTTGGTCCACCTAGTGGGGGGGCCTTCCTATCACAGACACAGACAGGACAGAGCGTCTTCGGTTCATGGTCGTTACTCGTGAACCTTTCTTTCCCATCAGTTATCGGTTCGGTATGGTGAGTCACAATTCACTAAACGGTACGCTCATAAAAGTCACCAATATTGGCAATCCTTTTAATACTGTTTTAAATAGCTTAATGTTCCTAATAAAAACATGTCAGAAAAAAAATACTACACGAGTCTCGATCCGGTTGTCAAACCAAATGTTCACATACTCTAGATAAAGCATAAAACAATGTAAGTCCGTTTTACATAAAGCCAAAATCCATGCCCATATCTGAAATGTAAAGCCAAAGGGTTCTTTATTTTAGAAATTAGCATATACCCGCCAATCAAAACGCCATTCACGCCCTCCCACATCCGTTAGCAAATACAGATACGGATGGTGATAAAGGGTGCTCGTGCACTAGCAGCAAGTCCAAAACTGTGGTCCATTCACGCTCTGACTTTCTAGCTCCAAAAACTCAAACTTTAAGGCCAGTCACTGAGTGCCCACCAGACTTTCTACGAGACACTGCGAGTATGTATAACACTTGGCTATAACAATTGCAATGGTACTAGTGCAGAACCTTGAATAGCATTGTCCTGTGCTGCACTGTACCGCGTCAATATATTAGTTTCCAAAGCATATAATATGCTCAGAGATCAGGGATTCAGGGATTACGACATGGTTAGAAACCAGTAAGAGAGACAAAGTCAAAAATACGTCTATCTGTCTATCTATCTATTTTTCTGTTATTAGTTCATCCTAGAAAAAAAAATGTATTTACATGGTTACACACTCGTAAAAACCCGGTCTGTAGACTCAGTGACTGGTCTTGGATTTTAAGGCTGCATAGTGCGCGAGAACCACAAAGGACGATTAATCTGATCCAACAAAGGGCTGAGGGCCTTGGAGAAATCACGCGGAGGCAGCACCACATCTTGAATATTTGACGCGAAGGGAAATAGGCTCGGTCAAGCGCGAGTCGGCCCTGATAATGGAGTTGTAGGATTGGTTGCTGTGTTTACTGTTACGGAAGATGTTTGTGACAGGTGCTAGTTGATGGCTGTCATGGAATTATAGCTGTTTCAGCTTCTGACAATGCATAGATTTTGCAGAATTAACCAACACAACTACTAAGCTACTACTGAAAGTTATTTGATCAAACATTTATAAAATCTTTCTTCTGTTTAGGTTTCATAGAATGTGTGTGAATGTATGTAAATGATGTGCGTGTGCGTAATAAATAAAATAGGGTAGCAACGTCAGCTTGCGACCCGTAGGTTGTAGGTTCGAATCCTGCAATGACCCTGAGCCTTTAGTGAAGGAAATCATCGTGATGAAACGACAGCTTGGTGGAAGAGCATTTTCTAGTGCTCGCCTGGCTAGCACCACCCTCAAGTTAAGAATCTGTCTCCAAGCACCTATCGGTGTGTTGCAGTAGTCTCACTTAAGAGCCAGTTCCCTGTCCAGGTGTAGCGTAGCACCATTTTCTACCGCATCGTCACGTTTTGTCCTTATACTGCATAATATTATATAGATCGCTGCTTTATGCCCTTGAATGTCACTGGAAACAATGTCCACGTTACAAAGTACATACAAAGAAAGTGTGTGAATTGGGTCAATCTGACAAACGGTCAGCCTGCTCGGCTGGTGGAATGTTATGTTCCTTTGTGATAGGTTAAGTAAGCGTAGTGTTAGATTGATGACTGTTTGCCCAAGTGGGGTGGAGAGAAAATATTGTTCGGTTTTTGTTCTTTTGCCAAGAAAGGGCCTCGTTGCGATGCAGACCTCGTCGGACCTCGTGTAATAAGTCATTTCCAAAAGTATTGACAGCTTACACTTGCTTGCTTGACTCACCACCCTGTGGGTTCGAATCCCGCAACGAGCTTGAGCTTTCTGTAAAGGAAAGCATAGTGATGTATTAGGCGCAGTAAATAAAACGACAGTAGTTTTATCTTGTACACTTTTACACTTTATATTTCGCCAAACATCAGTACGAAGACTAAACTATAATTATTTTACACTGGCTTATATAGGATTGTCGACGCCTCCCCCCCTACCATCTTTACCACGTCATCGGAGTGAAGTTAGCCTTTTGCCAAGATGGCGACATTCCCGTTTTTAAGTCACCGTGGAAATGTCAAGTTTGACGTTGACATTTCCATAGATTCCCAAACTCGGTACTGTACGTGAATCTACTTGTCATTTATAAAGGTAAACACAAGTTGACGGTTACAGCTCGGCCATCCTATCTACGACGAGTCCTCTCGTTGAACGTATTTATTATTTACAACATTTTCGTACTTAGCAATTAATTTTGTTTAAATGCGTTCATTATTTTATACATTATTATTTTACCAATTTACAATTTTACTATTAATATAATTAGTCATATCAACACCATCATAATCTTAAATTTAATTCCATTCTTACCTTATAAATCTAGACATTTACAAATAGTTATACATCCTGAATATCGTGTATACAAGACCTCTGACGACAACCAAGTACACCCTGAATTTTATGTACATGGTCAAATGCAATGACGCGCGGGATCTTGTGTAAGTACACCCTGAATCTTATGTACAAACACAAAACACCACGCTATGTGTGAGGTAAATGCGTAAGTACACCCTGAATATCATGTACATACACACACACCAACATTATGCAATGCAGGAGATCGATGTGTAAGTACACCCTGAATATCATGTACATACACATACAAACATTATGCAATACGTGAGATCAATGTGTAAGTACACCCTGAATATTATGTACATACACATACAAACATTATGCAATACGTGAGATCAATGTGTAAGTACACCCTGAATATTATGTACATACACATACAAACATTATGCAATACGTGGGATCAATATGTGTAAGTACACCCTGAATATTATGTACATACACATACAAACATTATGCAATACGTGAGATCAATGTGTAAGTACACCCTGAATATTATGTACATACACACATTATGCAATACGTGAGATCAAATGTGTAAGTACACCCTGAATATTATGTACATACACATACAATTTTTTTTTTCTTTTAGCTTTTAAATAATCGAAGGTCTTTAACCTTTAATATTAACTCGTATAAACCTTTTCATCATTTACAATTTTATATTTTAAATTTTACATTTATTCATTTTATATAAATGGAATGATATTAGAATAATCACTACTTATTATAAAACAAAGTTCCCGCGCCGCGTCTGTCTGTCTGTCTATTATAGTTATGCCACAACAAGTGATATTTTATTTTAAAAAATAATCTTTAATGCCGCCTCTAGAAAAGGCTCTTTATTTGTATCTTGGCATTAATCCTTATTAAAATGAATTACTTCTTATTCAAAACTGCTTCAATACCATTATAAAACTTTTTGAATCATTCAATTCGGACTTTCCATTCTCAAGATATCACGAGTTTAAAAATGTAAGTAGTAGTAGAAAAATAAACCTGCCGCACCACAGCGCAGCGGGAAACGCGGCGAGGTGAGGGAGAATCTCATTCTAGATGAACCGCCTCGCTTCTGAAGCAGCCCTTTGAGATCGATGCGGTGAATCTGCTGGAGTTCTCACCGAAGAGCTTCTCAAGCACCGCTCGCCGCTCACGGGGCTCTCTCTGCTACGACTTTGTCTTGAAACTTCTCTCATTTTAGGTATCTGGAACTTGTAAACATAATATGTCTTACTACCTCGAAATAAGAATTCAACACGAGGAGTTTTAGAATCTCCAGAGGGTAGCCCTAACAAGGCTTAGTAGAGTTAAGAGATCTACAGGTACTAAACCTAGCATAGCTTAGTTGATTCAAAGAACCTCCAGGGAGTAGCCCTGGCAAGGCTCAGTCAAGTCGAAGAGCCTCCAGGGAGTAGCCCTGGCGAAAGCTCAGTCATGTCTAAGAACCTCCAGGGAGTAGCCCTGGCAAGGCCCAGTCAAGTCTAAGAACCTCCAGGGAGTAGCCCTGGCAAGGCTCAGTCAAGTCTAAGAGCCTCCAGGGAGTTGCCCTGGCAAGGCTCAGTCAAGTCAGCTTCGTAACAGTCAGGTCAACACATTTTAAAACAAGCAAAAGCTCAAAAAAAAGAGAAAAATTAAACAACTTACGTAATATGGCGGTTAGTACCCTCAACAAAATTTCAATTGCAAAGGAAAAAAATACAAAAAGAAAATAATTCATGAATTTTTAATAAATAATTGTTTGCGTTACTTACGTTTTTATTTCTCCTCTTTTCCTTGTTAATTTCCACTTGTGGACGTGCGGGGCGAAACTAGTTTGTTTCGTTCTCAATATGCCTCTTCTGAGATATTAGGCGCAGTAAATAAAACGACAGTAGTTTTATCTTGTACACTTTTACACTTTATATTTCGCCAAACATCAGTACGAAGACTAAACTATAATTATTTTACACTGGCTTATATAGGATTGTCGACGCCTCCCCCCCTACCATCTTTACCACGTCATCGGAGTGAAGTTAGCCTTTTGCCAAGATGGCGACATTCCCGTTTTTAAGTCACCGTGGAAATGTCAAGTTTGACGTTGACATTTCCATAGATTCCCAAACTCGGTACTGTACGTGAATCTACTTGTCATTTATAAAGGTAAACACAAGTTGACGGTTACAGATGAAACCATAGCATAGGTAGATTAGATAGCACTCTATTATTTCACTACTACAACAGAAAAAAGAACAACATAAAAGGAAAAATCAGAGAGCTAGAGTGTTACAATGGGCTATCTTATCGCATAGAGCGATTTCAACTAGACAATCTTCGATCAAATATTGTACATTTGATCGAAGCAGACAACCTTTGGGTGGACAGAAGTTTTATAAAATATAGAATGGTTGTGTAAATGTATAAATAAATAAGATTTTAGCTCAAGCTCATTAAGCGCATTTTGTAGGGCATATCTGTCTAGCTACCATCCTTTAGTTAAGAATCTGTTGCCAAGCGGTAATCGGTGTGTTCTGGCAGTCACTTTTCAGTTCAGGTGTTGCGTGGCGCCACCTTCAACCACATCAGCAGACTACCTGTATTCAAACGCTACTATGTAAAATGCGAACAAAGAGTAGGTACTTAATTACTTATATACATCCGTTTTTACAGTGTCATATTTCTTCTTCTTGCCCTGGTCCTATCTATTTGGGATCGGCGCAGCATGTACTCTTCTTCCACTCTCCCCTATCAGCCGTCATCGCTTCATTCACTCCCCTTTCATTCATATCGATCCTTACACAATCCATCCATCTTTTCTTTGGTCTTCCTCTTCCCTTCAATCCACCTAAATACGAGTATATTATATAACTCAAAGGTGACTGACTGACATAGTGATCTATCAACGCACAGCCCAAACCACTGGACGGATCAGGCTGAAATTTGGCATGCAGGTAGATGTTATAACGTAGGCATCCGCTAAGAAAGGATTTTGATTAATTCTACCCCCAAGGGGATAAAATAGGAGATGAAAGTTTGTATGAAACTTTGGCAAGTTTAAACCGATCGGGCTGAAATTTGCATGCATAGCTGTTCCCCGCGGTTTCACCCGCGTGGGCTACAGCTAGTCATATATAATTAATTATATAAAATCAATCTTTGTCATATTTGCAACGACTTGCGCCGAGCAGCTACTTGGATGAGAAGATCCAATCACCGGGCTCAGAGAGGAAGAGGCCTATGCCCAGCAGTGGACTGATACAGGCTGATGATGATGATGATGATGATGATTTTCAACGGCTACCGCTAACTAATCAGGCCTCGGAAAAGCCTGCTCGTTCCGTGATCTTTACTATCAGTGTAACAGCTTTTGCACTTACGTTACATCGGTCATAAATAAGGCTTAGAAGTAATTAGTCATAACACTATTGAGCTTCGATAATTAATGTTCGCAGTACCAAGTTTAATATGAACAAGTTTCGATTTCAAGGGAACCCATAAAGCCTGGGCGGGTCGCTTGTGACTTAACTATTATAACTTTCTTAACTATTTATAACTTATTATGTTTAACGAATTTATCGTGATATTTGTGTATTGTATGAATTCATCAGTAATGATGTAAGTAGGTATACCTAATATCATCATCATCATCAGCATATTACGTTTCCACTGCTGGGACACTGGGCTTCTCTCAGAGAGAACCACAACATTCAAGGGCATGCGACATTTGCCAGTCCGCTCTAGGCCAACATGGTAGATTACGGCCCATATCTTGGTATGCACTATCAATTTTATTTTGATTTATTTTTGGTGCATACTATCGTAGTTTTGTACTATTCCTCTGTTTTTGGGTTGTCTGAATAAGATAGCTTTATAACCTTATTCAATGTATTAATCTGATTTCCACTTCTTGACGCACCTGGGAAGTGGTGGCATTAGAATATTTTTGGGAATATAATCAGTCGAGTGTGGGCTCTGATAGATATCTGAATCAATTCCTACTATGTATATATTCATAATATAAACGCGAAGTTAACTCTATCTGTCTGTCTTCACGGCTAAACTACTGAACCGATTTAAAGGAAATTTGGTACAGAGATAGTCTAAAGCCTAAGAAAGGACATAGGCTACTTTTTATCGCGATAAACTGAAGCCCACGCGAGTGAAACCGCAGGGAATAGCTAGTTTTGAATAAACAGTTATTTGAGTGAGTAACCTGTTCTACTGGAAAATACCTCGGTCTCATAATACGTGTCAACAAGGAAACGTATTCCGACTAGAAAAATATTTAACTTCCAATAAAAATTCACACAACACACGCACACAATAGCAACATTGTCGCGTTTTACGTCTGCTCGGCAATAAAATTTTATATTAACAGTTGTCGAGAGGGATTTGCCGATTTATCGACGACCTACGTGTTTATTGGCGATGCTGTTGTGTAAATGTACAATTAAATAGCTCGATTCGGCAATAAAACGGGAGGGTATTGAATTTGGGACATATTTTTGCCGTGAATTGGCGTTGAGTTTAGGTTATGGTGATTTTTATTGGATGTCAAATGTATAAATAGGCAGGCGAACGAGTTGTATGATATGTTATTTTATTGATAATTATAATTGTTATTTCTTCTATACGTTTTTTTGCTCAGACCTTTGGTAGGCAATTAGGCAATAGCGAAAGCCTTAGGCGGAGGCTTAGCCAACGCTAATTTGAAATTAAATAGTTTGTGAAATGACGTAGGAAAGAATTGGCGAGGCGTAGAGGTGAATGAAGCTAGATATCTAAAATTGCAATTGATTCAATTTAGATCTTCATTAATTTTGGTATGGAGATCATTTGAATCCTGGGGAATGACACAGGACACTTTTATTGCAATAAACTGTAAACCACGAGAAGAATCCTTAATGAACAACTATACTTTAAAATAAGTGTTTTAAAAAAAAGAGGATTTGATTTTTTGTGTGTTTCTTCCGGATTATCTCAAAAACTATTTAACCGATCTTCATGAAATTTAATTGAGAGATAGTTAAAACTCTGAGATAGGACTTAGAATACTTATTATTGCGATAAACTGTAATCCACACGAGTAAACGGCAATCAGCTAGTTATCATACAATTGAGGCTTCAATGCTACATTTCTGTGGTACACAACACGAACTCAGCCGATTTTTGTAAAATACTTAATTTACTTATAAAGCAACGTTTACACAATACCGTGCCGTAGTTCGGTACCGTATCTCGTCCAATACGGTAAACGACGCAATAAATCCGCAGGACGGACGCCGACAGGGTTCCTTATCACGCCGGCTTCTTGCAGCCGGATAATGCCGGATATACAACTGTTTTTGTACTAGAAAGAGTTAGTGGGACTTGAATCCTAAAATAAACCAACTTGTACCTGCAAGTTGGTTTATTTTAGGACTGATTTGATGACATTGAAAGTCAGACAAGCGGTGAGTTTTATTTTACCCTATGTCATCTAATGTTCAATGACGGTTTGATCGAAGGTGCACCATGCTACGCCTGGATTGGAAACTGACTCTCAAGTGAGAATGCCTGAATACACCAATGGGTGGTCTCATCACTCAGAAGAATAAAAAAACCGGCTAAGTGCGAGCTGGATTCGCGCACCGAGAATTCCGTACATATATACGCCCATTGAAAACTTTTTCCAGTTTTAAGGACAAACTTAACTTTGCCGTTCGATCCCTAAATTTGCTTTATTTTTGTTATTAATATAATATTAATCTACGATTTTACAGTTTTCAGACTATTTCATTTAGGTACATGTGCATTAAGACATTGCGTCATGTCAAATTTCACGATTCTAGGCCAACGGGAAGTACCTACCCTATAGGTTTTGGTTTGTTAAAATCACCAAAAATACGCGACATAAACGGTTCTATATTTTGATTTCGTTGACTTGCAAGTTCGAGTTTCTTACAGCTGAAAGAAACCGTAGAGCCAAGTATTTGATACAAACTTTCAACTTGATACCTTGAGAAAAAGGTTCTTGGCGGAAACACAGACAGACGGACAACGAAATGATCCTACGGGTTCCGTTTTTACTTTTGAGGTACGGAATCCTAAAAAGAGACGTCATAACCATCCAGTGAACCAAAACTTACAGTTCACTCACTCCTACACTTACTATAACATAATATTCAACGTTTTTAATGCGGTAAGATATATTTACTTACATCGGCGAGAAGCCAGTGGGCCCGATAACGTCTACAAATTTATTAGGCCGTTTGCCATATTGGCGAGATAAGGCTCGGACACATGGACGTTGCTCAGGGAACGACACCCGAGTTATTATTCAACATGTCTTTGCCGGGAAGGGTCTGGATTGGGAATTCTTGAGTGAAGAGATGGGCTGGTCGTTGTTTGAAGGTATTCCTCACCTGGTAATTATGGAGCAAGCTAAAGCTTTAACAAAAAGCCTGTCAAATCTTTAGCAAGTTGGTTATGATAACTCCTTTTGCTTGGTGGTAGGGTATTTTCTAGTATTCGCCTGGCTAACTACCACCCTCTTGTTAAGAATCTGTCGCCAAGCACCTATCGGTGTGTTCCGGCAGCCTCACTTGAGAGCCAGTTCCGAGTCCAGGTGTAGCGTGGCGCCATCTTCAACCACATCGTCACTTAACATCAGGTGACTTGTGGTCAAACGCTACACTGTAAATAGTAAAAAAAAACTCCATAGAAAAAAAATCTTATTAGTAAAGCTTATTATAAAATATCGAACTATGTATTTAAATGACAAAAAAACTTGGGATTGTGGTGAACTTGCTCCAATTCAAAAAACATAGAATACATTTTTTTAATCATAAGTTTTAATTCACGGTGGAAAAGCTATTTCACACTCACCATAAAGCTTTTTAGAGTACTTTTATTAGGTTGAGAAAAAGAGAAAAAATAAACCAGTTGAGAAACAGATTGAGAGAGTGAAAGTCTTTCGTTGGTTGTTAGTTGACTTTAGTTGCCCAGTTGTTCAACCGCCAAGCAGTAGTGTGCGAACATAACAGCGTTCCGAATTTCAGGGCACTTTTAAAAGCACTAAGCAAAATAAAAAAAACCTTAAAGGTTTAATTCAAATTGTTTTCCGTTCACCGATTGAAGTCCTAATCTGTTTGTGGAATCGTCCCTGACAAAATCAATCTCAAAGGGCCTGTATTTAGTTTGTACCTATCCTTAGAATTTGTATCCCACAGGGTCCGATGTCCCCTTTACGGCGTCCCTTTAAGCTGGCCCGATGATATCTTTTGGGATGCTGCAATTGCCTGCCAATACCCACTATCCTTAGTATATGGGGGTCGCGACGTATTCAGAATGCGGATGTGTTTGTTGAAATGTCGTTGCTGGAGTATTACGGCAGGGTAGTGATAATAAGTGATCAATAGTCTTCAGTCAATCTACTCGTATTTAGTTAAAAAAACGGGCAAGTGCGAGTTGCTCTCGCGCACCAAGGGTTCTGTACAAACTTGTTTTTCTTGTCATTAAACTACATTGATATAGGTGGATGTATTCCATAGTATCCTATCCGCGTAAACATCCGACGCGGCTAGCCTACTGTATCGGTCTGTGTATAGACATATACCAGTAACAAATAGCTCATGTAACTAAGAGTGAGCTCTATGGGGCTGACATAGTCGTTGGACGACTCAAAGTTCCTAAAAAAGTGTATAAAAATAAAAAAACTACATATTAACGGTTTTCAGACTTTTTCCTTTATATGTGCTGTAATAAGACATTGCTTCATGCCAAATTTCATGATTCTAAGTTAAAGGGAAGTAAGTACCCATTAGCTTTTGATTATATTTTTTGATCGCGTTGACTTATATTATCAGTTAGATTTTTCACAGCTTAAAATAGGGAAAAACGAGGAAGTAGCCAGTTAAAAAGACTATTTAGATGACAAAAGCAAAAAGATAAACTTGCTCCAATTCAATAAGTTAGCAATAAGAACATAAGAATAAGAATAATTAATTTATTTGCAACTAATTATACAAAAATACTTGAGACAAATGCAAAATAATATTGCAAATGTGGCCGTGCCCAAAAATGACCTGCCGGGTGCTTTAGGCTGTTAAAATATTGTTGTCTACAAAATAAACATAAATTTTGGTATGATTTGATTCAAAATATATTTTAAAACTAAACCTGCGTTAATAATACACACAGAAAACGCACCTAAAGCCAATTTACGCCAAAAATGCGCAACGCACCGCAACTCGCAGCCGTCCGCGCTCGAATGCAATCACTCCGATTGTGATGCAAATTGCGCAAATTACGAGCCAAGCAACGCGCTGCTGTATCATTGGAAACAGTACATAAACTACAGCAATAAATAACAATTTCGTATAAAAAAATTGCAACTAAGACTTCGCCAGGACAAACAAACAGAAGACTGGCGCTAACAGTACGCAACCTTCTGCCTTCTGTTTGACAGTATTATATCGTCATAGTAAGTACAACATAATTCAGCGCGGCGTTTGACTAGCGCTTTGACACGCGCTAAGTATTTGACGAAGCCTTTACTGGCTTTAATGATGGCCCGAAGGCCGGACAGCAAAAACAACTCAACTGGGATCGACACCTTAACGTGCCTTTCGAAGCACAGTAGCGTTCAAATACAAAAGCCACTAAAGGGTCCCAAACTAAGTTTGACATGTCTATAGTATTGCTGTCCTCTTCTTACTTCGATTGTCAAAACAGGACCGCAGTGCGTTTAGAACTGTCATACTTAACTTAATTTTAGAAAATGCACACTATAATTGACACCATTGCTTATAATAATAAAAACAAAAGATATTTAACACGTGAAGAGTTTTTGAAAACAAAAAGACGACGCAGTATCCGAGTTGGTAGTGACCCTGCCTTCGAAGCTAGTGGCTCCGGGTTCAAATGTATGTGTGATGAGCACGAATATTTGTTTCTGAGTCTTGGATATTTCTATCTATATAAGTATTTATTTCTTTATGTAAGTATGTTTATCGTTGTCTAGTACCCATAACACAAGTTTCGAGCTTAACTTGGGGCTAGCTCAATTTGTGTGCAGTTGTCCCCGATATTTATTTATTCTTATTTATTTATTTAACCATCTGAACCTCCGTAACGGTATTCCACGCCCGCTCGCCGACCGCAACTAAAACAATTGCAGTGTTTTAGTGCCCGTGTATTCGGCCAAAATTCGACCACTGACTATTTGAGCAGGCGATGATGTTCGGAAACGGAAATGCACTTGACGGATCAGAGCACGTCGCAAAACGTACTAAAACAATCTATTCATTCCACATCTTGTTTATTTCATGCAACCGATGGCATAGACGAGCGAGTCTCTCGCCTGGTTGAAGCCAGCTTGACCATTGTAGTTCAGTGCTGTCTAAATTAACAGTTTAAAAGGGGTTTTGGTAGCAGTTGCATTGTCAAGGTAAACAGTTTATTTCTATTTCCAAAACTTGTAGTTCTTCCGGCGATAATTTATTTGATTTTATTACAGCTATCATTGGAGGAATTCCCTAATTCCATAGTGCAAAAGTGTGTAGTGTGTTCTCGAGTGGCGACCACGAACCAGAAGACGTTCTGTAGGGTAGGCCCCCCACTAGGTGGACCGATGACGCTGTGAGAGTTGCGGGAAGCCTATGATGTTCAAAGGGGGTGCAAATTGCAAAAACAAGTCAAATTCACTCCATTTCAAAATTTAAATTGTCGTCGCTCCGTTTCAGGTAGCCGTCAGGTAAATACAGTTTGATATATTAGCCATTTTATAGCCGGGTTGTTAATTGCTTAGTCCTTAATTAGTCTTTCCAGAGCCTTCTATACATGTACTATTAAGTATTCTGTGCTGTAGTTGACAAACAAAAGTGAGGCATCTCCGCCGGCAAGCACGCCGCTCTCACTCCACTGAGTACAACTTTAACTTTTCAAGTTAGCCGAGGTTATCTCGCTTTCACGACCAATTTAATAATGGAATAAACTCGCCAAATTATATTTGAGTTTTCATTTCGTTACTCTTTGTTAGAACTCGTTTTCTTTCTGTTACGCTCGGCTTTTTTGTTGGCGAGTGTTGATTGTGCTCGCGCCGCCGTAATCTTGGACAGGATGACTAAGTACGTCTCTGCGTCGGCTCTCGTGAATAACTAACGGAGAAGCTATGTACTTACATTAATACGTTTTATTTATTTAAGTTCTTGCTTTCTCATTTATGTTCTTGCTTTTTTAGTTTTTTTTATACATCTTTTAAAGGTAGCTTTTGCCCTCAAGTCATCTGAATTTAAGTGACGATGTGGCCAAAGGAGGCGCCACGCCTTATCTGGATTAGGAACTGGTTCTCAAGTGGGGCTGCCGGAACACACCGATAGGTGCTAGGCGACCGATTCTTAACTTTAGGTAGCTAGTCAGGCGGGTACTTGAACATGCCCTACCACCAAGCAATGGTAAAAAAATAGCCTGTGACTGATTGAAGTCTTTTTTCCCAAGGCTCTGCGGAATGTTGGACGAGAGGATGTCTCGTAATTTCCCAAACGCTGCCCATCGGAACTAGATTTTAAATCAACTACTGAGAGCAAAGAAACAAGTCAATCCGTCCAACTTTAATGTTGCAATAAACCTCGAAGCATTTAAGTTCAACAACCCTGCGTCCATTATTAAGTAAACGCGTCTGCTCTAGCTGGCAATAATCTAGGGTCAGACTATTATAGTGAACTAATTAGATGACTTGATCCGCTTTCAATAAAGTAAACTGATTATAATAGACTTTTATCTAAGTAGTAAAATGTCTAATTAAGAAGATTTATACAAAGGGCGAGATTGGAAAAGATCTTAGGCGGTTTTATATCTGAACTGAGTTTTCTTGAGTGGTTCTATACTTTATAGGTTTGTTATTGTGTAAATTTTATCGCTTTCTCTGTCTCTCTTAGAGAAGGAATTGCTCGTCTATTATTATAGTCGATGCGTTTTTTTTTTCGGGTGTTTGCCCGGAACTTTGTTAGGCATTTAGTGGAGCCTTATCCAACGCTAAGAGCCCATTTTAAATTAAAATGTTTAACAAACAATAACTTAACTATAGTGGAGGGAAGAAAAGGTGTGGTATACTACTTTAACAATGCAAAAATAATTTTGGGTTATTATCATGGTTAGCCGGTCTAGATAGAAAGAGACTCCAACCAATACAGTCTCATTCATTTTTTTTTATTATGAGGAGTGAACTTGTTCTAATTAAATCGATTAGTAATAAGAATAAAATTACAAAAGAAATCGCGCTCTGTAAATTACCTGTAGGGCGTTTCTTGCCTGTTCTTTTGCCGGCGTAAGGAGGTTGGAACAGGCGTAGAGTTAAAAATTTGACGTTTTAAAAGTATCACGTCATGTAAATAAATGTAGTACTTGAAGTTTGTTATTTTTCTGCTCTAAAGGTTGCAAAGCGCAGCTCTACCAAAATTTAAGTCAGATCTGACACTTGTAGTACTTGTACCCACTTTCCTCCGCCAAGGAAGCAAGGAGGCCGCGCTCAGCGCCTTTAGCTGTTATTTTAACAGTTACAATAAAACAAGTGGAGTACCCAGCGAGAGAATCAGTTTGGCCCGGGCAGTGGGCCAAAACATGATTATGTTGGCAGGCAGTCCCGCGGACTTTTGTAATACCTACGTACTGCGGTGGGCAAAGTGTGGGCATAAAAAGTGCCAAAAGTAAAACAAACAGTGAAACGACTTTTTTGTGTCAAATAGCTCGGTTTTTCGTTGGAACGTGACTCGGGACTCTGTATCTAGGCTTCACCTACTGTTTTGTAAGATTTATTTATAGAAACCAGGTTGTTTAATCAAAGTGTAACATTGACCGACTACATTGTAAGAGTCGCAGGGAGCCGATGGATGCAAATGGCTAATAGCCGTTCATGGTGGCGTTCAAAGGGGGAGGCCCATGTTCAACAGTGGACTTCTTCCGGCTGGTGATGAATCAAAGTGTACGAAATCTCCTATTACTGAAATAGTTAATTTGATAATACAGTCTACTTCTTCGTTTTATTTTTGTATAGGTGTGCCCCATGGTTTCACCAACTTTTATACAATTATACTTTATCGCAATAAAAAAAGTATCCTATGTTCTTCCCAAGAGTTCAAACGATTTTCACCGAACTTTTTTAAAATCAGTTCAGTGGTTTAGGCGTGAAAAAGTAACAGACAGAGCGACAGAGAGATATAATTTCGCATATATTATCTATATATTAAAGTATGGATTTCCGAAAGAAACATGTTCTCAATGAATAAAGTCTATTCCTAGTTGCCACACCATCATCTCCGCCACTACACTGGTGGCAATCGAGATAATCCCCAGTAAGTACTAGTTTGGCCATTTTCCTATTTGTATTTACAGGCGTATTCTGGCTCTACCTTCGGTCACATCACATAACATCAGATAACTTGTGGTGAAACGGCATCATCTAAAATGTTTAAAAAAAAGTCTCTTTAAAGCATTTTTGTCTCAGTCTTGCTTTATATAATCCAACCAATACCTATCTCCAAATTAAAACACCACAACCTTACATTATTATAATGCAGTTTCACACATGCATACCTACAAAACGCATACGTACTCACAAAACTATAACGAAATGAATGCTGGTGCCAAAGCAATCACAAGCTGGCCGTGTTCCCGGGCTAAAAGGATTGTATCCGACGCCATTCCGAACGACGTATATCAAGTGTTGTCCCGCTAGACATGGGACGCCGGGACTGTGACTGGGACTGATGCTGACGAGTCTCAGAGTGCATGTGCGCTATATCTGTATTCAATTTGGATCTGTCCTTTTACAAATTGGATTGGACATAGTGTACACTTTACGAGTGGGATGAATGGATTAGTGATAAAAATTCACGATTAGAAAAATACGATTAGTATGTATTGGATACAAATTAGATTTGGATGTGTAGTGCAGTACCTACTCATGCATTTGATAAGAGACTACTTCATGCGCCACCTTTGACCACATCGTCCCTAGCATCAGGTGACATTCGTATTTTTACATGAAGCATGAATTTGCCTTGACAGAGCGTGACATACAAATAACTAGCTACCTACCCTAGCTGTGCAAAGATAAATGATAAAAGGTATAGCCGATATCACTCGGGAATAAGTTAGCGTTCTATCAGTGAAATAATTTTCGGTGTCGGATCTGCAATTTCAGAGATTCTACAGACACACAAACAACTTTATTACATCAGTATAAAAAACTTGAAGAAAAGAAAAGGCCTATATTTCAAGACTGACTATTTCCCAGCCCTAATGTTACTTATGCGTTTTGGATGCCCATTCAAATATATTATAGAAAGTTATCTGTTTATCTTTCGAAGCGATTTATACATGACGAGCAAATGTGTGGATGATAAAATGCGTATTTTGTTTGTAGCGATGACGGCTTATTGATTTGCGGTCAGACGGGAGAACGGAAAGGTCTACAACTGACAGTCAGATAAAATTTACGGATGACGCTGATGATGTTTTGTTTTGGTTGATGGTAGGGAATTTTCTCTTCGTTTTCATTGTTGGGGCAAACGGGTTCTTGAGTGGAGACCGCAACTCGGCAACGGCAGTGTAGGACGCCCTCCAGCTAGGTGGAGCGACGATGTACGCAAAATGGCTGGCAGCGGTTGGATGAGAGAAGGCAAGGTACTTTGGGAGAGGCCATGTCCAGCACTGGATTGAAACGGATTGAACCCCTCCCTCCCCCCAACACTCAAGTTAAGGATCTGTCACCAAGCACCTACTGGTGTATTCAGGCTGCCTCACTAGAAAGCCTGTTTTTGGTGCAGGTGCTGCGTGGTTGCTGCGTGGTGCTACTTTCGATCTCATCGTCACTTAGCTTCAGGTGGCTAGTGGTCTACCAAAAAGCCCCCAGTTTCATATGCACCATTGACTAGCACTATCAATGGTGCAAACTGTACTGTTTAAAACCCCCACTTTCATATTTAGACAATGCGTAATGTAAAAACGATTAGGATTTTGTTCCATATTTAAGTTCACTGCCTAAACCACTTTTTGAATATTATTGTGTCGTAAGTAGTTAAAGCATATTTTTTCATCTTTAATTAATATTAACTGAGCATTTCACCACAGCCTCACCTGATGCTAATTCGTGGTCGATGGTGGAGAATGCTTGCCTAAAAGATATCTATTCACTCTTGACCTGAAGGCTCCCAAATTATATATATCAGAAACAACCAATCAGCTCCTCAAAGAAATTGATGAAACAAAAACCAATCTCAAACACCTCTATTCAAATTCCCCCTGGATTACAAGTCAACTAAATTCTCGTCCTCAACCTCAATATTTCATCCTCAACTTTCCTCGGAAGTTGAGTTCCTTTAATACACTCTTTAAAATGTTCACTACACCGTCCCCCGATTCATATTACACCGCCGGCGTACATAGTTACACGGAAAAATGCCCGTACGGTTGTCACCTGGGGAAATTTTACACTCTGCAGCATATTCTCACCTAACGCACGGTGGTATTTCATAGAGAAATGCCGGGTGGGATGCTTGGTGCAAAGCATAAGCGGCATAAGCCGCAGAACCGATGACCGTTGGAGTAGAAGAGTTCTTGAGTGGAGATCACGACTTGGCAAACGTAGTGTAGAACGCCCAGTAGCTGCCAGTAGTTGGATGAGAAAAGCCAAAGGCCGGGCTCAGTACCCATCAACCATCAAGTAAACGACTTGCAAGAGTGGGTGGCCTCAGAAATCCTGAGTCTATTCCTCTATACATCAAAACTAATCTGCCAAATATCAATATCCCACTTCTGAGCTAAGACATTTTCACATTAAATACTATTCATAAATGTTGTAACCTAAAGCAAACTTTCGCTAATCAATCTCAACTACTCACTAACTCTCTAAACAAGTCACACACACTCACACCCCCACACGTACAGCAAGCATCCGATAAATAATGTAAAGGCATTAATTACAGTGTCCCCAAGCGATGTACGAGTCGCGCGATAGAACTCGCGGAAGTCATTTGTAACGGTAACTGTAACTAGCAACGAGCTGTAATGACGGCGAAATGGGGCAAGAGGGATGTGATAATCTTTAGGTGACAATAGTGAATAATATTTTTGCGTTAAAATGTTAAAAAGTTTTTTTTTCCATTAAGTAAGCTTTAGACCACAGTCTCACCTGATGGTAAGTTACATTTTTTCTTTAGTCTTAGCTTATGTCCGATATCCCGTCCGTTGTCAAGCTATCTGCAATCTTAAATCATAAACTTTTATCAAATTTTATTGACAATGATGCAACTTTATTTTTGTTTTTATGCACCATGAAACCTACATATGACTATCAGCCATATATGCATCAAAGTCAGATGTTCAGCATATATTTTTAAACACAAGCTTTTCTCCTTCAATATAAATTTAACTTATTTATTTAGGTTGGAAAACGTCACCCTTTTTAATTTCCGCTGTCGTCTATCATTTATTTTTATATTTTTGTATAGAAATATATATATATTTATATTTATATATATATATATATATGTTATTTATTATTGCTAGGATATCAAATGAGACTTATTCATATTATTTTGTATACATGTAGTCGTATGTATTTAGTGTAGAATTTCAATCGCATGCTTGTAATTGTTAGTTTTAAGGTTTTTGCAATGTCCATACAGTATTTCACCGCTTATCGCAAACTTTTCTGTGGTTCGCTTCAATCAGTAGCTCACCCAAGCACAGGTTTCGACCTATTTGGGTGGCTATTAGTCATAACACCATAATGTTTTTTTAACTGGTATTTACAAGTCTTAGGGACTCATGCGCGGCATCCCCTTGTAAAAGGTGTAAATTAGACTGTAAGTGTTTTTTGAATAAATAAATAAATTAATAAATAAAATAAATTTAATCTTGAAGAAACCTCGACCTATGCACTACCTAAGCTTTGCTACCCTACACGCCAATCAGTCCTTTATAATCGCTGTCTCTCCCAGCTTGTGCCACCGTACAACACGTTCGGAGCGGCGCGGCGGCGGCGGCGAGCGTTCACGCTAGACTCTGATACGACACTCCCGAGGGGGCTGCACAAAATAATTCCTACTGTAGAATTTTTATTAACACCCCGCTTTGAGATGGATATCCGAGAATCATAAATCGCAATTTATAATACTTACGGATATTTTAATAATTCAACACAGCTTTTTATCGTGTACTTTACAGTGAAGATGGCGGGTTCGAATTCTACAATGAGCTTGGTCAAGGAAAACATCGTGATGAAACTATAGCTTGGTGGTAGGGTATTCTAGTACTCGTCTGGCTACCCTGAAGTTAAGAATCTGTCGCCAAGCACCTATCGGCGTATATCCCAGCAGCCTCAATCGAGAGCCAGTTTCCAATCCAGGTGTAGCGTGATTCGTGCTTCGAACATATCGTCACATCCTTAAGGAAAAAAGGAGGGAGTGCTCAAACCAACGTGAATTTATTTTTATTACGCATAATTACTTTTACAAAAAAGTTGATCGTTTCTTTTAACTCGCTGACAATGTTAGAAAAATAAAAATAAAAATGAGTGACGGTACTGCGTAACAAAATTCATAAAACGATATTACTACACAGGAATGAAGCACAACCATGTACATTGTACAAAAGCTCAAAGTCCAAGACTCGCTTAAGCTTTAAGCACATAGCAAGACTCCAAGCGCACAGACTTTGTAAAAATCTCAACGCACCCTACCGGATTAGACATGAGTTCGATGTAACAAAATGTAACTGATATCGGATATGTGCTGGATATCATACCATAATAATATCGATATCAACATAATTAACCGATATCACAATAACTGTATCGAGTCTAAACCTCTACTAGAGTACGAGAACAAATAAGTCAAAATTTAAAACTGTATCAATTCGAATTTCATACATTTAATTTCTTCCATAACAAATAAATTTAATATTGGAAATTAACATTACTAAATCAAAATGTTACACACAACACACTTAACTTAATTATTACAGAAAAAAAATTGAAAGTCTCAAATTGAATGGCATATTGCCGCTGCCACGGTCACTCAAGTATTCCTCTATGGAGTAATAGCACTTTGCCAAAAAGAAATGTTTCAGTTTAGTCTTGAACTCATGAATGTTACAGAAAGATTTATATTAATAATACGGACGAACAAAACGCAAACCGTAGTTACAAGTAGCTAAACTGATAAATAATTTAAAATACATTCGTCGATGTACCGAATAACTGTAAAAGTTCGATGTTATTTTGCTTATATGAATATCATATTAAATATATAGTTTAAAAAACTAAAAAAAAACACTTTAAAAACGCACTCAAAAATATAAAATAATTAAATTGACTTGTATTAGTTACGATATAATGGTTAATTCAAAAAGTGTGGAGCGCTTTTTGGTTGTGTGTACTTTTATTTACCCAGTAACTGCAGAGATCCTCTACCCACCTTCCGGTTGCATCATCAGACCCTCGTCACCAAGTCCAATCTATTGTACTCATCAAGACGATTCATATGAGCCCAAACACGAGGGGTTTACTAGTAGCCAGCGCAGAGATGCCCTACCCACCTTCCGGCTGCATCATCAGATCAGGTCGATGATACCAAATTAATGCATTGTCACCGAGATTACATACACATACAAAGTTTCATGTCGATACGACAATTAGAAGTAGGTGAAAATTGACTTCTAAGAATTGATTACATTGTTAGTTAGTTAGTTAGTTAGTTAGTTAGTTAGTTAGTTAGTTAGTTAGTTAGTTAGTTAGTTAGTTAGTTAGTTAGTTACAAGTCAAGCTAATAAAAGTGTTTTAAAAACTGTATTTCTGATACCGATATCTGAAAACCGTTTTTGAAACTGTGTATCGGTTACATAACTGTTTGCGGAGAAAACCGAGAACGCCCATATCTACACCGGATGTCAAGCGACTAACTAAACCGCATCGCGGAAACCCTCTGATGCATTCAGGAAATTGTCAAAAAGCTTCCCTGGGCTGCTCCTCCCGCGTGCCTGTGTGACAACTATTTCTTAAGACTTTTCGTTTAAAAGGTTGTATTTTCTGCATTTAGGTACTCGAATGTTCGCTCGAAGTCAGAATTCCAGTGGCAGTCTCAAAAGCATTGAAGAAAATTGCGCATTAAACGACCGTCTTTTCTAGATAAGCCGTTTCGCACGTACGTGTGTAGATGAACCAATCAGAGAGCGCGGTTACCGGTCGCACACACACAGATACGCGGCATGCCAACCGCGCGGGCGACTATGAACATCGAGGTGCTACTGCAATTTTGTCCTCGTACTGTACCTGAGTAACAGAGAATTTGTTATGTAGAAGATTTAAAACTCTTATGCTTACTTAATGAAACATGTTAATTTTATGTTTCTTACCACTTAAGTCCGAAACGGTTGAAGGAATTTTCATGACATTTTAACTGAACGCGTCAAGTAACTCATTTTTCGTAAGCTTCTCGACCACCAAGCATCGATCAACTGGTACGGATATATTTTTGTCGTTGACTGTAGTTGGGTAATTTTAGGTCCTGAAAAAAGAAAACCCACTAACGTGATAAATGAGATTTTTTAAGGGAGTGTTTTAGTTTGTTACATTTTCACGCTGGAACAGCTTAACCGATTTGAGTGAAATTTGAAATGGAAGTAGCTTACACTCTGCATTAACTCATAGCTTACTTTTTATCCCGGTAAAAGGTTCCTGTGGGATAACACGAAAACCACAACCGCTGCTATTAAAGAGTAGGTATTAATGTCAGATTGACAGCTATTGACACGAGTTAGTTTTCAAAATGGCGGACCGGAAATTCTAACAGCAGGGCTCTTAACAAAAAGTTCAAACCCATTTTATACCGATACTACTTACAAACACAATCCTAACTAGAATTGTAAACTATTTCTTTAAAGAGCCGCAGGGAATAATGGACTCGGAAAGTTCTAAATAAGTCTTCTAAAGAGTTGTTGACAAGTTTAGGACCTGTGGCCGGGGCCGTTTTTAGAGAACGCAGCCGTGCGGTCGCCGGACTTGGCAACTTTAGCGAGCATAGTTCGCGCTGTGATTTCGGCGCTTGTGTTTTTATCTGTCTGGTAACACTGATATTTAATGAAGATGTTTCTTTAATTGGTAGAGTTTGTGTAGAAGGTTTCTCAGGTTGATTGATACCAGCAATAGCAATAATAAAGACTATTCGCGCAGTAAAAGTAGGCGAGATTTTAAAACTTTTGAGTGTCATTAGATGAAAAATTTGAAAAATATACACGTTGACTTGAGAACCTCCTTTTTTTTCGTCGGTTAATAAAAACGGCTGCCATTGCATTCCAAAACTTTTGCAGAGATCACGTTCTAGGAATATTAAACCGGATAAATACGACTGTCATGCCTAAGTTTCCGTACAAATTTCTGCGTAAATAACATTTTTATAAGTATTTAGAGCGATGGTAAATCCGCACATAACTTATTAAGTCATAGACGCGGGGCTGAGAGGATTCGAACTCGGTGACTGTTCAGCTACTTTTGCTCTTACTTATCCTGTGTTAGTACTGATTTTCTACTGACACTAATTGTAAGTAAACAGTGTTTGTAAACTGTGAGAGTTCGACGTTTCGGCGTCACATCTGCAAGACGGAATTTTAAGCAGCTTGAGTGCTCAAATATTGGAATTGAGTTGACACCCCGCGTGATTACTTGAAAGCGTGTTTCTGTTTAAATTTCCAACTCTTAAATGCCGGTTGCTTTCGAAAACAGGTAGGATTTAATGGAAATAGGTACTTACTTAGAATAATGTCCACACAATCACATAAGATAATCAAGATTTAAGAGAATTAGGGCATCATTAGGGCCCATCATCATTTATTTATATAATTTATTTTTTAGTGTTATTTATGTTTTAGTGTTATTTTTTTGCAATTAAACAAAATCCTACTAATAATATAAACATGAAAGTTTGTGAGTATGGATGGATGGATGGACGGATGGATGTTTGTTACTCTTTCACGCAAAAACTACTGAACGAATCTGAATGAAGTTTGGAATGGAAATAGGTTATTCCGCTACTTTTTATCCCGGAAAAGGGTTCCTGCGGGATAGCGGGAAAACGCGGGTGAAACCGCGGGGCGCACCTAGTTTCATCATAATCATCTGCCTGTATCAGTCCACTGCAAGACATATGCCTTTCCCAAGGTACGCCACTGAGCCCGGTCTTCGGCTCTTCTCATCCAACCACCGCCAGCCCCTCGGCGCAAGTCGCCACTCCAACTAGTAACAAGGCGTCCTACACTACGTTTTTACTCCAAAATCTAAAAAAAACCTATATTGTAGCGGTAATAACGGACTCTGTAATCACTGCATAAATGATTTAGGTATTTATAACTATGTTGAACACAATGTCTGGACTTCGATACATCAAATTTAATCAACCCTCCTTCAAATCCAATATCCAAAGACCAAATGTTCCAGACAGTGTATAGTTATGCAAATAGGTGGAATAATGCCCATCTGTCGGCGTGTCAATCACCTAGAATAGCGTAGTTAATGTGTTCGGGCACATCTATAGCTCTCTAGCTCTCTAATATGGCAGGGATAATTCCTTTCTGGGCTTTTATTTTAGTTTGATGGTAGAATTTTTGTTCGACAGGGATTACCAACGGGCTTGAGGAATTTCTCATCGTTAACTGTTTTTGAACTGCTCTTCATGAAATGTTGACGCGCGCCAGTTTGCAATCCAGGCGTGGCACTACCTGTGAGTACGTCGTCACTTAACATTAGGTGACTTGTTGACAAAAGTTACCCTGTAAGAAATACAAAAATATTTTATTAGTTTTTATTAAGAAATAAATATATTATTATCTCTTTATTTATTTCTTTTCTTAAGTAAAAGTTTTTTACATTAATTTTATAAAATAATATTAAACAAAATTACTATAAAAAACTTAAACCTAGAGTGCCACCGGTAGCGGGGCAGGACTCAAGCTACCGGTGGTTAGGGCTGCAGAGTGAGGAACCTCCTGACGATATGCGCCGTGTCAAGGAGTACTGCCTTCTGCATTCGACCTTTGATCCAACCGTCCAGCGAGAGCCTCTTGAGATGTTGGTCGAGACTCTTCGCTATGAGGCCGTTCGCTGAAACAACTATTATTATTATTATTAATTTATATTTGATGGGTTTTTAGTAGTTATAATGCAAAAATTTCAATTTTTTATGTTACAGAAGCATTAGTTAAGTTGTTTTTAAAATTAAATGAAGGACACAAATGGCCGTTGGCCAATTAAAACCAAAAACGAGGAAAGAACTAAAAGAACAGCATTAAATTAATGGAATCAAGCGGCGAATCGTCCGAAAAAGCTTCGCTGCAGCGCTGAATTTTTCATTAAGACAATTTCTTTGACTGGCCCATTTCCTCAGATGCCGGTAATTAGTAGGCCGGTGATGGCTTTAAATGAAATCTTGGCCCATTGTTAACGGCTAAGCCATTGATAAATAAAAACGAAAGATGCCTTACTCTACAATATTACGCTCAAAGATTTCTCAAAGTAAAAAACAATTGCAAAGGTTTTCTAATGGATGCCATTATCAGACCTAGACCAAATTGAAAAGGGACCACACGAAAAGCACCAGCTTTCAAATAAATAAGAATCATCAAAATCGGATGTCCTAAACAAAATTTATGAGGTAACAAACATTTTTTTTTAAACAGTCGAATTGAAAACTCTTTCTATTTTAATTAAAGTTGGTTAAAAAGGGCTCAATAAAAACCGAGCTCAAACTCATTCGCCAATGACCAATATCACCGTCCATTGCAATGTTTAGTCATCTCGTGGTAAAAGTCGATACAGTATCTTCCTAATAAGATTCATTAGAGGTCACAAATGAAATCTTAGCCCATTGTGCAGGGCAAGGCCCACTGTTGTAAGGGAAGTTAAATAAATGAGCAATATCTCTCGTTGGTTGAATCCCGACGATTATCATCGAGGATTTTCAATGTTTTCGTTAAAAATGATTGTTGGCTGAGGATGAAAAATTGACTTAAACGCGTAATATTATATTACGGGAGTTTGGACACGATTGTTTATTATTTGTTTAGGTTACAGTTACTACGGGTTAGACTTTGTTTTTATGTTTTTACATCAATCAATCAATAGTCTTATTCATTAGGATACATTGCGATCACTTTAAAACTTCACCGAAAGCTCAAGCTCATTGTAGGATTCGAACCTACGTCCTACGGATCGCAAGCCGACCTCACTACCACTGAGCCATCATCGCTATGTGGATCCACTATAACCAGAGACGAAACACATACTTCACCATCATGAGCCTGTTAAGTATCTACTGCTGGAAAACAGACCTCTCACAGACAGAGTATGGGCGCCCACGCGATACGCTAGTGACCAACCCTGGTCAACAAGCAAATATCTTCGATTTTTTTTTATGCAAAATTATTTGTATTACTAGCTGCGCCCTGCGGTTTCACCCGCGTCTTCCCGTTATCCCGCATGAACCATTTTCCGGGATAAAAAACTAGCCTATGTGTTAATCCAGAGTATAAGCTATCTCCATTCCAAATTTCACTCAAATCCGTTTAGCAGTTTTTGCGTGAAAGAGCAACAAACACACATACAAACTTTCGCGTTTATAATACTCGTATTAGCAGGATTTTGGGAATGGAACTGGTGTCCACAGGCTTCGCAGTCTGTTCACCCATTGCGCTACATCGGTCGTCAAAGAGTCAAATAAAAGGATCACAATATTCACAATGAATGAAAATTGAATTTCCAAATTGCCTTTAAAATACGGGCAGGAGAGTGTTACCAAGGATCATTATTGAAATGTCCCAGCTCTAAAGAAATCTCATTTGACGTGAATTCAATTAGAATAGCTTAGTCTGAATAGCATTATTTATGTCTAGACAAAACTTATTACATGGTATTAAAAAGAGTAGGCATGTGTATTTTTTGAAGTTAAAATAACGGTAGATTAACTTTAATTTCATATATAAAAAAAAATGTTTATTGTTACTTATGAAAAAATATTAATAGCTATAAAAACGAAAAATTCAGCAGTTCTAAACCTACAACATTCCTACACATACTACAGTGGTCCAAAGCCACAGTACTCAGTACAAAATGATAATCTGATTTCAGGGAACCAATTATCAGGTAAATCAAATTACTAAAATGATTCCCTCTGCCGAGTAACGAGCGCAATCTAATAACACTCCTAACATGAACTTATTTACATACATTACTAAATCAGTATACACAATCTAGTTTTGGTAATAAAATAAAATAGGCGCCACATAGTTTGGTAATAGAATCAAACGAAAGCTCCTCATGAAAGTATAAACCACGTGGAATTCGCCCGCGATTGATATTCCTTCAAACTCTACGTTCCAAGGATGTACAGTCAGCGACAAAACTAGCTGATCGTTCTCGATTTTCCAAATGTGTTTCAAATCAGTAATTATTATTGTTTTTTTTTACATTTTACATGGTGTCAATTTGACCACAACATAACACACCTGATTTTAGGTGATGATGAGGTCAAAAATTGGTGTCTAAGATGATGAGGATAATAGAAAAAAGTCAGCGACTTGTCGTTGACTGTACGTTTCCTTGAAATATGTCCGTTCCCTTGAAGAATATATGTTCCCTTGAAGGATGTATGTTCCCTTGAAGGATGTACGTTCCCTTGTTTCAATCGGTGTGTTCCAATAGTTTCACTTGAGAGCCAATTCCCTGTCCAGGTGGTATGGCGCCAGGTGACTTGTGGTCAAATGTTACCATGTAAGAAGTAGGATAACAAGGATGTATGTTACCTTAAAGGATGTGCGTTCCCTCGAAGGTAGTGAGAATCTCTAGCCACAGCATCAAAAAAAAAAATCAACATGTAATGATCACGCTCAAAAAATAACCTGCCGGGCGTTTTATGCTTGTTCTTTTGACGTTTTTAAGAGATCACAGTATTCTAGTATCCTATTATATTTTTTTATTATGATTTTGAATAGCAATGCTTAGCTTTTGTACACAAAACAAGCCAACGTCTTGGTCACGGGAAGCATCGATCAGTCGCTTCGATATATCTCGTAGTTTTCGATTCTTGTTGATCCCGGTCCCCACAGTCAAGATACTTAGATGTCAAAAAATCCAAATACATCTATGACACTCAAGAATAGTGTATCTTTCTAATAAAGAAATAATTTTCTAAATCGGATCAGTAGTTCCAGAGACAAGCCGTAACATACAACAAACTTTATCTTTTTCACTGCAGACAGTAGAGTTGTCCAACAGCCGATGTTTGTTCAGCGGACGCCGACTAAAACCTTTACGCGATTTCAATTCGAGTTTTCCTTATTGCGAATGGCAACACAGCCGCTCGCCGGTTCGAGGGAGTAGTTAACACCAGTTCTAATTCAGGCGATAAATAACACATTTCGTTTGTATTTGCATTCGTCGGCGAGCGGACGGAAATTGCTTGCAAAATCTCGACCTCCAAGTATAATGGTGGTAAGGATGTGCAAGATATTCTAGTGGATGCGGTAGGTGTTTTAAAGGTGTTACGTCATTTATCATGGTATTGGAATTTTAATGACATGTCAGATATAACTATTATAGGTGTTTTTATAACATTATTTTTTTTTCACTATTTACAGGGTAGCGTTTGACCACAAGTAACCTGATGTTAAGTGACGATGTGGTCGAAGATGGCGCCACGCTGCACCTGGACTGGGAACTGGCTCTCAAGTTAGACTGCCGGAACACACCGATAGGTGCTTGGCGACAGATACTTAACAAGAGGGTGGTAGCTAGCCAGGCGAGTACTAGAAAATACCCTACCACCAAGCTATGGTGTCATTGTTTTCCTTCACCGAAAGCTCAAGCTCATTGTAGAATTCGAACCCACGTCCTACGGATCGCAAGCCGACGTCACTACTACTGAATCATCATCGCTATAAATTAGTATGCCTTAAAAAATGTTAATATAATAATAATCTTTATCTATCTACACTTACAGAGTACACTGTCAATCTCTATCGCGCTCTCTTTTTCCCTGTCCCTCTTGTTCCCTGCTTCATTCCCACTATACCCTCTCCCTTAATCCTTGTCACCCTTACTCCTTCTATCTTCTTTTTTCCTCACTTACTGTCTGCTGACTCCCTCTCTCACTCAAAGATTACGCCAGAATCACAGCAGTGGGCACAACACTTGTTTAACACGTCTGCCTGTCAGCTGAAGAGGCTGATGGGTAACTTATTCTTTAATGCTTAATTATGGTTATTTTTCTGTGAATGTTATTAGTTTCATATATTTATGTTTATGTTTTGATTAGTGTGCGTTCGTCTTGTTACTTATATATTGTTTGTTATCTATTTGTGGAAACTTCTAATTGGCCTTCTATATATATTCTACTCTTATATTTGTTATCCTAGCTGTTAGTTTCTAAAATTAATAAATAAAATAAAAAGGCCAATAAACATGATTAGCACAAAATCGTTCTTGGCAACCGCGTCGGCCAAACACCTTTACCGTATCCAAAGCGCCAACATCTCTTGGCCTGCATTCCGAATGAGATGCAAATGCAGGCAGCGGCTGCGTTACTGCCAGCCCGCTGCGAGCTGGAATTTGGCAGGTGGCAGCATAACGAGCTATGACCAGCTCCACACAGCTCTACAGCTATTGTTTTACCTGTGCTACAAAGAGCCTTCAAAGTTCTAACTCGAGCTTGCACTACTCTATAAAAAAACATGTCCGGCGTTTCTTGCCTGTTCTTTTGCCAGCGTAAGGAGATTGAACGTTGAAACAAGGGTAGCTAGTTTTAAGTTTGAAATTTTAAAATGATCACATGAATGTTTTGATTACAAGATCAGCTTTTTACACCTACAGCTGCAGTTTTCATTAAAAAACCTGAGCTCTAAGTAACCTGTAACATGTGTAAAGACATATTTGTGATTTTATTTTACATCGCGTTCCATACAATATTACCTACTATTTATTTAAAAAAAAACTAAATTGCGTAGATAAGTAATCATGTTACTTGGTCAGAATTGAATATTTAATAAGGTACAAAATGAAAATGATCTAAAATTAAATTAAAAATATCAAATACATTACACTTCATTGGTAAGCCCTAATTTGCCTCGTTGATTTATTTTTATTTTTATTCAGTTTATTGACCAAAATATGAGCCAGCATTTTGATCACCCGTCGCGTCAAATAGAAGCTTTTCCAAGTAATAATAATGACATGAAAATCATTTAAAATACTTATAAGTATACTTAGATGAGTATGTATACATAGAAAGCAAACTACTTTTCATATAGACCTAAAATACCTAAAGTAAATAAACCAATTCATATTAAAACGTCAAGCCAACTTGAATAATTCCACTCTAGTAGAGCCAGAATACTCTAAGATGCATTTTATAATCTCCAATAACTTTTCATTACCTTATACAGCGAGACAAAATAATCTTCTAGAATCACGTAGCATTCCACAATTTAAACAGCGCTCGAGCTTCATGTAACTCCATTCAGACCTTTGTCACGTCATTAAGGCTCTGTAATTGCTACGTATAAATCTTTGACGAACTTCTCGCGGTGACAAATAAGCCTTTTGGGACGAAGATTATAATTTAAGCACGGCAAAGAAGGGGTACGGAATTCGCGAAGGACTTGCGAAAACACAAAAAACATAATTTTTTCAATTAAATTAAATTATTGTTATATTTCAATCTGACAATTCAATCAAACAAACTTAATCAATTTGTTATCGAACCAATTGTTTTCGGTATCTCTCCAAGGGTCTAAAGTCAATACACTAATTTGCTACACAAATATTAGGTACTTTTGATATGACATAATAATTATATGATCATTTTCAACATTATAGAATTATCTCTGATTAATGAATTTTACTGATGACTACATGGAATAGATTAACTTGTGGTGTTGTTACAAGCTTGCTGAATCTCAGTCTGTCCATTTTATTAGCCTTATATATCTTATTGTGCAATAAATTCTCGTTACAAATAAATGTCCGAATCACAATAAAATATATTACAGACACTATAAAAGCAGATTCAGTGATTCGCGTTTATTCAGTCATATGTTTTCGTTTTAGCGTAGGCATTTTTTCGCTTTAACGTTCTTAATTTTCTGACGCATCTGTACATGTTTTGTGTCATCTGTGACCTTAAGATGAATAACCTCTCATATTCATTTGTTTTTCATGAGAGTGTGTGCGTGATGATGAATGTTAAAAAGTTGATGGAAGTTTTCTCATAAAGGAAGATTATCAGAACTCGAGAACTCGCAGTTCAGTGGAATCTTGACATTACAAGTTACATGGAATAAAATGTGTTATTCTAATTCCAATATAAGTTTTATCCACTACTACTACTACTACTACTACTACTACTACTACCTACTACTATCCTACTTCCTACTAATATTACAAACGTGAAAGTTTGCGAGTATGGATGGATTGATGGATGTTTGTTACTCTTTCACGCAAAAACTGATGAACGGATCTGAATGAAATTTGGAATGGAGATAGTTTATAGCCTGGATTAACACATAAGCTACTTTTTATCCCAGAAAAAGGTTCCTGCGGGATAACGGGAAGACGCTGGTGAAACCGCGGGGCGCAACTAGTCATGAATATGTGAAAGTTTGTGAGTGTGTACTCTGTGTACCTATGTGTGTTATTTCTTCATGCCGTTACGGCATAACGAATTTGAATGATATATAGAATAGCTTATATTGCCTAATACGAGTATACAGACATATTAAAAAAAAAAATTTTTGTCCATGCACTTGTCCATTGTGAATGTACCGTTTCTAACACACTCCTACGGAACCCTAAAGCCAGAAGCGTCGAACATTGTCGGGTTTTTATTTATTTCCAATTGCGAAGTAATCTCGCGATCTGCAGCTGAGCGGATAACTCTTCGGGAATAAAAAGGACTGTATCATTTTCAAATGGAAAACTACTTCTCTTGCACTGCCTTTTTATTTTTGGTTGAAGTTATTTCGACAAAGTTGCTTTTAACTTTTGTTAACTTTGTTTTGTTTCTTAACATTTTGACATCTTAACATATAAATTAACTACAATATCGGTTCGTCGTTGTTATTCGAATCTATTAGGACACTAATCAATCAGAGGCACTTCCATCAAATTCACACTGAATAACCTACAAACGAAAGTACACCCATTCCCATCGAAACCTTTATTTTTCCAATAGCCACAAATCACTACAATTTCATTAGCTAATCGCATTCCTACAGATTGCTGGTACTCGCTACGTGCCCCACTAGTTGCTGGCACTGCGCGGCGGCGGCCAACAATCAGGGTTGCCAACACAGAAGAATTTCTACTAAATCTGGAGGTTTGGATCTTACCTTTAGTTGGCAAAAATGACAATTAATGGTTAGTGCTTTTTTCTGTTGGAGAGTTCGAAAAACTTTTTTTTTTCATATATGTTCATACTAGCTGTTCCGTGCGTTTTCACCCGCGTGGGCTACAGTTTATCGCGATAAAAAGTAGCCTATATCCTTCCTCAGGTTGTAAGCTATCTCTGTAACAAATTTCATTTAAATCGGTTCAGTAGTTTAGTCGTGAAAGACAGACAGACAGAGTTACTTTCGCATTTATAATATTAGAATAATAGGGAAGGGATCCTCTCTCTCCTTCTTCCGGGTGATGATGATGATGATGAGAAAATTTTGGACGGAAGTACTAACGTTCAAGGAAAGCCTAGGTTCACAGAACTAGCTAAATTCGCTTCTTTTTTGCTGATACTCCCACATTCAAATGCCGATAGAGAGACTATTTATTTTTTAGTACCATGAATGTCATAAAAAACAAACGCCAAAATAGAATGAAATCAAACATACTAAAATTGATTTTATAAACACTAAAATTTGCATTTTTCTCCGCAAAGAAAAAATATTATTGTATTGGCTCTAGGAAATTTTAGTAATTTTAGATAATTGATAAAAATATTTAGCGGTTTTTCTTTCTGGTAGTTTCACCGGTCAGAACTGGTAGGGTCCCACGAAAGTCGTTGGCAACACTGCCAACAATCAGGCCAGCTCGCCCCCACTAGGATCAACTTGATTAAGGAGCAGCCCTTTGTACTCGCCCTCTATACGTACATGACAAACATTATTCAGGATCAAGGAGGTCGGAATAAACATAAGGGATTTGCGGGAATGATTTGACTGTGCGAGGCGGTGCGTAATTGAATAGGTAGTGCTTTTATGTTTTCGGTACCTATGTGTGCATGTTTATTTTGTGCCTAGGTGTGCTCTGAAATTTAACATTTGTGTATTTTGATGATTTATGTGTGTTTTATAATTGTAACTTTGACATTTAGTTTGCACGGCCATCTTTGATGTTAAGTTTTATGTAATTTTATTTGTTATATTTTTCATGGCTGGCACATGCGTCAACTCGTGAACGGGTGCTGCTTGTGGTGTCTGGTCTGCTTTGGTTGTGATCCCGCAACTCATTAATATTCATGTTCCCATATCCCAATGTGTACAATCAAACAAGAGAAATCTTATTAGTAAAGCTAATTAAAAAATATCGGACCATTAGATGACAAAAGAAAGCTTGGGATTTTATTGAACTTGCTCCAATTCAATCAATTAGTAATAAGAATAAAATTGACAATGTGATCGTGCCAAAAAAATTACCTGCCGGGCGTTTCTTGCCTGTTCTTTTGCCGGCGTAAGGAGGTTGGAACAGGCGTAGCTAGTTTTAAGTTTGACGTTTTAAAGTGATCACAATGTATCCTGTTGAATAAATAGAAATTGACTTTTGACTTTTTTTGATATGCTTAAGTATTAGACGGAATATATAGCGCAATTTTTTTATTTTTTTTAGTACATAACACATAACAGTTTGTCTGTCGACAAAGGCCTCCTATGAGGCTTTTCCACTTGCTTCTGTCTTTTGCTATACGTAGCCTTTCTACTTTCTGCTACTTTCTTGAAGTCATCATCTCAATGCTTTGTCTGCCTTACGATGCTTCTTCTGCTTATTAATAATATTATATTAATTGTAAATGTTACATTATCTCTTCTGTAACTTTATTTCTCCTACACTGTGTCTGTAACTTTCATTCCTAACGCTGTCGAACTATAAAACGCTCGACATGTAAGCACTGCACTGAATCAAGGGTTCATAAAAATTGGAAACCTATCTACATGTATACACAGAAGCGTCGAGAAGTGTCCATTATCATAATGTTATTATAGGAGACCCCATAATAAGATCCGCATTCATGTTTGTGTATATATTTTTATTGTAGAGCGATCCGTTTGCCAAATGTAAAGGGTGTTTGTGTCCACGAGTTTGTTTACCTACTTTGGTAAGTGGTTTAGTGTGGGCAGACACTGTTCATGAAGACGGATGAATACTTTAAGATTTTAGGGGTTGGTATCACGTGATGCGCAAGGGGGAGGATCGGGCAGCAAAGCGTTCTTATTTTTATTTTTTTTTAATTTAAATATACTATTATACCACTTTCCCCCGATTTCTACGGAGACCTTTTTTGGGTCCGTATGTTAAGGTGATGGTATTGTTTTGTTTGTTTTTAGTCTAGTATATTTTAATGTTTTATTCAATTTTATGTTATATTTTGGCGTTTATGATATTATTATGTTGATTAAAAGCGTTTTAATGATTGCGCATTAATTGAAAGTTAAGTTAGGTTTGTAAGTTTAGTTATTTATGTAGTTTTAAAATTAGGTTTGTTTAAGTTTATTATGTAGTTTTGATTTTATGAGGTATTTTTTTTTGTGTTTTATTTAGTTTTAATTTTTTTTTTTTTACAATTTTAAAGTATTGCTAGTCCTCCTCCTGGAGCTCGAGAAAATCCTCCGTAACTTCGTCTCTCAGCCGTCCTATGTATGCTTGTTTGACCGCACGATACTCTCTCCTTCTTTCGAGTCGGAGGAGCCAGCAGTTCTTCAAGTACTCTGCTGTTTCTTTTCCGCCTCACCATCCTGAGATTGTACTGGACCCAATATCTTTCTAAGCACCTTTCTTTTCGCAATCGAGACTTACTAATTTAAACTAATGGAAAATTAAAAGGAAAACACTGGAAGTGTTTCTTAATGGGATATTTGTATGAACTAAACACCCACTGGTAGCACATCAACTATTTACATTAGCCTTCCCGTGCGCAGCAAAGGCGGGTCGCTAATGAGACATAAAAATGGATGTCTCGGGGTGACGAGCGCAATGCAAAGCAGTGCATGAATTTGTAATGCAAAGCTCTCGGTGACACTGCAGTTTTTATACGCATTTACAGTCAGGTGAATGACCTAGGCGTCTCGACATTAATCGTACTACCCATACTTTAATATTACAAATGCGAAAGTAATTATGTCTGTTCGTTTACCTTTTCACGACTAAACGGCTAAAAATTTGGTGTGGAGATAGTTTCAACTCTGAAGAATTATATATGATACTTTTTATTGAGTTTTTTTGCCATTGAGCCATCAAAATCAAAAAAGTTGTATTTAGTAGTAACATAAATTGTGATCACTTTAAAACATCAAACTTAAAACTTGCTACGCTTTTTCCAAATTCCGTACGCCGGCAAAAGAACAGGTGAGAAACGTCTGGCAGGTAATTTTTGGGAACAATCACATACATTATTTTATTTTTATTACTAATTGATTGAATTGAAGCAAGTTCACTACAATCCCAAGCATTTGCCGCTTATTATAATATAGGTACTCACGGGAATTTCCGTCTACGCCACAGTTACAAAGATTGATTCAATAAGCCGCGAACACAATATCATTAGAGGCACCTTCCTCGTGTGAACCCGTCCCAAACCTCACAAACTTCAATTTCACCCCGTAAAGCCACCATTTCCATGTAAATAAAGGCCAGCGCACACGGGTCGCGCCTTGCAATATGAAACAAGCGAGGCGGCTTTATTTCGACATTTGTCGCAAATAAATCACAATTTAAGAAGAACTATGACGGTGCTTTGCCAAGAGACGCCGCGGCGCAAGTGCTCTGTAGAGGCTGGGGACACACGGGACGGTAACTGTTTAGTTTGAGACGGAGATCGCATACTTCTCTTTGTTTAAATTAACTGCTGCAAACATTACCTTGTTGGTAGCCAGGCGCCACTCCTCTCTATCCTGAGCGGTTCCAACCAGTTCAGAGTCTAGTTAGCATTTGACCACAAGTCACCTACCTGATGTTAAATGACGATGTGGTCGAAGGTGGTACCACGCTACACCTGGACTGGGAACTGACTCTCAAGTGAGGCTGCCGGAACACACCGATAGGTGCTTGGCAATAGATTCTTAAATTGAAGTGGTAGCTAGCCAGGCGTGCACTTGTTAATGCGCTACTATGCAAGCTATGATTTCATCGCAATGTTTTCCTTCACCAAAAGCTCAAGCTCATTGTAGGATACGAAACCACGTTCTACGGATCATAAGACAAAATCACCACCACTGAGCAATCCTCGCTTCAAAAAAGTTCAAATAGACAAGGAAATTGAATAAGAATTTTGAGCAAGTTCACTACCAACCCAAGCTATGAGCTAAATGCCGTAGGTACTAAACAGGGCGGGACATCTAATCACTACACACTAAACAGTTGACTATCACTTAGCACTTCACTAAACTGTACACCAAGCGAGCACAAAAATGTGTCGCGTGTGTTTTTCCAAAAAGCTGGCGGCTTGCAGCGTCGATGGTGATATGAACTTATATTCTCAACATTTGCATAACCTATTTCCTGAAACCTTTGTGCTTCTGAAGTACGTACACATTATTATATACAAAGTGGTATTGTCTTTGTCTTCCGTAAACTATGATTCTATTTTGAATTGCTTGAGTCTGAATGTGGTAGCTAGAAATTTGATGATACAACTTTTATAGCATTTATGAAATTGTTTGCATGAATTTTGCAGTCTTTTGAGTTAGTAGCGGAATGTAGTTTTATTTCCCTTAAAAAAATCTAAGCTTGCTCGATATAAGTACCAATCATCGTCATTATCATCAGCCTATTACGTTCCCACTGCTGGGACACTAGTTCTTATGGGCCGCAATCTACCACACAAGCCAAGTGAGGGTTGGTAGATCCCTTTAATGTTGCAGTTCTTGGACATGCCGGTTTCCTCACGATGTTTTCTTTCACCGTTTTGAGCAATTGCAAATCCACACACAACATAAGCGGGGCCGAGAGGGTTCGAACTCGGTGTCGGCCACCATCACAAGCTGGGCCACGAGCTATGTTTGAATGGTCTTCTCCAATTCAAATGTTACCATATCATCAAACAAGCATATCATCTTAAAGCCTCCCCTAAAGTTAAACCTGACATAATTTGCTCACGGTGATGAAGCGGAGAGTTTCAACAAGGGCTGATGTAGCAATGAATAAACGATTCCGGACATTTTACGACTCGCCCGGACGGATTACGGGCCCCGTGATACGCGGGTTTATACAAAACATGTTGTTTATGACCCGGTTATGTACAATTCAAATTAAATCTACTGAATTTCTTAAGAAGTTCGCGACTGTTTTGAGCCTGAAATGTTAATTTAACGACTTTCTCTTATTTATGTAATCAGTACGTTAAGTCGTGTTGGGTAGTTACTATGTTTCGTGGTTTATTTAACAAGGGATTTTTCATTTTCGCACACATTCAAACTAATTTATTGTCATTACAACGGCATACCAATTACAACTTTTACACAATAATTAAATTCTAGCAATAAAATGAATACTTATAAAAAATCCATTAAGTAATAACTGTTACAATAGGTATAATTGCATATTATACATATATATTTTATTATATATTTTACTCTGTCAAATAAGTTTTAGACATAAATTAATAATAAAAACAATCAGCTTCCTTTTGTAGTACAGAGGTGCACTAAGAAAAAAATTGTTTTGGTGAAAAAATATCACGGAAGGTACCGCGAGGTAGATTGGTAGTCTCAGACTTTCTATACTGGATGGATCGCCTATAAAACCTACTTTAATTTTCATATAAAACCGTATTGAATTGCTCTTGTAACAACCGGTCAAGCTATTTGAACCCCAACATTGGTAACCAACAAGTTTCTCTGACTTTGAGTGATATAGGTAAATAAAGGTCCGAGTATGAGTTCCTAGAAACCAATTACGGTCTTCCACATTAATCTCATATATATTTCATTGTTTACTCACGGAAACAAAGCGGATTTCCCTTAAATAAAGCTTAATATCGAAGTATTGAAAGACGCGGTCCAAAATGGGAGCGGGTAGCGTTTTTTTTTTTTTACTGGCTAATTTATAACTTAACTAGCTGTTCGACACGGTTTGATCCGTGTTCTTTGCATTATCTCGCAATAAAAATAATCCTCTGTTCTTCCACGGGGTTCACAATATCTCCTTACCAAATTTAATCAAGATCAATTCATGCGTGAAACGGTAACAAAAAACGGACAGTAGGCTATCCATTTATTTAATTACTTTCTTTTTGTGGATTTAAAAAAAGCAGATTCAGTACTTTGCTATTCGGGAAGGAGATAAAACTGAACAAATCATCCTACTTTCCTACTAATATTATAAACGTGAAAGTTTGTGAGTATGGATGGATGGATAAATGTTTGTTACTCTTTCACGCAAAAACCACTGAACGGTTCTAAATGAAATTTGGAGTAGAGATAACTTATGCCCTGGATTAAAACAAAGACTGCTTTTCATCTCGGAAAAAGGTTCCTACGGGATGACGGGAAGACGCGAGTGAAACCGTAAGGCGCAACTAGAACATTATAAAAATCGATCTAACCTTTCTTGAGTTCAAATGGGGAATGGTGATACTAACCCGACTTTGTACTTCCAAATTCTTGAGATACGAATAATCGCTCCCGCTTTAGCCCATCACTTCCCTTCATCCCTCCGCCGCAGCGCCCGTCAATATCGGACAAAAACCGCCCGAAGCGAGGCTCATCGTTAACTATGACAAGCACAAACACAATTACCTACATTACACAGCCAGTACAAACAGGAAGACTGCTGTGTATTCGGTTGAGCATCCACGGAAACCGGGATTCATCTTCTTTTTACTGACTAGGCTACGTTTGACCACGATCTCACCCGATGGAAAGCGACGATGTGGTCGAAGGTACCCATTCACTCTTGACTTGAACACCCCCAAGTTGTAGTTTAAAGAAAGCACCAACCAGGGTAGGGCATTCTCATCTCTACTGCTCTTCACATAAGAAGGATTAGGGCATTTATTTTCTTTGGCTTCTCCGAATTGTCGAAGAACTGCATCATTCACGGGTATATGAAATGTACCGTCAGCTGCAAAAGTTGTTGAACACTCTCAGTTCTCCAATTTTGCTAAGCATCTCACACACGACGCGTGGTTTAACTTTGACAGAAGGCCTGAGTTCTAGCAGTAAAAACTCAATCGGCAAATGATGAATGAATTATAAGCGGTAGATAGCTTTCCTTTCTAAACATCGCACTTCGTCCATCACTTTAAGGTCATTTTAAAATCTCTTTTTTATGTAATAGAGTGGCAAAAAGCAGACGTCCCGCCTGATGGTAAACGGTTACCGTCGCATACCTATGGACATTTGCAAAACTAGGATCGTTGCCGACCCTAGAGAACTCTTTTTACACCCATCTTGAAAGACTGCAAACTACTAAATCACTTGAGTATCTGAGTATCTGGATATTACATCCTGCATTTTCTTAAAAGCCTTCGCTATAAAGACTATGTAAATAAATAGAGGTAAGTATAACGTTGTTAATATCTAGGCAACTTGTTAGCATCAGCTCCTCGTTTCGTATAAACTTGGATTAGACTAATTGTCCGTATTTCTTCCCGTGCGGTCCGCTCGTACGTTACTTGGCATTCAGCTTCGGTTGCTCGCTCCAGGTAGCGTCCACAGCTACTCTGGACTTGGGATAATCTGTGGAGGGTTTCAGCGTTAGATGCTGGTGTTCTTTTTTCTTAAACTGACTAGTGTTTCACCACCAAAATGAAAAAATGTGGTCGAAGATATAGGTGTGTGCTTTCACTCTTGAATGTACAACCCGGGGGTATTGAATACATTTTAGGAAACACCGACCATGGGCACCATGGCCAGAGCATTCTACTTCTTAAGTTTGAGCTAGTGACCTGCTCTAGTGCCAAAGTTATCAGGCCGTCCAAAACATAGCTTTACTTCATGACTTATACAATTGGGATTTTCAAATTATAATGCTTTTAAAACTAGGTTTTTTTCAGATGTTGCGTTTGGAGAATGTTGAAGCAATAAAGCAATGGGTGAACAATCGACTGCGAAGCGTGAGTGGGTTCAATATCCGCTGCAAGACAAATATTTGTGCAGTGAAAAAAAGTGCAAGTATTTGGCCCATGTCTGGGTGTTGTGGGTTCTTGATCTGTGTAGTTTCTGATACCTTAAAATACAGGGCATGTATGCTAGGGCTCAGAGCTATGTAGGTGTGATTTTTGTCCTAACAAGCTTAATTAATATTTGCCGAGATGGCAGTAATTTAGTGAAAAGTCTGAAAAATATCGGTATCAGCCGTATTTCTCAAGTCCCCAGTTTGAGCAGCGGCTACCTGCTCGGCATTGTTTCATAAAAGAATTATGATAAAGTTGCGAGATACGTTTGTTATCTCGGTATTGTGTTGGCTTTGTTCCGAACGCGGCTGATATGACAGGGAACTAAAATAATGCGATTCTTACGTACATTGCGGCCAATGTACGTTCATAAACTTACAATACTTTTTCATGCTATGGTAGCGTTTGACAACAAGTCGCCTGATTTAGTGGCGCTACGGTACACCTGAATAAACCAAAAATGAGGCTGCCGAATCCACCAATGGCAGCATGGCGTTGGCGATAAAGACTTTTGTTTACCTATTATTGTGATCACTTTAGAACGTCAAACATAAAATTAGCTACGCCTGTTCCAACCTCCAAACGCCGACAAAGGCACAGGCATGAAATGCCGGCAGGTAATTTTTTTGGATGCGATATCATTTACAATTTTATTTTTATTACTGATTGATCAAATTTAATGAGAGTACTTACGAAACATCCTACTACAAAGCTAAGGTTCCATTACAAAGTTTTCCTTAACCGAAAGCATTATCTCATTTCAGGATTCGAACTCACAAACAACGAGTCGCAAGCCGCCGTCGGTTCAAAAAGGTTTGCTCACATTTGATCTTATTCTTAATGAACTAATAGTAACCTTAATAAAGAATTGATAAGGATCAAAATGGGCTGTTATCAGGCTATTACCTCCCAACTGCTAGTAATGAGGCCTGTTCGTCACATCAAGACATCATTTTTACATATTAAGAAAAATCAGGTCAGAGGAAAACAGCTCTGAATTGCTCAATTACAGATCGCTGAATTGATATTATTTGCTGATATGTAATTAGAGTGTATTTTATGCAAACTGCCTTGACCCATTTCGCTAGTATTACTTAATAACGTAGTTTATTTGTGTGGTTCCAATCTTTATTAACATTTCTACAATTTCATATTTGAAAATTATTTTTTAGAGCTAAATCAAGACGATCAAGACCCTTGTCTGATGGTAAGTGTAGTTCCCTACTATCGACCCCCCTGCCTTTGCGTTAAAAGTAAATATTAGGTTCATACAAAAATCCTGTAGAAAAAAACACTTTATCATTCCCGCATTTTTCAGTCATCCAAAAAAATCTTAAGAACATACATACCGATTCCTGACAATCACAAATAGAACAAAAAATATGCAAACTGGTCAAGCCGTTTCGGAGTTTTTGGGAGACTAACGAACAGCAATTAATTTTTATGTCTAAGGAGAAATTTTTTTTTAAGAATATAGAGAAAGCATTTAAAAGAAGAAGAATATTAAAACAATAGAATATATATTGAAGCCCACCACCAACAACGAAACAAGAGTAAAGATAGACAAGAAAAAAAGTCATTCATTTCTACAGCAAAAGATATGTTATTAAAACTCGTCTACGAAGATCACTTCTACAAAAACAAGAGTAAAGATAGACAAGAAAAAAAGTCATTCATTTCTACAGCAAAAGATATGTTATTAAAACTCGTCTACGAAGATCACCTCTACAAAAACGAATCGCATAATACCATCGTAGAACTGACATAATAAACGCACGGACCGTCCGCAAACATATCTCATAATCCGGGATATCTTTATGAAAACTATCTGCTGTCACGGCGCATCTGTATGCCGCGGGGCACGCCGGCCAATCCGTCAGCGAGACCGCCGGGCGTGACGGGAATGCAGGCTCGCCGGGACACGGTATGAACACGTCGGGAAGAGATACGTACTTTTATAATATTTCAACCTCGTCTTCCCGTTATCCCGCAGGAACCTTTTTCGGGGATAAAAAGTAGCCTATGTGTTAATCCTGGGTCTAAGCTATCTCCATTTCAAATTTCACCCAAATCCGTCCAGTAATTTTTGCGTGAAAGCGTAACAAACATCCATATCTCCATACTCACAAATGTTCTCGTTTATCATAGGATTTTTTTTACTTACAGGGTAGCTTTTGACCACAGGTCATCATCATCATCAGCATCAGCCTTTTACGTTCCCACTGCTGGAACTCTGGACTCTGACCACAGGTCACCTAATGTTAAGGGACGATATGGTCGAATGTGCCACATCACATCTGGACAGGTGCTTGGCATATTCATAACCTACCATCAAGCTATGGTTTCATTACGAAGTTTTCCGTTACCAAAATCTCAGGCTCATTGTAGGACTCGAACCCACGACGAGTGGACGCCGATGTCACTATACCATGTAAAAAAACACGTACTCTCAGTACGTGTTTTTTGTTGTTGGTTGGTGGCAAATGACGCGACTGACAGTTAATTTTATTTTTCTAATTCTAATTCTAATTCTAATTTATTTACATTATTTTAGACGGCGAAAGCCAGTTACCTAAATAATTTTAAACATTCAAAAAAAATAAAAACTTTTTTGTACTTCTTCAGCTGTCAGAAAACTTCCCGATAAATAAAACAATCATAGACAACACCAAGCCACTTCCAGTTACCGTCCACGCACTAGATCCGTTTGATATGAAATATTATGGGCACACAATCGTTACAGAACGGAATTGACTGGGATTCAATGACGTCATTTGCTTGGTCAGAGGTGAATCATTATTCCCATGAATAAACCCATTGTATAATAATACAAACATCATATATACTTCAGTATTCGGAGAGGAGGGGTTAAGAAGAAACTGAGAAGAGCCGAAGACCGGGCTCAGTAGCGTACCTTGGGAGAGGTATATGTCCAGCAGTGGACTGATATAGACTGAAGATGATGAAAGTTAAGAGTTAAGAGGTTTTGAGGGTTGAAATATATGACATTACGACGGCTTGCGATGCGTAGACCGTGGGTTCGAAGCCTATAATTAGCTAGAGCTTTCGGTGTAGGAAAACTTTGTGATGAAACTATAGCTTGGTGGTAGGACATTTTCTAGTGCTCGCCAGGCTAGCTAATATGCTAGGCACCTATCAGTGTATTCCGGTAAGTTCCCAATTCAGGTGTAGCGTGGCGCCACCTTCTACCACATCGTCAGATAAACGCTACCCTGTACATCTTACTAATATTACAAACGGGAAAGTTTGTTTGTTACTTTAACGCAAAAAGTATGGAACGGATTTGAGTGTAATTTGAAATGGAAATAACTTATTCGTTGGATTAACACATGGGCTTATTTTTAACCCGGAAAAATGTTGCAAGTAAACGGGAAGACGCGAGTAAAACCGCAGGGTGCAGTTAGTATATATACTATAAGGCAATCTTATTAGATGGCGACACAGAATGCGCAGTGCTTCAGTTCATAACAAACGGAGCCGGATATAATAACCGGATATTCGTCATAAAAATGGCAGCAAGCTTCTTGTGATCTCGCCGTGATACTGCAAGTTTATTTAGGAACTTGGTTTTACTGCAACCGTATAAAAGTGGAGTGTGAAAGTAGATTGAAATTTCCACTTCAATTTTCGACGAAATTTGCGGTGGAGGTTAACTAGAAGCGATATAATAAGCTGCCGGAGCTAAGCCATCTCTTGCGAGAGACGAAAATTTAAATTATTATATTTTCAGCTGGAGTTGTGGTCGGACTATGTCAATTTAGACCTTAATGGGTATTATAATAATTAATCTTGTCGACATTTTAATAAAATCCGTGTTTTAGTATCTATCTTATCTTATTTGAATATTTACTGTTGACAAATTTTGGTGCAAATAAAAACCTGATTTTAATCGCTGCCTGCATGTAGAGTGCCAAAGGGACTGGCGACATTACCTTGTTGGGTAGCCAGGCGCCACTCCTCTCTATCCTGAGCTATTTCAACCAGTTCAGAGTCTAGTTAGCATTTGACCACGAGTCACCTACCTGATGTTAAGTGACGATGTGGTCGAAGGTGGCGCCACGCTACACCTGGATTGGGAACTGGCTCTCAAGTGAGGCTGCCGGAACACACCGATAGGTGCTTAGCGACAGATTCTTAACATGAGGGTGGCAGCAAGCCAGGCGAGCACTAGAAAATGCCCACCAACCAAGCTATGGTTGCATCGCAATGTTTTCCTTCACCGAAAGCTCAAGCTCATTGTAGGATTCGAACCCACGTCCTACGGATCGCAAGCCGACGTCACTACCACTGAGCCATCATCGCTATATCATATTTCAACTTGAACAGCATACGTTTTAGAAACCCGTTTCCTTTGAACAGTACAAATTCAACGAAAGCAATTGTTTCCAATTTTATTTTCCAATCGGAAAAGCCACAATTCCTAAAAAATATATGAAACAGGAGCGATAAGAGAGTGTTCGTGCCCGGACACCAGAAAATTGATTTCGGCAGGTGTGCGCTACTGAATTGTTCGGTTTGCAGCGCGCACTCTACAGCGCTCTACATTCGTTCCCCGGCATGGCTCTACATTGTTTTGCACATTCGTAATATGTAGCGGTTCGCGTGAACTCTAGTGGCGGTGGTGCCAGGTCTAGCCCTTTTTCGGCTTGTTTAGCAGCCTTTTTTTACTATGGGGAAGCGTTTGACCACAAGTTATCTGAAGTTAAGATAAAACAATAAAAATTAAAGAGAAAGGAATGATTTAACGCCTAGTCTTGAATTTAGTCCTGATCTAGTCTTTCTTTCTTCACTTTATTTTTCGCCAATAATGAGCAAGTTCATATATTTGTGTTACGCGATTATTAATTAATACAGATAATATTCGAGATGTTGTTATTAGTCAAGTTTATGATTCTACATGTGTCGGTGTCAAGTTATTATTCTGACATTGACTTCTTAAGAGTTACAAGGACTTCACTCCGGTCGGGCATCTGACATAACGGTCATTGTAACCAGCCGCCGTTGTAAAGTGCAGGTCGGTATTTTTAAGTTATTGGAACATTATTGTTTAAGTGACTTTGTGATTCTGTAGGTGTGAGTAAACCGTTATAAATGTATGATGATTTTTTTTAGTTTTGCATTCCCCTCACATTTGTTTTCTTACTTCTTCACGCTGAAACCGCTAAACAAGTTTGAGTGGAATTTGCGATAGCCAAAAGTTTCCTACAGGATACCGGGACGACCAAGGTGTAACCGCGGAGTGCGGCTAGTTAATTGATGTATTTTATTAAATTTCTGTATGTTATTAATTACACACGAGTAATTTTATTTATTATTTGGCAATTTAGTCCTTTTTTCAAATTCGATCTAGCCTAAAATCCCGACGCCTAGTTGGCAACACTGTCTAGCGGTCGCAATTTTCGATGCTAGTTTCTGTTTGTGAAGGCGTGCTTTTGTCGGATGTACAAATTCGTGTTTTATTTGTTGAGAGTTTTAACTCTCTTCTTGATATGAGAAAGCATCTGTTTTAGTTATAGGAAATATTAAAAAAAGCTTCCGGTGAAAGAAAACATCCTTATCTTTTACTTCTCATAGGATAGCGTTTGATCATAAGTCACCTGATGGTACTAAGTCACAAAGTAATCGAAGGTGGTACCACGCTACACCTGGATTGGAAACTTGCTCTTAAGTGAGCTGCCGAAACATACTATTAGGTGCTTAGCGTCAAATTTTTAGCTAGCCAGGCGAGCTCTTGAAATACCCTACAACCAAGCTCACAACCAACCACTGCTAGACATAAGCTTCTGCCAAGGTACGCAACTGAGCCCGGTCTTCTTATCCAACTACTGACAGCCACTAGGCGCAAGTCGCCGCTCCGCCTAGTTGCAGGGCGACCTACACTACGTTTGCCAAGTCCGATCTCCACTCAAGAACACGTCTACCCCAACGGTTGTCGGTTCTGCGGATTTTATGACCAGCCTATTGCTACTTTAGCTATTCCTTTCTTTAGTTCGATATGTTTATGATTTTTTCTGTGATGTTTCTTTGTAGGTTATGAGTGATTGTTATTGTTATCACAACCTTGATGTATGGCCTTGACGTCCGTCTCCTGCCAGGGTAGCTAATAAGTAAACACGGAATAAAGGAAATATAATGTTACTGTTACCTCTAATATTCATTACGAAGCGTTATTCGCAAAAACACTACCGAGAAAAGAATTATTTCTAGCTACCTACCGACGCGGCGCCCCCGTGACCTGAACCACGGGGATTTCCGATATCAAAAGAATATTGATTATCTTTGAAAAAAACACTAAAATCATTGCATTTTTTTATTGTATAAATAAGTTAATTTTAATAAAATAGTTGAACCTTTCGCGGATAGCTTCTCCAGCAAAGCAAGAAAACAATGGAGTTGCATTGTCTCATGATGAAATAATTGTAACAAAATATCTATTTTTTACAAGAAATTCGTAATTTTTTTAACTGAATTTGTTACATGTAATCCATATTAATGTATCTGGCACTGTGATATGGTAGTTAATTCGATATTACTAACCGACACTGTACTGTAAATAAGTAACTCAATAATTTACCGTGTATATAGCGTTTGACCTCAAGTCACCTGAATTCCAATTAAAATCGCAATAAAACTTAATTAATGCGTTACTTTTTAATGGAGTTTAACTAAGATTGACCTGGCCTGCTTATCTGAGAGTAAACCTATTTTATTAGTACTATTTTCCCGTAATTTATATTATGATAAAACTGTTTGCTCAGAGCAAAATCGCGAAACAGACTATCGTGCAATTCGCCAAGAATTTAGATGAAACTCGTCGGCTCCAAAATCTGTAAAGATTAAAATGCCAAGCACTGCGCTGCCATTAGGTTTTTATTTTTATTTTCGTGTAATATTTGTGTAAATTGAGTTTAACATAGTAAACAATCTGGAGTGTTGAGAACTACATTTTGTGTGATGAAGATTAGATTAGAAGTAGCTTTTAGATATATTGCATTAAATTGTATAAGACGCTGCAAAATGTATGGAGTCTGGGCCACGTGTTTGTACACTATAGCAAAAAATAGTCCACTCGTCCATCCATACCTACTAATATTATTGATGCGAAAGTAACTTTGTTAGTTTGTTATCTATTTACGACTAAAACGTTAAACGATGAAAAGAAGAAGATAGGACTTTTTAATACGATAAAGTATAGTCCACGCGGGCAGACCCGCGGGGTACAGCTAGTTTTATAACTTATGTTGGTTGGTCAAACGTTTTTTCTTGTTCTTTCAGTGTAGCGATTGACCAGTTGGTCAAAGTTGGCGCCACGCTACAACTGGCTCACAAGTGGGACTGCCGGAACACACCGATAGATTCGTCATGACAGATTCTTAACTTGAGGGTAGGTGACATACTTGTATCTTCAAAAATTTTCTTTGACATGGCTTATTTTTGGTTTTGCGAAATTAAAAACGAAGTACATGTAGATAGATCCCTAGCAATTAAGATCTGGATGTAAAAGCCGTAAAGTTTGCAATAAATGATTGAGTATTGAGTAACTTATATTTGTAAACAAGTAACAGTAAAGATACTGAAACCCTTTAACTATCAGAACGCTGTTCATTATAAAGTTTTCCAATAAAAACCCGGTCGACACAGTCGCGTCCGTGCCGGGTTGTCTTGGCATCTGCGCACTCCGCGGATTGCTTTGCAATTGAAAACAAATAATAATAAATATGAGGGCGCGGAAAATTGGAAAAATGGAAGAAGAGAATATTGGAAGCCAGATGGTGCGGGGAGCACGCTGGGATAGGCACTATTTTTTTGCGTCGTTAGTCGGTGACGACATTGTCAGGGAATGTAGATTATTGTGGCGCAGTTGTTTCCGAGCCGATGTCTTGTTTAATGTCTCAGGTTTTAATCTACGACGAATCGACGACGCAGACGTTTTGTAGCATAAATCACAAATTAAATAGATTAGTGGCGTCGATTTGGTTTTGCATTCTCTAAAACTAAACTAAGCTTGACAGGTCTAACAGTAATGCTGTCCTTTTTTTACTTCAGTGGTTAGAAAAAGACAGCAATATTGTTAGACCTGTCAAACTTAGTTTAGTTTTAGAGAATGCAAAACCGAATCGACGCCAATATTAGTTTTTTAAAGCCATCAGGGCTTAGTGGTAGTGACGTCAACCTACGACAGGTTTTTTAAACCTATTTTAGGCATCAGCTCCTTACGACGTGACATTCTGACTTGGTAGGTACTCATAATTGGCCCTATATATAGACCTATTGTTAGAAGATAAATAAATATATTTGAACTAGCCGTTCCCGGCTGTTTCACCTACATTGACTACTTTTTATCGCGATAAAAGTATCCTATGTTCTACTCTTAGGTTCGAGTTATCTCCACACCAAATTTGCTCAAGATCAGTTGAGCGGTTCGGTCGTGATAAGATAACAAACAAACAGACGGAGTAACTTTCACATTTATAACAGTAGTATGTATGGGTTTGAAAGAAGCCAGACCCACTTCCTAGGTCGCAAGTCAACGTCACTTCCACCGTACCATCATCGCGTCCTATCAACAATACTATTCTCAGACCTATTGTTTGTACTTCAAAACAAAGCCTCCTCCTACGGGAAAATCGTTAGCAAGTAACTCGACCCAAAAGCTTCCATCCGTAAACAAACCGTTCAACAAACGCCCATACATTAATTCCGCACTCCAGGGCTGCAGGTGTCGAGTGTCAAGTGTCGCAAAAAGCCGGCTAAGTGTCGCCATATCTCAGTGACCGGGACACTTGCGCTGCTAATCACGGGCATACTTCACGCCACGGTACGCTTCTTGGAGGTCGCCAGATTCATTGCGATGTCAATGGCATTAGTTTAATAATATTAGGGAACTCTATTTTGTGTTAGTAGATAAATATAAGAGTGAGGAAAGAATAAACAATAGAAATAACAAATGAAAGCACAAATTCTGGATACAGAAAAAGTGGCTTATGTTTTGTCTGTATAATAGTATTTTTTATAAACCTTGCCGAAGTCTGAAATCACTTTTTCTGTCACTATTTGTAACAGTCCATGAAATTTAAAAAATTACAAACACTTTTTGATTAACAAACAAACATAGTTTGACAAAATAAATAAAAATGTTCATGATTAAAGTACCGTCAAATGGTAAATACTTTCATAATAGTCCCGTCAACTTAAGATTTCACCTCGCAATGAGATATATGGAAGCGAGATAAAAGTAAAAAACCGATTTTTGTGACGTTTGACCAGACACGAGAATTTATGAGATATTTGAGACGTATAGAATGACCAAATGAAGCCGTATACAAGTTTCCAGCTTATTATCTCTCATTTCGAGATTGATCCTCTTTTTTGGCTTGTTAGATTCAATTTTATTTATTTGTATAGATAAGTATGGATTCTACAACACTTTCTCTAAGAGACGACCAACTATCCCAGCAGTGACTGATGATTATAATGATGATGACTACAATGATTAACTCTGAAGCCGTCACTATTGCATTTAATAAGTTAACATTAAACAAGTTTGCATCTTTAGACGAACAAAAAAATCAAAGAAACCCCGACCAATCCATTCCCAATTTTTAACTTTACTAATCATCGCTGCTTAACTTCTTGTTCTCATTAATCACAGCGGCCCAAAGCCGTCAGTCAATTAACCCCCAGAGGTTTAGGGACCCCACCGCAGCGAAAGCAAAAACCTCAAAGGTCCCACAAAAGAGTACCGAAGTTTGTTTAAAAAAGAAATGGGAAAACTTGCCTCATTATATCTGTATTAAAGCAGTCGCAAGCCGGGCCTGGTGTAACTAACTAGGTAGATACGTTACTGTTAAAAGTATTATATATCTAACTCAAAGGTAACCGACTGACTGACATAGTGATCTATCAACGCACAGTCCAAACCACTGGACGGATCGGGCTGAAATTTGGCATGCAGGTAGATGTTATGACGTAGGCATCCGCTAAGAAAGGATTTTGATTAATTCTACCCCCAACGGGATAAAATAGGGGATGAAAGTTTGTATGAAACTTTGTCAATTTTATACCGATCGGGCTGAGACTTTGCATCCATAAAGCTATAGCCCACGCGGGTGAAATCTTAACAAATATTTTGAATTTGCGTTTTTCTTCTAGTCTCAATTTACTCTTTCACAATTTGGGGGTGCATCTCGTTGGTTACAAGAATTTCACCTCCACTCCCTGTCTAGTGCGTGCATTGTAGTACTCAACGATGTTACTTGCAAATGGGATTGTGAAAAAGCTTATACAATTCCATTTTAATGTCTGGATGACGGTTTCATTCCAGACAGCTTTGAAAGAAAGCTGCGGTCGGAATTGCAATTGCCGTCGCAATTGCGACTAGCTCCAAGCAAGAAAAAACGTTCGATTTCTGTAAGATTTCTTGACATTTATTTAAATCAAATTGAAATCTAACAAATGCCTTTGCTTGCTCGCTTTTCTCTAACATAAATGGTACAGACATTAAGAGTTTCCCGATGTACTTTACAAACAGCTACAAAATATAATGGCATCATGAATTTTTCACACACATTTCATGTTTATAATGATGAAACCCATAAACACAACGAAGAGATAAATCTTAGCGGCACAGTTAACTCTGGAAGAGTTACTCCCGCCGCAGAATAAAGAATTAACTCTGCGCACTATCTGGTGTCCCGGGCCAACTAATTCCCGTCGCTTAGCTATCCCGGTTCCCGGGAAAAATAACTTTAAGTCGTTGATTAAACCCGGGCATTTGTCTCGTGACTGCGGGATATGGAAGCGACAGTCAACAGTTAAAAGCTAGATTCTAATATATCAGCGGATTTAAGAGCTGGAGTGAGGATCAGGACGCAATGAATGCACCTTTCCTTTTTCCGCTGATGCACTTCGATTTGTCTAATGGAGTGCTTGGAAGTAGTCTGCGAGCGTTTGCTTATCTCTCAACTACAATTGATAGTAAAAACTAAGTCTGTTACCTACATGGTAGCGTTTGACCACGAGTCACCTGATGTTAAGTAAAGATGTGGTCGAAAATGGCGCCACGCTACACCTGGACTGGGAACTGACTCTCAAGTGGGGCTGAATCACTGTATTTTCTTACATTGTAGTTGAATGCTAGACGCTGACATATACTCGTACATATTAGTATAATATTAGGTATATATATTAGGGGATTTTAGTTTAGGGTTAGGATTAGGCCACCTAGCGGTAAAGTTCGGTAAATGTGTTTGCTAATATTCGGCCGGAGTTTATATTGATGTTAGTTGTTGGCAGTAGGCAAATAAGATTTTGCCGGAGGGTTCAGAAACTGAGTTTAACTAGTTGGGAGCTTTGTGATTTGAGCTTTACTTTTAACTATCGAGGTTTGGAGGCGTGATTTGTTGATATAACACAGTGTTGTCTGGAAATACATGCCCAGAATGAACAAAATAAAATTTGTTGGCACGCGGATCAAAATTGCGCCATACCTATAATTATCATATACCTATGGATATATATACACCTATGAAGGTGATCACTTCCCAGAGTTCAAACTATCTCCATACCAAATGTAATCAAGGTCAGTAGTGCTATTCTGCGTTGTAACTAATTTGCGTGAAAGCGGAGTGAGCGCTGAACTCGCGGCGAGATGTCAAATTCGTATTCTGACAAAACCGTCAGCGCCACCCGAATGATGGCGCAAGGGCAAGGAACTATACACAAGTGATCACGCTCGGTTTGTCGAGCAAATCGGCATTCTGACAACACAATAGTCGCTTCACGCGGGTGTCATTTCGCTTACGATCTCGATTTGAAATGTCAAAATAAAAGTTAGTATTTTACTGATGAGGCGTAAGTGAGTTATTAAAACAGTCTACAAAACAATTTATTTTATTATATTCCGAGTGTAAAATATTAATTATAGTTAACTTGTTTTATTTCCCTTGTATTTATTATAGTTTTAATCATGTTTATTGTCATAATATGGGTATGGGTATGGGTATAATATGGGTGTATTTGGGTGGTAGAAGGAGGCGTTTCGTCCGCCTCCTCCCGCCCAAACTAGCAAACTAGTTGGTTGTTTGTCGGGGGGGGGGGTGTCGCTACTAGCTGGACTCCCCCCCCTCCTAGGTGCCTAGGTGCCTTTATGTTGTGGGCCCGGAACTCCCGGCTGAGGGAGTTCCGGGCCTGTCCGTCGGGGCGGGTGGGTAGACTGTTACAATGACCCCCACCCGCCCCACCAAAAAGGCGGCGGACGGAACAAATTAAAAAAAAAAAAAAAAAAAAAAAAAAAAAAAAAAAAGGATATAAGCTATCTCCATTCCAAATTTCGTCAATATCGGTTTAGTAGTTACGGTGATACGTGGTAACAAACATTCACACACACAAACTTTCGCATTTATAATATTAGTAGGATAATAGGATTTGAAATTTACTGTTGTCTATATTAGGAAGTAATTAAATAGATTACCTAATATTTATGGAATGCAGAAGCAAATAAAACCTCACTTTTTTATGCAATCTTCTATTGTTCTCTTATTTTACTGTGGATCCCCATATCAAATTATCAGATATACAAGTAACAATAAGAAAATAGGTTTAACAGGCAGTCTTATCGTTAAAAAAAAGAAATCTTTTACAGAATGAATTTTTATAATATTAAGTAACAGTTAAAATATAATACCCACTATTCTAATAATATTAACTAACATTTTTTATAAGATACATACAGGTTTCAGGATATAAAGTTGTAAATACATACAGTTAAATATTAATTATTTTGCTATCAACTTTAAAATTATATTACCTAGAAAGTCTAAAAATGATAATTAAATCCAATCATATAACAAAAATGATGATATTATAGTGATTAAAATTCCAATTTAATCATAGATTAAATTTGCATCGCATAAGGCTGTAACACTGTCTCCAAAAGTTTTTAAGGCTTCAGCCATTATTTCATTATGCTCAGCCATCCTATTACCTACATTGGTGAGGGCCTCTAATAATGCATGCTCTCTCTGAGATGAGCGTTCTAAAACAGCTTGCATGAGAGATGCCTTGTTTTCCTCTATATTCATGCGGCACTCTTCCAGCCTCACAAATCTTTTGGTGGTTCGAGCAAACTGACTCTGTCTCGGTGGTGGCTCTGAGCCCCGAATCCTAGTTCTGCGTCTTCTTGGAGCGGTATAAGAAAAAATAATTTTGATTATTATTATAGCAGTTTCTTTTAATAATTATGTGAAAATAGTTCTACCTTATACCTTGTCAAGTACTAGAATATTAATACTACTGTCCTATCCTAGTTAGGCTACTTATTATGTTGTTTGTAAATCATGAAACTAATGACACTGATACATACTAGCAGTGGCAGTGTCGGTGTCTGCAACAGAAGAGAACGCCTCAATCTATAAAAAATAATATTGCATTAGCCATAAGTTAAGGTGATCAGAATTTAAAATACAATGAGGTATTTTTGGTTTAGTTAGAAAGATGCAAACATAGCTCAGACCACAATTACATTGTGTCCACTTGAACAACCCTATGGGATATGTCTATATCCCAATTCTTGCCCAGTCTTGTTTACTCAGAGAAAAGAATAAAGGGCAAGTATGTCCTGCTGCCTGCTATGCCTGCTATATAGCTAATTAGTTACATGGTTGTCTGGCTGAAATTAAGATGCAAACTATTGTAAATGCATGCAATAAGTTGTAGTTCATTATTAGCCGTAGGTACATGGTACCAAATAGAATTAGAATCAAAATAGAATTAGCTCTATGTAATTAGATACAGTTTCAACTTACCTCATGTTCAACTATAAGAATCGTCTAAACGGCTGACGGCAACGTGCATGCGCACCACCCACGAATTTGGTATATGTAACACTTGTTACTTCGCGCTACCGAGCCGTTGGTTTCCCGAAGCGTTGCTATCTCGAGAACCCCAGCATGTTGGGTCTTAACATTCCGTCATAACTCGATAGTTTCTGTGGCATTAGGTTTTTGTAGTCTCAAAGTTCAAGTTTAAACTCAAAACACAAAAAATACTCCGAAATGCGAAATATAACAAACATAGATTAAGTAGACTATATACTACGTATAACAACTTCAACTAGTTTTTTTTTTTTTTTTTTAGTTTTGTTAAGGCGTCACACGATGAGTGTATTTGCCAGTGTCAAGTATAAAAGATTTCAAACTCAGAGAGTTGAATCAAGTTTAAATGATGATGGTGATGATGATGATGAGATGATGGTGATGATGATGATGTGATGATGGGATGAGGATAGTGTTTAAGTAAAGTAGTGGTGCTTTACTTAAACTTTACACGGACTTTTTTGGAGCAACTTGAAAAGTCACTTTCACAACTTTATTTCAATTTCCCACACTCGTACACATTAACGAACACATAATGGTTAATAATCCACCAATATTACACATTATCACTCGAAGAAACACAAGTTTTGGAAATAAAAACAAAATTTTCACGTTGACAATTCGATTGCCGCCAAAAAAGTCCCAACTTGTTTTTTTTTTTTTTTTTTTTTTTGTTTTGTTATGGCGTCACACGATTAGTGTATTTGCCAGTGTCAAGTATAAAAGATTTCAAACTCAAAGAGTTGAATCAAGTTTAAATGATGATGGTGATGTTGATGATGAGATGATGGGATGAGGATAGTGTTTAAGTAAAGTAGTGGCGCTTTACTTAAACTTTACACGGACTTTTTTGGAGCAACTTGAAAAGACACTTTCACAACTTTATTTCAATTTCCCACACTCGTACACATTAACGAACAAATAATGGTTAATAATCCACCAATATTACACATTATCACTCGAAGAAACACAAGTTTTGGAAATAATAACAAAATCTTCATGTTGACAGTTCAATTGCCGCCAAAAAAGTCCTGTTTTGTTTTGTTTACGAAACGAAACTTGCTAGAGTTGCTACTAAGGATGCAAACGATACATCGATGTTTTAAAACATCGAGGTATCGTTCATAAACATCGATGTTAAAACATCGATGTTGAACTACGAGAAAACATCGATACATCGTTAATTAAGAACGATGTTTTATTGCATCGAGCTGCGAGCACCATCTCTTTGTATGTACGTAACTATCGTCTGTCAAGTGACGTGACGAGAGAAAGAAATAGCGCATGTGACTTAAGTCGCGCCATTTCTTTCTCACCTCGCGCGGCTCGCGTACTTTCGACACCGATAAAGTTTAGTTTGATTGAAAACAAAAACAACGTCGCGGCGATCGTATGTGCGTTTTCACTAAAAACTGAAGTTGAAAAACTTAACTGAATTTCTAAACTCATGATTTTATTTTGTTTAACTTAAATCAATAAGCACCCAGAAGCAGCGTTATTTAAGTATACTGTTGAATTGGCAACCCTGCTAGTAAATAAAAAACATCGAAAAAACATCGATATTTTTTATGAACGATGTTTCATCCCTAGTTGCTAGTGACACTTGTCATCATGTCATTGTCAACAAACTATTTTTTCTGGTGCGGTCGCCGGCTTTGGCTATAGACGTTCACTTCATTCTGCCCAACAATATTGTAAAATCACTTTCTATATGTTTTGCGCATTATGTCAGACCAAATTTGTAACGTGTTATTACTTTTTGTCAATGTTATACCATAATTTCACTAAATTAACTATTAATACGCCCTAAATACGAAATTATTAAAAGCCGATAATACCGATTCGAAACATAACGGTGTGCGGCACTCCCTAGTAAACTCACTGACCGCTCATTGGTCATATTCACTTCGCTGGATATTCTCTGCACGCGGAATGCCGATTTGCATGAAAGGGAGATGAACGTCGAAATGAGTGCGGTTCACGTAATCGAATTCGCCTAGTGAGATACAATTTGCAGAATAGCATTGCAGACGTGAAAAGGTAACACAGAAATAGATTTACTTTCAACTGAATGATAATTAGTTAAGTAAAACACGAAAAAAACTATGTTAGATCGCTGCGCAAGTCTGCACAGCTAGCTTAATGGAATGCATTTATTGACCCCCAACACAAAAAGAGGGGTGTTATAAGTTTGACGTGTCCTTCTGTCTACGGTCTCTGGCACCGTAGCTCGCGAACGGATAAAGCGATTTCAATTTAGTTTTATTTTTTTTTTGTATGAAAGGTGAGTTACGAGCGAGTGTTTTTAGCTATGTTTGATGAAAATTGGTCCAAGATGTCAATAGGTTTTTAAATTTTATTTTAAATCAGACTAACCGTTCTTGAGTTACAAATGGTGTAGCTAAACTAGCTAACCCAACTTCAAATATAGATATTATATCCTACTAACAAATTATAGGTAAACGTTGAAAGTTTCTGAGTATGGGTGTTTGTTACACTTTCACGCAAAACCACTGAACGGATTTGAGTGATATTTGAAATGGAGGTACCTAGCATATATTCGGGATTGATACATAGGCTACTTTTTATCCCGGAAAAAGGTTCCTGCGGGATAACGGGAAGACGCGGGTGAAACCTCGGGGCCCAGTACACCTACGAGTATATTTATATATGAGTATATGACTTGACTTCACTTCAAAGTCTTTCCGCCGTCATTGTAAGGGTTTTTTAAAAGTTTTTAATTGAGTTTGTAGCAGTGTGTGTATTACAGTAGATGCAGCGATGTCCCCGACTCAACTCGTCACATGTAGTGTATCACGGGGGCTCATTACGGCGCGGGGCGAGGGCTCAGACCCTAATTGTGACACTCCGTGCGTGAAGGGACCACTTAGTTACGATACCTCTACTTAGGTGACTCGAAGGTTATTGGGGAGATTTTATATTGATATGTTTTCAACTACAACATACGTTACAACATACACCCAAAAACTCTCTTGGCCTCCGATAACAGAAGACGCCATTTCGGTCTGTCCTGAGCCACCACCTGCCAGTCCTCCACCTGGAGTGAGCGCAGGTCCTTCGTGACTTCGTCTTTCCAGCGATACCTGGAACGGCCGACCGGGCGACGGCCACTCGGCCGTTCCATTTATCATCATCATCATCAGCCTTTACGTTTCCACTGCTGGGACTCTGACCTTCTCTCAGAGAGAGAGTATGGGCCGTTATCTACCACGCGGGCCCAGTGCGGGTTGGTAGATGTCGCATGCCCTTGAATGTTGCGATTCTTCGACATGCCGGCTTCCTCACGATGTTTTTCTTCACCGTTTTGAGCGATGGTAAAGCGGTGGTTTTGGGCGTTCCATGTATGCTAGTTTGTGAACGAAGTCTCAACTCTAATCAAACCGTTTAGTTTAGAGTGCAGAACGTCTTCCGACTCGTGGTCCCCAAACGAGAACCTTTCTTTCCCATCGGAAAATCAATGTAAAATCGAAAAACCTCCATTTTATAGCAATAAATTTACATATCATAGGAGAATAACACTAACTAATGGAGAAAACAATTCAAAACCAACCTAGTGCGAGAACCGCTGGTACCAGTTTAAAACTAAAGGGTGCACGGTGTCGGTATAATGATGTCCTATCCAAATAGATGGGCCCATCGACCCTCTAACCTTTTCTCAATTACCAACTTTAAAATAGCCGCTGCGTATAATTAACTCCACAGTTCGGGTAAATTAAAGTCGAAACGTTGCTCTTGATTGATCCGATCCGTCAGTGCATACCTTTCTCTGAAAACACCGTGTTCGCTTTAGAAGCTTTAAGCTTCTCTTGTTTATAGTGATTGATCAGCATAATAATTCTCTTACAAAAAAAATACACCCTCTTTCCTCAAAAACGAAGATGAAGTCAAGGTGCCGAATTAATTGTATAAAAACAAAACGTTGATCTCTAAACAAGTATTTTGGCATACAAACACGGCATAAATGGAATTTAATCAAGAAGGATACACAGTACAGCCCCTGGGTCGGTTTAATTAAAAATACGAGTTCAAATATTCTGTTTCACATAGAAAATCTGCAAAATACTTTGGGTTTGGCCCAAATTGGGTATGGCCATGAGTTTTTGCGAAAATCATATTTTTTTACATCTTACAGGGTAGCGTTTAAGTGCAAGTCACCAGGGGGCAATTCTCGCGGCGACTGTCAAATTTCAATGCATATTTTGACAATTACTGCGATATTTATCGAATTTGATAATATATCACGCCGCGAGATTTGGCCCCTGGTGTTAAGTGACAGGGTGGTGGAGGGTGGCGCGCTAAACTTAGATCGGGACTAGTTCCCAATTTCTCAAGTAAAGTAATCATCGGATAGCTTAGCTTAAAAATTCAAAATTCAAAATTCAATAATGTTTATTCAATAGGATACATTGTGATCACTTTAAAACGTCAACTTAAAACTAGCTACGCCTGTTCCAACCTCCTTACGCCGGCAAAAGAACAGGCAAGAAACGCCCGGCAGGTAATTTTTTTGGCGCGATCACATTGACAATTTTATTCTTATTACTAATTGATTGAATTGGAGCAAGTTCACTAAAATCCCAAGCTTTTTTTTTTGTCATCTAATAGTCCGATATTTTTTATTTAGCTTTACTAATAAGAAGATTTCTCTTGTTTGGTTGTACACATTGGGATATGGGAACATGAATATTAACGAGTTGCGGGATCACAACCAAAGCAGACCAGACCCCACAAGCAGCACCCGTTCACGAGTTGACGCATGTGCCAGCCATCGCTCTCCTCGACCATATGAGAGGGAAGAGGGCGACCCGACACATGACGCCGCTGCGCTTAGCTTTGGGTGACGAGCGTAAATCTCGCAATTCGACTTGCCTCTTCGCATAGGCCTCCTCCAGCTCTCTCCACTGAGCTCGGTCCTCTGCAACTCTGGTCCAGCATGGTCCTAGGGTTAGGCGGATGTCGTCACTCCATCTTTCTTTCGGACGACCCTGTCCTCTGGTGTCCCCTCTTCGATACCATAAGGTTACTTATTTTCGCATACCTACTTATACTTAAATAACAAAAAGACAAGTTTGTACGAGACCCTTGGTGCGCAAGTCCAATTCGCACTTGGCGGGTTTTTTATTTGTTAAAATTATACATCACCATTTACCATGAGCTTAATCTACACTACTTGCTGTTATTTCCGCTATTGTAGATAGCTAAAGAGCTACCTATAGGTAGTCCTTGCCACTTGCCACTTGTTCCGAGCAGGAGTGGCGGGGATAATGAGTTGAAGACACTTCATTAAAACTGTCGCAGACTCAGACGGATTCTTTTAGAAAAACGTGATATTTTTCATCAAGTACCTACCGACGCGTGATGGAACGTTAGAGAACCTAGAGGTACGAGTAGCTTGTTAATTAAGGTAATAGAAAACGTTGTAGAAACGGTTCGAGTAAAGTAGTTTGTAAGAGTAGTTAGTTAAGTCTTTGTAAGAGTCTGTCTGTGTACTAGAATTAGAGCAGCACAAAGGGTTTCTGCGAATATGCTAAGTTGGATGTTCAGATCCGCCAGCGTATGTCGAGAATCACCAATTTTGATGGTGTAAGTAGGAAATTGTGAAAAAGATTTTAGAATCGGACATTCACCTGTGAAAACATTGTGATGAAACCGTAGCTAGGTGATAGAGCATTTTCTAAAATCAAATAAAAAAAGGGTCTAAAAAAATATATACGCCTTAACCTAAATACATTCTAAATTTTTTGTCGGTTATATAAATCCAGCGGCTATCTAAAGCTGGCATGTTTACAGAACTCAGAAGCAAATTTCTTTATAGAGTAAGTTCAAACAAAACAATAACAATCTCGTTCTACGATAAAAAATACAGCTTTTAGTCTACGGTGAGCGTTTGCAACAAAAATGTATAAGAAGCTAAGTCAGAATTATTCTGACTTAACATTCTCATATATTTTTTAAGTTTTCTAGTAGCGTTAACGATTGTAGAGGCTAGGCCCTCTTCACCCGTCTTGTTTTCTTCCACCATTCGGTCAAGAAAATATTGTTTTCACGCCAAAACAAGAGCATTCCTCCTGTCATCCCTCACACAACATGACAAGCGTCAACCTACAGCAAACTCCTTCGCTCTAAAACACTTTATTAACAAACAACCGAATATCTATCTTAACAGCAAGAAATAGAGTTGAAATGGTAAACGTTTCGTAAATGGGTCAGCCACTTTATTTGGTTAAGAGATAATCCATTACAAACGGGCGCATTGATCTACAGACTAGTTTGAGTGGATCGTTTGATGGATCAGGTTCCGTGGTGAGTTTTTCACAAACTAGGTACTTAGGTACATGGAGTTACGAATATTCTGTTCCTCTAAGGAAGAACTAACTAATTTGCATAATGGTTGCAACAACGTGGGAAGTTTAAACTGTAATGTATGCGGAAGAAAACGCCGTATATTCGTATGTGTCTACAATGGCTTGAAGTTTGCTTAATTGTTTAAAGGAGCATAAAAAGGCATAAGTATTCATCAATAGTCGGAAGACTTCCACTGCTGAACATAGGCCTTCTCCTTTGAACGCCACACAAATATGGCATAAGTGTTATTTTTCTTTTATTTAGATTCTTTTTTTTTTTTTATTAGATTACGAAATTTTAGCAATATTTTAAATACTTTTTATTTGTCACTTGGTAAAAGTCACGAAACGCAAACAACAATATTACTCAAAAATACAAGAAACCATTTGCGACCAAACTTTATTCAAAAAAGAGAAATAATAAAATACAACATGTACTCTAAAATCATAGGAAGTAGAATGTTTTTTAGTATCAAAATTGTAATCTTAAATTTTTAACTTCTAAAAGAAGTCAAAAACTACAGCGCGATGTAAAAATTTCGACATGAAAAGTGAAAATAATTTCACCATAAAAGACTCGAGAACTGTCTATAAACGTCTTTAACTTTAACAACTTCGCTAGCTCCTTTCGACAGTTCCTATCGTCCATACTTCTACCTAATCTCTTATACAATCCCTCTCCAGCATTGCTGCATAAAAATTTATCATCCATGCCATGATTGCAGACACCTGGAGCATCGGGACTCCAATTACAGTTTACTGAACAAATTGCTGCGAACGTTACCGAAGTTATCATAAAACAACAGGCTTGGGGCTAGGTTACACTTTGGGGCTGCGGATATTTTTTTATCATTACGCCTTTGGCGAGATTGTGTCGTACCTTTGCACACCAATCCACCTGCGCCGTGATCGGAATTCGACAACAGCATTTCCTGCGCAGTGACGTCTTTGGATAGTCTCAGACTAGGATGCACAGGTACGGACAATGATGGACACCCCGATCCCACGGCTACCGTGGGACCGGGGTCTGGAGTGGCTTGATTTGTTGGAAAATAAACCTTAGGATCGATCAAACGCGCACACGCAACTTCAGAAAGTCAAGGTGGGTGTATTTGATGTTCACCGTGCTGTCTGGTCTGTGAAACAGCAAGCCGTAGGAATGCATCATTAGCTTTGCAATGTCACATCTCTAGTTGACACTTAGGCTACAAAGGCAAGATATTTGGAGATCACGCGTAAATCCTGCAAACATTGCAACGTTCTGCACTGCTCAAAATTCGCTTTTAAGTCTAAAATAAATACTAATTTCACTAGCAATATTCTTCTTTCTCTAGCATTTTGGCAGCGGAATAATATCTCTTTTATTCTATAACAAAAACTAGTAGAAATAAGAAAAACATGTCACTCGTATATGGAAAAAACCAAGACATGTCTGAAAATCCGGTGGCCGGTTGTTATTTCTTTGCTTTTTGACTCTTTCGGAGCTATTTTCGCGACACGCTTACATAGTTTTGCTACGTAGCCAACAGCGTTATTTATTTTGACATTTCAATGTTACGAAACATTTCCAAACAGTGCGGAAAGTAGCTTTTTATGCGTAGGTATGTGAATAGGGCAATTAAAATTTCAAATTCAAAATATGTGTCCACGTTAAAATATTCCAACCCCCTTACAGCGGCAGATTTTTTTTTGGTGTGATCAAATTAACACATTTTTATAGGTATATTACCAACCGATTGAATTGGAGCAAGTTTATTTCAATTCAATTGTTTATTTTTTTGATTTTTTTATTAGTTTTTTATCTTCAGACATTTTATAATAAATTACATTTTACTAACTTGAAATTAAGCTATTGAGAAGTTTTGAATTTCACTCGGGATTTTGTTGAAAAAGCCACCTTTGAAAGAGCTTTATGGAATCTAGTAGTGGGTATACAATTTTATATTTATTTCTATTTATTATCACTTTTATTTTTGAAACTATTGATATTTTTGCATATTATGAACATAACATTTTCAAAAAGATATTGACAAACAACTGTTATTCCTTTAATTTCTTTAAATTTAGTCTGTAGGGAGTCTCAGGGGCCCATATTATAGATCGCACGAACAGCCCGTCCCGTGGACGGCCACCGTCTCGTGTGCCCGCGACCTTACCGTAAACAGTGGGCCGAGAGCGATGCTAGAACGAAACCCACTTTCCAGAGTTTCAACGTTTATTGTTTAAGTTTTGCTGTTAAAATCTCGGCTGTACAACTGTACACCCATCAACGGAAACCCTTGCCCTAATGTCAACCCTAACTCTGCTGTATAAGGACTAGAGGCTGTACACTTGCGCGGAAGGTTGTATGATGAAGATAAGGGTTGGGGGTGGGTCCCGCAGGTATATTACACCTGATTCTTAAATGGAATACACAGTAACAGCGTGTTGTTTAACTTTATACTTGGAAGCGTTTGCTCAATTAGTTTTGTTGATGTAGCAGTTTCGGATAACGCCTTAGAGAAGTTAGGCTCGGCGCTGTGGTGCCGAGTTCGAATGACTAGTAGATTTTACGCTTACGAAGGCGCCCGCAGTTTTATTGCTTCAATCTGCTCTAGACCAATGTAGTGTTCGGAATTGCAGAGTTTATAGGATCAATCTTAGATGTTTTAACTAGCTGAACAATTTTTCAGAATAAAATTGAATTTATGTCGGTCAATCCACGGTTTAAAGCTATCATCATCATTATCAGCCTTTCACGTTCCCACTGCTGGGACTCTGGCCTCCTCTCAGAGAGAGAGTATGGGCTGTAATCTACCACGCTGGCCCAGCGCAGGTTGGTAGATGTTGCATGCCCTTGAATGTTGCAGTTCTTGGGGATGCCGGTTTCCTCACGATGTTTTCCTTCACCGTTTTGAGCGATGGCAAGTGCGGATTTGCATTTTGGATAACAAAATAAAGCTATATTTTTATAAAATTTCACTCAAATTCGTTGCGTTGTTTCAGCCTCAAGAGGGACTTTCATACGTTGGCATTAATTATCTTACTAAGTGTGATAGGTTTTTTAAAATGTAAAATAGAGTCTCAAACAAGCAGACGGCCCGCGTGATTGTAAGGTCACCGTCGCAAATGGACATTTGCAACACTAGAGGAGTTGCCGAAGCGTTGCCGACTTTAGAGTCGTTTGAAGCCATCGTGTAAAGCTCTGGATAGCACTTCATGACGCTTACCGTCAGTCAAACACCCTGCCTGCATCATCAATTCATCACTTAGTTGTATAAAAAAAACACCTGTCAAATTCTAAACTTCAGGTAAACGCCAACTAGCAACTGAAAACAAAAAACCATTTCACGTTTGCAGTGAAATTTCACCAGAACACATACGTCTTCTTGAAACAAGCACTCTGAAAGTCGAAACACAAACGTACGGTGCCTGACGTCACGTCGGTAACCTTCGAGCGGAGAGAGTAACTCACTCGAGACGAATGACTAATTACCAATTACCAGTTAGCGCTGATTTCAACTCCGGGAAACTGGAGCCGCATTATGGAGTTAAATATTGACTCCATAAAGTTCAGCTCGTTTTATTCGGCATTATCCGTAAGTTAACCTTATTTTTGATAGGTTTTTGTGTGTTTATGTTCTTTTTTATTATTATAAAACACGTTATCCCGCAGAAACCTTTTGATAAACAGCAGCATATGTGTTAATCCAGGGTATACGAGTAAGCTATGTTCATTCCAAATTCACTCAAATCCGTTTTGTAGTATTTGCGTGAAAGAGCAACAAACATCCTTAATCAAAAACTTTCAAGTTTATAATATTAAAAGGATATCTTTTTACATTTCACAGGGTAGCTTTTGACCACAAGTTGAAGGAGGCGCGCCCTGCACCTAGATTAGGAACTGGTTCTCAAGTGAGACTGCTGGAACGGCAGTTGCTTGACGACAAATTCTTAACTAGTACATTCCTTATCAATAAACTATGGTTTTATCACGATGTTTTCCTTTACGGAAAGCTCAAGCTCATTTCAGTGTTCAAACTTTTGATCTAGGTGACAAACTGACGTCTTGACCTACGTCGCTTTTTCTGCGAAGAGAGCATCGTCAATAACCAATGTCACCTTCTAAGCATTAGGTACATAGCAATCAAATGCAAGATAAATCAAGATACAAACAAGCTTTTGAGAGCAATCACAGAACGCTATCCATAAACCCTAACCTAAGGCTAATTTATTAACAATTAACATTGTACAAAGCGGTAATTGAATCGCACAAACAGCTAACCCTGTATGCAGTGAAGTATGCGATATAAATCCAGGCTCACATCCGTTTGTATTAAATGCATCCCAAAGTTTTCTCTGCTGCAAACAAGAATAGTTTGAACAATTTATTAAGTCCGCCCGTTGGCGCACATCGCAGCCCGCGGGCTTTGGTGGAGAGAGAATACACACAAGCCTAGGTATTTCGACACTAGTCACCAGTTTTTTTTTTTTCAACTAGATTCTAAGTGAAATTCAAGACTTGTCGATAACAACATTTCAAGAGGGAATTCTTATTAGTAAAGCTTATTGTAAAATATCGGACTATTTAGATGACAAACAAGCTTGGGATTGTAGTGTACTTGCTCCAGTTCAATAAATTATTAGTAATAATGCGAATAACATTGTAAATGTGATCGCATCCAAAAAGTACTTGCTGAACGCGTTCTTACCAGTGTAAGGAGGTTGGACCAGGCGTAGCTAGTTTGGGGAACCACCCCACAGTGCTTTGCGTCCACGTCGCGTTCCCCGGTAACGATACCCGATCTGACCACCGTAACGGAGTGGCAGATCGGGATCGGCCAAAGTTGCACTGTGCGTCGTAGCGAACATATGCGGAAAACCTACGACAACTGCGGTATCATGCCTCCTAAGATGCTTGCGCGGGACGCCTCCGGGCGTTTCCTGAAACCAAAAGGCCCTTCTCAGGGCCAAACCGACGAAGTCTCGTCGGTATCGGATGGCGGTCGTGCGCCACTTGCCAATGTCGCTTCGGTGTCGGCGGCACGTCTCGCGCCACAAACCGATGTCGCTTCTGCGACGTCTAGTCGTGCTCCCAGCACGGCCAGCACGTATTTTGGCGGTGATTACCCGACGGATTCCGAATACGAGTCCGTTGTCTTCGAGTCGGACACTAGTTCGATGGCGGTGGATGGCCAGTCGCGTAAGCGGGCCTTTATGAAGACTGCGTCCGAGGGCTCTTCAGACGCGGCGAAGCCGAAGAAGAAGGTGAAGGCGAAGAAGAAGGCGGCGGACACCCATGACGTGGGCCTGTTCGATGCCCAACGCCAGTTGAATCTGGCGCAGCGGGAACAGCTCCAGAAAGACCTGGAGGAGAAGGTCGCCGCCAAGGAGAAACAGGCGCGCTCCGCCCGGGCCAAGTCTGGCTACGGCGCTACCAGCGTTAACTACGCTGATTACACCTTGGCGGAACTGGAGAAGATGGCTGCGGAAGACAAGGAGGAGATTATGACGGTCGCCTCCAAGTCATCGAACCTGAAAGGGACTTTCCAGAAGTCCCTTAAATGCAGGGCGATGAGCCTCTGCAGCATCGTCACAGAGCTGGCGATGCGTAAGGCGACCGAGGAGACTCGCCAACTGCAGGCGAAAGTTGATCGCCTGCAGTCAGAGGTCAGCCAGCTGCACCAAAAGCTGGCAGAGGTCACTGCTCGGCCCAACAAAGCTGACCCAAGACCTGCGGCTGAGGCCCCTACCTCCAATCTTGAGGACACCATCCGCAAGGTGATCATGGAGGAAAGGGCCTTCACGAGAGCCTGCATCGCAGGAATCGAAGACCGGCTCCTGCCGGAGAAGCGCCTCCGACCGCCGCTCGCGTCGGACAAGAGGCAACCAAAGCCGGGGCCATCCTCCCAGCCTATGCAAGGGAAGGACATGGCCAAGAAGACGGCGAGCAAGTCGCCGCCACAGCAGGGGCCATCCTCCCAGACGGAGGACGCCCTTCTACCCTCCACCACCCCCACCAACGCGTGGACAAAGGTGACAGGGAAGAATGGTAAGGCCAAGAAGAAGCCGAAGTCGGCGGCCGCCTCTACCGCCCCCACCACGACCCCTCCCGTACCGTCCAAGGCCGGTAAGGGAAAAGGAAAGGGAAAGGGGAAGAAGTCGGCCCCCAAGCCCGCCTCCGCTGCTCCTGCAGCCGAAAGGGCCTCTGCCGGAGGGAAGAAGTTGGCTCCCCCCAAGACCGCAGCCGTAGTGGTGACTCTCACCGCGGAGGCAGCGGAAAGGGGGGAGACTTACCAGTCGATCCTGGTGCGAGCCCGCGCCAACGCCGACCCCACCCAGTTGGGGATCGAAAAGGTCACGTGCCGCCGCACGCAAGCGGGAGCTCGGCTTTTCGAGTTTTCGGGGGCGCAGAGCGGCGCCGACGCGGACCTCTTCGCAAACAAGATGCGAGAGGTCATCGCGGATGCGGCCAAGGTTGCCAGACCTGTCAAGCTGGTGACCTTAGAGGTCCTCGACCTTGACGACTCCGTCTCCAAAGAGGAGGTGGTAGCGGCAGTTGCAGCAGCGGGAAGCTGCAGCGCCGCAGCGGTGCAGGCCCGTGCCATTAGACCCGGGCGCGGCGGCATGGGGGTTATCCGCCTCGAGTGCCCTGTCGCCGCAGCCAAAGCCGTCCTCGACAAAGGGCGGCTCACCGTCGGATTCAGCTCGAGTGCGGTCCGAGCACTTGATCGGCAGCCTCTGCGCTGCTACAAGTGCTTCGGAATCGGCCACACGCGGGCCCTCTGTCCGGCTAAGGTAGACAGGATGGACACCTGCTACCGCTGCGGCAAAGAGGGACACAAGTCCGCGTCCTGCAAGGCCACCGTGGCGCATTGCGCGGTGTGTGCCGCCAGTGGCCGCCCAGCGGGCCACGTTATGAAGGGGAAGAGTTGCAACCCTCCCCCTAAGAAGGGTAAAGCACAGGCGCCGACCCAGCCTGCTGTTGCCACCGCCACTGTTCCTGCAACGGGAACCTCGGCGGCTGCGGAGGGGGATGCGATGTCCGATTAATGTCTAGGTCCGTATATCGCATCCTTCAGGCGAACATCAACCACTGCAGAGCAGCCCAGGACCTGCTGGTGCAGTCCATGGCTGAGGGGTTGATAGACGTTGCGGCAGCCGCCGAGCCATACTCGGTGCCTGGCAGTTGGTTGGGTGACCAGGACGGCACCGTGGCATTGGTGTCGCGGCCTTCCACAGACTCCCCTCCCCTCTCGTTCTTAGAGAGGGGACCGGGATACGTGGCCGCCGCGTGGGGAGATATAGCCCTGGTGGGCGTCTACTTCTCCCCGAACCGCCCTCTCTCGGACTTCGAGACGTTCCTCGAAGTCCTCACTGCGGTAGTCGCGAGGGCGGCGCCCCGACAGGTCGCCGTATTGGGCGACCTTAACGCCAAGTCGACGGCCTGGGGCAACCCGGCCGCCTCTTGTAACGTCCGCGGAACCGCCGTCGATTTTTGGGCGGCGTCGTGTGGTGTGTCTCTCCTCAACAGAGGGTCAGTTCACACTTGCGTGCGGCAACGGGGAGGGTCAGTGGTGGACGTTTCGTTCGCCACCCCCGTTCTAGCCGCACGCGTTCTGAACTGGCGGGTGGAGATGGTGGAGACATTGTCGGATCACCGCTACGTGCGGTTTGACATCTCCACCCACTCCACCCAGGGGACGGCCCGCTCGGGCCCTTCCCCCTTTCCTCGATGGGCTCTCACCCGCCTGGATCGAGAGGCGGCCGAGGAAGCGGCCTTCCTACAGGACTGGCTTAGTCCTCCAGCCGACGTCCAGGACGTGGACGCCGCTGCGGTCCAGCTTAGAGGGTCTCTGACCGAGGTGTGCAATTCCAGCATGCCTCGGTCTCGTCGCCCTCCCCCCAAACGCGCCGTCTATTGGTGGTCGGAGGAGCTGGCGGAACTTCGGGCTGCGTGCACCGCGGCCAGGAGGTCCTACACGCGGAGTCGGCGGCGCCGCCCTCGAGATGAGGCCAATGAGGTTACTCTCTACGCCTCGTACAACGAGGCCAAGGTCTCTCTCAGGGTGGCAATGCTCGCCGCCGAAGACTCGGCGAGAGCCGAAATGCTGGCAGATCTGGACAGGGACCCTTTCGGGAGGCCATACAAGGTAGCGCGGAATAAACTGCGCCTCCGTGGTCCCCCCGTTACGGAGTCCCTGGAGCCGGCGTTGCTATACGGGGTGGTCCGGTCCCTGTTTCCGAGCAGGACCCACTTCACCCCTCCGGTAATGGACCCTCCGCGAAGCTCGGCTCCGCCTGAGGAGGAGGAGGAAGAGGAAGCCCCGGTCTCGGCGGCAGAAGTCTGCGTGGCGTCTCTCCGCCTTCGCGCCAAAAAGACGGCCCCGGGACCCGACGGTGTTCCCGCACGAGTGGTGGCCATCGCCACCTCCCAAATGGAGGAGAGGTTTCGGGACCTCTTCAGCGCGTGTCTCGCGGCTGGGAGGTACCCGAAATGCTGGAAGGAGGGACAATTGTGTCTCCTACGGAAGGAAGGTCGCCCGGCGGACTCCCCCTCAGCATACCGGCCCATCGTTCTGCTCGATGAGGTCGGTAAGATGTTCGAGGGGATTATAGCAGCCCGGCTGAATAGCCACCTCAGCGGAGTCGGGCCAGACCTGTCGGACGCCCAATTCGGTTTCCGACGAGGGCGTTCGACTGTGGATGCACTGGCCCTGCTCAAAGGACAGGTGAAGGAAGCGGTGGATGCCGGGGACGGAGTGCTGGCTGTGTCATTCGATATAGCCAACGCCTTTAACTCCGTCCCCCACTCAACGATCTTGGAGGCACTCCGCTATCACGGAGTGCCCGAATATCTGCGTCGGCTGCTAGGCAGCTACTTAGAAGACAGAGCTGTCCTCTTCGTTGACCGAACGGCGTCAATTAGACGCCATGGCGCTGAATCCGGTGTTCCACAGGGGTCCGTACTTGGACCCCTCCTGTGGAACATCGGATTTAACTGGCTCCTGCGGGGAACCCTCCTCCAGGGCACGAGTGTCATATGTTACGCGGATGACACTCTCCTCACTGCCCGGGGGAGGAAGTTCAGCGAAGCGGCCAATTTGGCCTCAGCCGGCGGATCCCTAATTGCGGGTAGGATCCGCCGCCTAGGACTGACGGTGGCGCTTCATAAGACCGAGGCCGTATTCTTCCACGGGCCTCGGCAGCGCATCCCCCCTGACGCCCACATCACGGTGGAGGGTGTCAGGATCGACGTGAAGGCCCAGATGAAGTATCTGGGCCTAGTTCTCGACAGCAGGTGGCGCTTCGGCCCGCACTTCAGCGGGCTGTCGACGCGCCTGCTCAAAACCGCGGGCGCCCTCTCATGGCTCCTCCCAAATCTGGGGGGGCCCAAGGCGCGATGCCGGCGCCTGTATGCCGGCATCATAAGGAGCATGGCTCTTTACGGAGCTCCTATCTGGGCGGACTCCCTGAGCAGAAGAGAGAACGCCACCGCCATCCGCAGGCCCCAAAGGGCCATTGCACAGCGGGTGGCGAGGGCCTACCGCTCAGTGAGTTTTGCGGCAGCGTGCGCCCTGGCCGGCACCCCTCCATGGGAGCTGGAGGCGTGGGTGCTCGCCAGGGTCTATGAATGGACGGCACAGCGCAAAGCGCGCGGGGAACCCCCCATGCCGGAAGAGCGGGAGGCCGTCCGACAGGAGGCGAAGGAAGGAGTCATCCAGCATTGGAAGGACGAACTCGCCTCCGCCACCTTCGGGCGGCGAACGTTGGACGCGGTCGGGCCGGTCCTCCAAGATTGGCTAGAGAGGCCTCACGGGTTCCTCTCGTTCCGCATGGTGCAGGTGCTATCAGGCCATGGGTGTTTTGGCTCGTACCTGCACCGCATCCAACGAGAGGAAACCCCGTCGTGTCACGAATGCGGCGCGGCAGCGGATACGGCGCAACACACGCTCGAAGAGTGTCCGGCCTGGTCAGAGCTGCGGAACAGCTTGATTGCGGTCACCGGGCCGGACCTCTCACTACCCAGCGTGGTCGCCACCATGTTGGGCGACGAGGCAGCCTGGTCAGCGGTCGCCTCCTTTTGCGAGAACGTGATGTCCCAAAAGGAGGCGGCGGAGCGTGCCCGAGAGGAGGATCCTCTTGCTGCACCACTCCGCAGGAGAAGAGGAGGCAGAAGAAGGCGGCAATACGACCGTCGCTTCCCTCCTCCGGGTGGTGGATAATATCATCCCCACCCACCCCGTCGGACGGGATTGGCCGAGAAGTACTGCCGGCCATTCCCGGGCCCCTCCTATGAGAGAGGGGCGGAGAGGCCCCGCTATCACAGCGGGCACCCGTCGTTGGGGGGCTGGAAGTCGAGGAAGCATTTCCCCGGGTAAAAAAAAAAAAAAAAAAAAAAAAAAGGCGTAGCTAGTTTTAAGTTTGGCGTTTTAAAGTGACCACAATATGTGGGAACGTGGGAACTGTGGAAACGTAGTAGGTGTCATGATGATAACAAGTGTAGTTTGAAAAACAGACACTCATAATTGTTACGTGAACTATATTGCCCTATAAATAAAATATAATACTTATACAGAAAGTACTGTAATATGTATTTCTGTGTAGTAGCAGTAAATTGAGTTTTTAAAACACTTTTATTAGCTTGACTTGTAACTAACTAACTAACTAACTAACTAACAATGTAATCAAATCTTAGAAGTCAATTTACACCTACTTCTAATTGTCGTATCGACTTGAAACTTTGTATGTGTATGTAATCTCGGTGACAATGCAATAATTTGGTATTATCGACCTGATCTGATGATGCAGCCGGAAGGTGGGTAGGGCATCTCTGCAGTGGCTTCTAGTAAACCCCTCGTGTTTGGACTCATTTGAATCGTCTTGATGAGTACAATAGATTGGACTTGGTAACGAGGGTCTGATGATGCATCCGGAAGGTGGGTAGGGGATCTCTGCAGTGGCTACTAGTAAACCCCTCGTGCTTGGGCTCATATGATTCGTCTTGATGAGTCTAATAGATTGAACTTGATAACAAAAGACGAAAAAGTAAAAAAAATAAAAATATATAGTTTAAAAAAAACTAAAAAAAACACTTTAAAAACGCACTGAAAAATATAAAATAATAAAGTTGACGTGTATTAGTTAACGATATAATGGTTAATTCAAAAAGTGTGGAGCGCTTCTTTTACTGAATAAATATAAAAGTACACACAACCAAAAAGCGCTCCACACTTTTTGAATTAACCATTATATCGTTAACTAATACACGTCAACTTTATTATTTTATATTTTTCAGTGCGTTTTTAAAGTGTTTTTTTTAGTTTTTTTTAAACTATATATTTTTATTGTTTATTTATTTCATTTCATTTACGAGTAATTTATGGATACGAGCACTGGGCCGATACGAAAATCCGTCACCAGCGATACGTGATGGGTCACTGTACAAACGTGCGTAATTTGAGTAAAAGGCTAGCTCAAAAACATTTTTAAATAATTCCCTTGAAAAGCCTGAAGATTCAATAACGGATTATTCAATTCAATCAATTCAATTCAATTATTGTCACAGTTTTAAAAATCTACCTCATCAACATCGTATCTAAATCTCAGAACAAACATAAGATTTATTTATGCGAAAGTTTGTGAGTCAGTGTATGTTTGTAACTTCTTCACTCTAAAACGGTTCAGTGTATTTCAGTAAGATTGAGAGTGGAGATAGCTTATAATTTGGTTTGACAGATAGATTTTTTTTATCCCGACAAATCCGCGAATAATCGCGGAGAGCGGACAGTAAAATTTTATTGAAAACAATCAAGGAAGTTCACTTTTACTTTTCTTAACAATTTTGTTTAGGATACCAAATGAGTTTTTCATTTAAATAACATAAGTCATCGACTATGACGTTCCCACTGCTATTATTCTTAGAGAGTACCTTTGGGCCGTAGTTTACCACGCGGGTCCAGTGCGGATTGGTGGATGTCACATGTCCTTTAATGTTGCGGTTCTTGGACATGCCGGTTTCCTCTCGACGTTTTCCTAAACTCTAACAAGCACGTAAGGTACATACAAAGACATGTTCTACCTCGGTGGCACCACCAGCTCGCCGTGCACCTAGTTTCTTGTTTGAAACATCGCAGTTCGTTGCGAGTGTGGACTGAATTTTATTTGCTTATAATGAGTTGATGAAATATTATTATATTTTAGAACATTCCAGCGGGGAAGGAACTTTCTCGAAGTTGCCCCTTTGATCTATCTTTCTGGATCGCTTCTTGAACTCGATTGGAAATGTTTTGCGATAAAGGTTTTACTTTGAGGGATGGTGGTTAGTCTACATTCCAAGAAATTAGACGTCGATGTTGGAAAACCTGAAATTGGGAACGGCTGGATTTTGATAGAAATGTTCTCAGGGGGTTTGTGGTTGTAATGGAAATCTCAAATTACTTACACTTAAGTTTTAGTTGTGTTTATTGACTATTAGAGATCGAATAGGTAGGGAATTTTATTAATTGCTTGTACTTCCACGTAAACTGCAATTTATTGCCAGATTAAGTATTCTATGTCCATTCCCAGAGCTTAAACTATCTTCATGCAAAGATTAAAAAATAATACGAAATAAATTACTAAGTTGTACCCAAAATGAAATATAAGAAAGTTATCCTACATTGTTATCAAGCGAAAATACTAAGAAAACATCAAAAAATACAGTATTTGAGTTATTTTTAAAGAAAGACCTCACTTTACTCTGAGCTAAATAGTTTTGGCGAATGAGAATTCCAGACTAAAAAGATAAAACAACATTATACTAAAATCTATGTTCTGAAAAAGAAGCACAATTTGTGTAATACCAGCTTTGCCCCGCAGTTTGCCCCGCGTGGAATAGGTACAGTTATCGTAATAAAGAGTCCTGCATAAAAGTTCATTCTAAAAACACACTGAAAAAAAAACACTTTCAGTTTTTCCGGAGTTTTGCAATTTTCTGGGCAATTTTTCCAATATATTTCCTCAAAACTCTATTAAATTAAATTAACTTCTTTTATTCAGCATGCGAGCCTACGTACAAAAACTAATTTGTTAATTAAACAACTAGTTCAGCTATTTCAACATACATACATACATACATGCTAGTTAGTAAACTACTGCTTACATAATTAATAGCATCTTTTTCTTTACACGTAAGTTACTATTCTCAAATTATTTATATACCTACGTAATAAGTATACCTACATTATACAAGATAGGTATACATTTTCATAAAACATGCTGATTAATTAACTCGCGATATTAATTTATTCTCCATTTCTATCTAGCAGAGAACGGTATTAATGCATTTACAATCCATTAAGTACTTCCAAGTTGAACTCGTTTAACCCGCCACTTAAAGCACTTTAACACCTGTAGCATAGAGTTGACAATAGCTTGGCTTTTAATAAATGCTTGAAGTGTCTTAAACAAGACAATTTAAACTAACACCTAGACTTAGGTGTGCAGATTTATGGCGGTAACTTAGTGGGTATTCCGATGACGTCATTAGATACTTGTAGTGGTTTAGTTGGTAGGTGGGTAGGTGTCTGGGAATGAACTAAGTTGTGCGGATAAAGAGAGGTATTTGGACTATTTAGGTCATCTAGTTTGCCTTAAAGATTTGTATTTAACTTCCTGCTTTAGTTCGGGATAAGTAGGTATTTGTTCTGGGTCTGAAACTCCGAATGGTGTGGATGCCTTGTCTACATATTTATTTACTTTTTTTAAGAAGACTAACTTCTTATAAATTAAACAATTTAGCCTCACCCCGTAAGCTACCGAGAAAAGGGGTAATGATTGCCGATTTGGGAGTAACTAAAATCACTATAAATAATATTCAAAGCAGTATTTTCAAAAAAGAGCCTAAAGTTTAAAGCCTCTCATGGGATATATCGCAAGATATGTTTATGTTAATAAAAGTTAAAATTTTCAGCCAAAATTGACTGAAAACTTACATACAGAAAAAGATAACATTGTCCTTTTTAAGTCGATCAAAAATAAATTATACCACACGAAAGCTTGGTCTGGTGTTTATATTTGGTTAGCAAACAATGGTAAGAATAAGTAAGAATATCATATATGGCCTGTGTAATGTGTATGCTAAAGAATACCATGAGAATTATAGTCAAAAGTCGACTAGTCTATACAAAAATCTGATTCAAATGTCACTGAAACATTCCGTACCGGCATTCAATCTTAAAACCCTTTAACTATATTCGTGTAAAGCACCAAAGTTAACTCATCCATCAATCGGTAAGCATTAATTCAATTTGGCAACACCGCTGGTAATTTTATTAGGGTAAAAATGTATGTAGTCTGGCAACCCATGATCGATGATCCTCGGATAATGTACATTGTGTAAATAAATCTGGAACATAATGTGCTCTGAAAAACAATGTTTTTGGTGGAATTTTATCCGTTTATAAAAAAAAGACCTTAATTTTTGGTAATTTGTTACTCAGATAAAAAAGCCTGTGATTAATTTAATTGTGGGTATTCAAAGAGAACACTTCTTTTTCTTTTGGAATGATGATAGCTCAGTGGTAGCAACGTACACTTACGACCCGCAGGTCTCGAGTTCAAATCCTGCAGTAAACTTGAGCTTTTGGGCATGGAAAACACCGTGATAGTACCATAGCTTGGTGCTAGAACATTTCATAGAGCTTGCCTGGTTAAGAATCGATCGCCAAGCACTTATTGGAGTGTTCTGGCTGCCTTCCCTGAAATTAAGTTCCCAAACCAGGTGTGGCGTGGCGCCACCTTCGATCTCATTGTTATACAACTACAAGTGACTTGTGTAAATCTTACCTATTAGAAAAATATAAGACATATGATGACAAAAAAGCATGGGATTGTAACGAACTTACTCCAATTCAATCGGTTAGCGATAACCAACAAAATTTCGATGACTTTGTAAACGATGAAAAGTGATAAATTAACATATTTTATGTAGAAATGTTGAATTTTAACCATAAGATTTTTTTTTGAACAAGTATTACAAAATTAATATATTAATATAGTTCAATAATTTCGTGTCGAAACAATGTAATCTGCCACGTGTCCATGGCTATAAATACATCTATGGGTGTATCTTTTTAATTCCATAATTTAACAATCACTTTTGTATAGAAATCAAAAATTTAAATCCATTAACTGAATTTCGAATGAAATCAAAAAGTTTCGGTGTCCGCTAACGAAGCGAACTTGTAACAATGCTGCGCCGTTTGATTGAATTGCCAATTTGGAACTTTATACGTTTTAAATACAAAGCAAATTGTTATTAAACTTCGATTGAGTTGCATTTGAAAATAATTGAAAACAAGAGCTGGCTGGTGTAATACAAAATTTCCACTTAATGGTCCAGGCTATGGTTTTATCACGAAGCTTATTGTAGGATTCTACACAAAACCGTTATCCCGTCGTTCAGTTAAAAGACCACTGCAATATTTTCGCTTCAAAAATTCAATATGATTACTTCTATTTAGCAGTAGATATACATAATAATATTATTTATAACGTCAAGCTTAAAACTGGCTACGCTTGTCTTATTGCAAACTCCATACACCGGCAATATAAAACAGTCATGAAACGCCTTGCAAGCCATTTTCTGGCCGCGGTCACGTTTACAGTAATTTTCTCATCACAGCAAATTGACCATAACACCAAGCCTTTTTGTCATTTAAATAGTTTTTCTATTCTAATATTTCATTCTAAATAGATATGAAATTTAGGAATCGATGAGTCGTGGATTGTCATGAAATGTTTCTTGCACCACAGACAGAATAGACCACATTCTGTAGAATATCTGGTCGGGTTTAGATAATATCGTTTTCTAATAGTGTAACCGTGTAACGTTTTGTGTCATAGCGCTTTGTATCACGTATCATATACAAATGGGTAACTAGGAACAATGGGCTAATTCACGAGCCAGTCTCCGCGCGCCATTCCCAGACCTCGGGACTACATCCACTGCTATAAATCCGGCACGACGGTGTACCTCCCTCCCCTTCTCCCAAGATAACGTGCAAAACACAGATAACGCTCCTCGATTGATCGTCAATGAGTAGAAATTCATTTATCTCCTTAAGCAAACTACAACACAAAGAAATGTCAACTCTAATTAATTAAAAAGAAAGTTCAATTTAGTTCAGACGTAGACACAATGAAACGAGCCTAAGGCACGGTTTCATTGCAGCGAACAGATGAAAGAAATAACGTTTTACAGATTGTATAAAATCAGAATAAACGTCCAAATCTCTCAACTTAGCACGTAATTGCCTCCGTGAAAGATCAAAGAAAACGAATCTAATTTTAATTTAAGGGCTTACTTTGGCGAGGTTACTTAAGTTTTATGAACAGAATTTACATAATTATTTGAGTTTGTCGTAGCCTAGATTTAGTTTTTTCTCTTCGAATTTTCCCGAGTTTGTCCTCCATAAGTTTGGATATTAAATTATACTAAGTAAATATTTAGCGGAAAATTTAATTTAATATTCATTTAGAGCTAATGTTAGTTAATGTAGATTATAACATCTCATGATTTTTATATGGATAATGTTGAGATATCAGTGTTTTAAGAAATATTTTTGCTTTCATCGAGTGTTTGTAATGTAAAAATAATATATTACCTGACTATGTGTAGTGGTAACGCACGTTTAATAAAACTTTAATGAAGTTTGAAATGAAGCACGCGAAAACAATCAACACATGAATCCTCAACGCCGTCGCTTTACGTGATCATCATCAGCCTATTACGTTCCCACTGCTGGGACACACTCTCAGAGAGAGAATTTGGGCCATAATCTACCACAGTGTTGGTGTTTTCAGACTGATCCAAGGCCCCCGAAAAGTCTAACGACTGCTATTCCAAGATCTTTTGGGATACGACTGAAGAATCCTATCCTACTAATATTATAAACGTGAAAGTTTTTGAGTATGGATGGATGGATGGATGTTTGTTCCTCTTTCACGCAATAACTACTAAACGGATCTGAATGAAATTTGCAATGGAGATAGCTTATACACTTAGGCTACTTTATATCTCAGAAAAAGGTTCCTGTGGGATAACGGAAAGACGCGTGTGAAACCGCGAGGCGCAACTAGTTCCCCATCATATGTGACACATATGCGAAGTACTCGCCCCCAAGTCGCACCCCAGAAACCGTCCCTTAACATGCGAAGCACATAATTTGTGAACGCTATCGACACCTAGATAAAACCGTTCGATTCGGCGCGACTTTAATTTCTTTCCCCACGATAAATGTGCAAACAAGTCCCTTTCTTAAATAGGACAGACGACGGAAAGTGACAAACTGCCAAGAAGTTTTACTATTGCAGCCAAGTTTAATTGTGTTGTTGTATTGTGAATGGCCGGTCGTTGTTACCGGTGTACGCGACAGTTCACCTACAGTTTATCGGGCTCACGTGTAGTCGCCGTAATTTGGCTCTTGATTGGATATAAATACTTAGTTTGTTCGCTGTTTAGGTGGCTTAGGTAAAAGTTAGTTCGGCTAGCTGGTAATAAATAGTTTGGGGTACAAACTTTACGATATCAGCTAGTTTTCTGGTCGTTGATTTATTTTTACATTTTGGTTGTTCAACTTGGTAAGTAAGAGTGATGGTTTGGAATCTAGGTTCTACGACTTGTACGTACATATAAATTAATCCCTCGAGTTTTCATAGTTAGATTAGGGTTTACCAGTATACCTATTTTACTGGCTCATATGAATGTAGGCTTATGTAAACGTTCTCACTGTATTTATGATTGGAAAAAGGAGTTTAGACCTTTTTGCTTGCCTGATTGTTGTAGAATCCTGTTCTGCGTAGTTTTTATACCTTATATACAGAGAATCATAGTTCAGAACTACGTAGTGATTGTGTGGGCGTTATCATGATTATTTTTATATTGGTTTTATCCTCGAGTCTTTGCCCGGAGCTTTGTTTGGCATTAGCGGAGTCGAAGCCAACGCTAAGAGGCCAATTTAAATTAAATGGGACAAGGTAAAATATGACGTAGGGAAGAAACGTCCTGGTAACAGTTAGCTGAACATACTCGATTTTCCAAATACGTATTAGATCAGCAATGTTTGTCTTTTTCTTACAACTTACAAAGTAGCGTATGACCATAAAGTAACACATCTGATGTTAAGTGATGATTCGGTCGAAGGTTGGTGTTTAACGGCCAAATTAATGATCGATCCTGATCCGTTATCCGTGGTTTTGGATCGATATGTCAAGTCATAATAATGTCATTTTAGTAGTAATGTGTCAAACCCTAGTACCTACTAAAATGAAATATTATGACATGATCCAAAATATAGATCCAAAACCGCGGTTAACGGATCGGATCGATTATTAACTTCGGCCATGAGATGATAAAGAAAATCTGAAAATGTTTTTTTTTTTACCTTACTCATTCTTTAAACTTCACTAGAACAACTAGACTTCGTTAATCTTTCACATTTCCCATCTCATTAGGTATCTCGTCCATAACCCCTACGTAAAGACTAGTTTAGCTAACTAAACTGTGTCAACGAGGTCTAAGACAGTGACGTAATGAAGCGAGTAACGAGTGACCACCGCAGCTAGACACCTGAATTTCAGGAGAAGCTTCGCTCACCGCCGGGGGAGCGCCGGCGGTGGCCATATCTCGGCCACCGCAGCGCAGGTACTGCATTACAGCGGCCGGGCCACAGATTAAACATCACTGGGCCGTCGCTCACAACATACTGTAACCACTAGAGTATGTATTACATACATATTATGTAGGATGTGGGTTCGAATCATACAATGAGTTTGAGTTTTCGGTGAAAGAAAACATCGTGATGAAAGTATAGATTTGTGGTAGCGTATTTTGTAGTTTTCACCTGGCAGCCCCGCTTGAGAGCCAGTTCTCTGTCCAGGTGTAGCGTGACCAAAGATGTGTTATGTTATATGGTCAAACGTTTTGAAAACTATCAAAGTTTTCTTAAACGTCAAAGTTTACTACCATAACTTCAAAGTGTTTACTCGTGCTGCCTAAATTCAAAAAGAAATCTTTATTAGATTACGAATTAAATGATTTATTACCGATTTTAGACCGGCCAAATTTTGGTGCAGCGCGCTGAAAAAGAAGTGTTTGGCAGGAAACGAAAACGTTTATAGTTTTCGTAAACTATCAAAACCTGTACTAGGGGTAGTACCTACAGTCTACAGTTAAAATTCGCTACGGTGTGAGAGGAACCCGTAGCAAATCCGGTAGTGTCCGGCCATCCCTCCGCGTCGCTCGAGATTTAATCAGAGCGGCTCGGCGGCGGGCCCCGGTCCCTCCTGTCCGAAATTAACTCTAACTTAATGTACTTAAAGTAATTCCACTCATATACTCAGTGATTGTTGGCCTTACACTGGTTAAGAAGCGTGTGAAACTCATCCGTCCATACTTAACATTATAAATGCGAAAACAAACTAAAATTCCGGACCGATTTTGGTGAAATTTGGTGTGGAGATAGTTTGAACTTTAGAGAAGGATATAGTACTTTTTATTGCGATGACGTGTTCCACGGGAACAGCTAGTTATGCATATGTATATGCCAGCGTCTTCATTTCCCGATAAGTATGTCTTCAAGTCAGAGTGAAAAGATACATTTAAGTCAAGCATACTGCTTCATCTACCTTATCATCACTTAGTATCAAATGACTGGTGGTCGAAGTAAAATGACGAAGTAAGGAAAAAGTAAATAACCACCTAGTATCTATCTAATTCTAATAAAAATATAATAGTAGAATAGTATTCTTATTAGTGTACGTTCTGTAATTAAATCACACACCAAAATAGGTATCCTACAAAAACTTTAGACAAAATGTAAATTCAGTTTTGCCGAAATGATAATCACTTTGGGTATTATTTGGGCAAACAGACAAAAAATAATCCTAAAAGCAGCTGGTCTATAAAAGTTATATTAACATAACCATCTGGAATTGACAATTCAATTATCTTACCTACCACGTTATATACCTATAACGAGTTGTTCCCCGCGGTTTGCGTGATAATTCCTTCAGAATTTTTATCTCAATAAAATATATGTGTAGGTTTCTAATCGTGAACAATTTTCGAATCAATCCCAATCAGTAGTTTCAGAGATTAGACGTAACATACTTACAATAACTCACAACAAGTCTTGCGCATAGTAGTTCGTGACCGGGAGCGCTCAGTTTAGTTCTATAGCAAACTAACTCGCTCTTTCAGATCCTCAGCTCCCGTCTCAAACTAGAGAAAGGCAGATCGTTCACTCGTTTTGCTACAACTTCTTCACGCGTTCTTTTGTTTGTTAAAGTATTGTTATTTTGCTGTTGTTATTTTACCTTACATAGTTACATTACAGTCGTTGTATTTAACACTCAATTTTTTTGTAGTTCAAATAGAAATATTGCGTAGAAAAACTCTTTCCTAAATGTGTTTATTTTAAGTTTATTACATGTCGGTCTTATAGAACGAACTAACAAACTAAGGAGCGAGGGATCTAGGAACTAGTTCACATAGTTCTCCTGTAGGAGCGCTCTTACATCCTAGTTCGTTCGCGAACTACACAAGACTTCTTTCAACAAACTTTACCTCATTATACATTATAGTATAGTAGAGACTAAAACGCTTTGAAATAAAACCTAGGTCCCAGCAGATTTCCACCAATTCACCGATCTTATGAATTTTGAAAACGAACAGTCCCTAGGTGAATATCGGCGAGAAATGTTCGCCGACTTCATTTTTGGAGAGCGTTATAACCCTTTCATATCCCAGAGAACCACAAGAGGTGTTTGTTATGGGAAATAAAATATAGAGCCTCAATGTCCGCTCGTACAAAATCTTCCTGTATAGGGATGGGACGTTAATATGTTACCCTCAAATCGTTCTTTTTAACGGACCGCGAACTAAGATGCAGGTGTAGCATGGCACCGTCATCCACATCGTCACTTTAATATCTGTTTGTTTATTTGTCACCTTCTCAGAATACTTCATAAATATCACAGTAAAAAGCTTATTAAAAACATAGGCGAAATCATTAAACCGTTAAAATTTAAATGAAATATGTTTTTTTTTAATTAATTTTGATTATTGCCTACCAATCAGTGAACCCGGTTAACCACTCAGTGACTTTCATTTTCCAAGAATGCAAAATATAATATTACGATCTAGTTAGTTTCAATCAAATTCTTATTTATTGACACATGCAGTTTTCGTGGAAATCTATTCAAACGTTTTAACGTATTTGTATTATAACAGACGAGCAAGCAATCCTTCAAATTAGATTAATAATTTTACGAAATTTATAATAGTTTAATTCAATTCTGACAGCTCAATTTGAAACCTAAAGCAACTTGAAAGTAAAGAACAAAGGGTTTATGAATTGCCGCGTATAATCCCGTTACCTTAGGTTATTTTTTATGTCGCAGATTAATATCTGGAATAGATATGGTAGATATGTAAATGTACATATTAGGTAGGTAGGTATGTAAACTTTTGTACATATCGAAATCTTTCACGAATTGGTCAGTTTTGATTTTTGCCTTTGTTTTTTGCGTTTGCAGTGTGACGATTCTACGCTGAACCCAGGTAAAAATAATTTCCCTGTAATCTTCTCAACAAATTCCATCATAAATTACGGATTACCTCCGTAATGAAGTAACAGCTTCGTAACCCGTAACCGGGCCCATCCCTAGCCGTAATATCGGCACGTGACAAGGGTCCGGCGGTAATACCGCCCTCAGAGCTATCTCCGCCTGGCGACCTATTGATTTTACCTAAACATCGGATTATATTGTATCTGTAGCCACTCACAACCGCCGCCAGATATTTCATCGTTTTTCTTCACGGATCTTTACGGGTTTTTACGTACTCGCTGAAAAAATTGAGTCTGGGTAATGTTATAGTCGAGTTAGATTAGGTTTGGAGTTATCTAGTTTGCTGTTATTACGTTTTGAAGAAACTTTTTTTTATTTCGGTGAGTTTTATTAAGGTTTGGTTAGTAAATGGACTTTTTAGAAAATAAAAGCTGAATAACAAAGAATTTTAGTTCTATTTGACGTACGAACTGTAATCTTATTGAAAAGGCAATGTTCATCCAGTTAAGTAGATAAAAAAATATACGCGTTTATTTAAGAGCCTCTTCTTTTTTTGTCAGCTATAAAATTACAAGGCCCTTATTGTTTTTTAAATGCATTACTTTATATATATCATCAGAATTCCTTGCACCTAGGGTATCAGAAACTACGTGAATCGATAATCTACTTACTACACTCAGACAATCAACGAAAAGAACAACTACAGAAATCTGAAACAACTTTCTATTTTTATTCAAAGTATGTAGATAGTTTTATCCAAAGTGCCTACTAGAACTAAAATCTGCAGCTAAACTAAGCACTTTCACATTAATAAAGTCTTATCTACTCGTTTGTTAGCACCGAGATTAAGCGTTGCAACTTGCCATCTCTCCGAGTTTGCAGAAAAGTTGGACGACGTAAGGACCGCTATCGTTCGACGGAGCCTTTATACTAACGGCGACATATACATACATGCATTATTACATACACACGTACTCGCACTCTAGCGAAATGCAGTTTATTTTCGTCGCTTTAAACCAGCGGCAACGGTTGACAACCTTTTAGCTGTGAAGGGCGATACGGTTGCAAAATGAAGCTGAGGCGGGCCGCAGCGTTATCATGATGGAACCTCTAAAGATGTTAAATTAGCAGCAAAAACCATAAATTAAGTATTTTATTTGAGTGCCAATTTGTTTTTATGTAACTGAGACGAACGAACAGAGCAGGCGAGCAGTCTCCGACTTCTTACTGGTGGATACGGAAACGGTGGATATTGTATTTTGTATGTATTTTAGTTTTTTTTATAAATTACTGTATTGCTGATTTTTGTTTGTCCCAAATAAATAAAACCAAAAATGGCCTGCGGGCCGCGGGTTGGCGACCCCTGCTGCTTTAAACGGTCCTTAATGTGAGGTCTAGCCTAAGTTTCGCTGCAAGCTGTCAGTTGAGTTGAATTGATTTGGAAATGCGCTGGTATAAAAGTTTAAGTGCTTCAAGCAATCGCAGACTTTCATCAATAACGTGAACGAAGCTGTGATGGCTCAGTGGTAGTGACGTGGACTTGCAACCTGTAGGTCATGGGTTCTATCTAATCTTATAGTGAGCTTGAACTTGCGTTGAAAGAAAACTTCATGGTGAAACTTTGCTTAATACTAGTTGGTACTTATTCTGTCGTCAGCCATTCAGGCGTTTAGAGCTTATTGCGGAATAAACACCTAAATTTAAAAACATACAAACCTACAGGTATGTTTTTCATAATGATTTATAAATGCTTAAACAGATTTGGATGCGGTATCATTTTTCGTTTTTCTGGTGGGCGGACGACATTATAAGAGTCGCAATGATGCAACTGGCTAATAGCTGTTCATGGTGGCGTTAAAAGGGGGATGCCCATGTTCAGCAGTGGACTTCTTCTGGCTGATGAGGATGATGACGATCGTTTTTCTTACTGCTACTAGCATGCATGAGTCATATTGTGCCCTTGCGCCCATCAAACCTTTCTATAATTCTCGTACCTTCAATCATTGTGTGGAACGTGTAACTCCGTTTGACAGCGTGCGGCGGCCCTCGCGCCCGCCCCGGCTTGCATGCTTTTAACTGATTGCTAACGTCCCACCAAGTTCCGATAGCTTAGCGGCTTCACTCTACAACTCTACGTATATCTTGTAGAGCTGGAAACTATTGGAATTCTAATGTTATGCTAGAAGGATTTTTGTGTAACTTTGCGTCGAGATTAGAACGTCACATGGTAAGCGCCAGTTACAGTTCACTGTAATTAATAGTGTGATAGATCGCGGAAAGCTTTTTTTCACTTTGTACAGAGTAGCGTTTGACTATCATCGGATGCCACGCTACACCTGCAACTGGCACTCAAGTGAGGCTGTCGGAACACACCGATAGGTGCTTAGCGACAGATTCTGAACATGGGTGGTAGCTGGCCATGCGAGCAATAAAAAATGCCCTACTACCCAGTTATGGTTTCATCACGATGTTTTCGTTTACCGAAAGCTCAAGCTTATTGTGCATGGATTGCTATCTGTCATCAATACCTATCGCTGAGCCATTATCGCTTGTTAATTGTTAATAGGCTAGCGTTTGACCACCATCGAACCCGTAGCCAAGCGATGATGTGGTCGACGATGAGGCACGCATGCCTAGAAGGTACCTACCCTACTCTTGCTCTGAAGACTGAAGATTCTCTTATAGCGAGCTTTGTAGAAGGGTATATGAAGCTATAGCTTTCTGAAACATTTTCATAATATTCTATATAGAGTTAGTATTTAAATCTATTCTCAATTATGGCTCTACCTATCAATATTCACAGTATGAAGAGCCGTCCTTTAGTAACATAATGCACAGTTCCGATTGCACTCTTTCAAACTCCGCCTGTCACAGACTCGTTCATTGTTTCTTTTCATTCACTGAACGAGTGAATGAATGGATGCCATTGAACGGATCGACTCAAAGACAACTATTGTTGACGCAGATGGAAAGCGGAGATTCGAAATGTCGTTTTCATACAGTTTCTAGGTACTTGTGAAGCGAAATTTTTATTGTACACCTGCCCGGTGCCCTTGGGTTCAAAGATATTGAATCCTACCATTATGTTTTGTTGGTTTATTTTCTGGGAACCAGCTTTGTCTACAATTTACGATTCATTTTTGATATATCTGTATGAATTGATGACTGTAAACGGAACTTTCTATGTATCAGGAACACGGGAGTCCACAACACCCAGACACGGAACAAATAACTGCGCTTACATTTCAATGCACAAACATTTATCGAACCAGCGATCTTACGCTACACAGTCGGCTATTTACCCATTCCGCCACATCGGTCCTCTATTTATTAAAAAAGGCTATTAAATAAGAAAGTATACCTAAAACGCAAGGTGGAGACCACTTCCACGAGATGAATCATCGAGTTTTTGCTCCTCTTGTAATTTGCGAGCAAAGTTTGCCAATTTATCAACGCGCCGCATTGCTGGAGGTTGGAACCTTTATGTATTCTTTCATGATGATTTCTATCTGATCTCTCAGTTTACGACGCTTTTGTCTCAATTATCCTTGAGGAAGTTTATCAAGGTGCTCGGTGATGAACGTTTCCTCTTAGTTTAGAAAAGACATTCCACAAGCTTAATATTTATAAGTTAACTCCGAGTTTAACTTAATGACTTATGTTTGAAACTGAAAGTTGGTGAAAAGTTGATGAATATAATCAAGACTTGCGAAATAATAAACTCTAATTCTGTCAGAAAATACCAAATTACGATCTGTGTCGCACGATTTGATACATGCTGTGTTTGGCCTCTATATGAGACAAACACCGGGCTTTTGACTCCTTGAAAGTACAATATTAATATTAATATATTGGTACTTAACCAAGTACAAAATATCAATTCTATGAAATGACAATTACATTGCTTATTTCGACTAACTTACCATACATTTTCTGTTTCTTTTTTTGCTTCTTTCAGGGTAGCGTTTGATTACAAGTCACCTGACGTTAAGTGGCGTTGTGGCCACACCTGGATTAGGAACTAGCTCACAAATGGAGCTGTCGGAGGAACACACCGATAGATCCTTAACATTGGGGTAGCTAGCCCGGCGAGCGTAACAAAATACCCTACCACCGTGTTATGGTGTATTTCACCGCGATGTTTTCCTTCAGCGAAAGCTCAAGCTCACTGTAGGATTCAAGCCTATGAACTACGCATCTCAAGCCGACATCCTGAGCCATGTAATGGCAGTCCTCCTCTCCTTTAATTAAGTAAGTAATTTATTTATTATTTATGTGCCCAACAGGGTCCAAAATTATATCTTTTGTAACAGTCTTAGTCGAATCGAATAAACAAATAAGTCATAGCAGCTATGCTACACTTGCGACTAAACTTAGTGATTTCTAGGCTACAAGAAAGTCAACAGACAGTGTCGCCTCCACTTACAGCTCTCCACATCCACCTGGCGTCACGCCAAGCACGTAACAATAGCTAAGAGGCTGATTAATCCGCTTTGAACTACCGAGGAAACTGGACTGAACGACCTGCTGAAGTTACCTTATAAAAATGTATGGATTTTAAATTTTTATAGTATTTTTTCTTTCTCTAGTTCATTATTTTTTGTCCCTTAATGCTGTGTTAGAGATGGGGGGGATCTGAAATCGAACAATCAATTTTATTCGTCAAGAAAACCGAATTTTCAAATCGATATCGGACTCTAGAAAATCGAGTTTTGTTTTTTTCTGTTTCAGTAAGAATGCAACCAAATTAATAAACAATGATTTACAATGAGTTGAATGCACTTAAACATGTCAAAGATGAGATTTTCTTACTCAATTAATTGATTGCTAAGTAGGTATATAATCTACTGGGATTGTCGCTGGCTCCAATAATACTATTGCTATCGTAAAGTTAATTTTGATGTGATAATATAATTATACTACCTGTTCCCCACGGTTTCACTCGCGTGAGCTACAGCTTTATGCATGCAAAGTCTCAGCCCGATCGGTTTAAAATTGACAAACTTTCATCCCCTATTTTATCTTATCCCCTTGGGGGTAGAATTAATCAAAATCCTTTCTTAGCGGATGCTTACGTCATAACATCTACCTGCATGCCAAATTTCAGCCCGATCCGTCCAGTGGTTTGGGCTGTGCGTTGATAGATCACTATGTCAGTCAGTCACCTTTGAGTTATATATATTTAGATGTAAATAACTACTTTTGTTCGATTCAAAAGAATAATCGATCTTCTTGGCGTGTATTTTTATGAGTCGATTTAGACTTCGCTTCAAATCGATTCATAAATCGATCATTTTTTTTAGGTTGAATCGTCATTTCCCTACACACTTAAAATCTCATCTCAAATCAAAGTGAGTTCTAATTCAGAACCTACATTGTTGGCATTCGTGGAAAGCGTCTCTTGACATCGAATTACCTACAGAAATCTCGGTGAACTCTACAATCTCCGCCGCGACCGAGTTGGAAACAAGATCTATAATTTTTAAAACATTTTGTGTAGAAAATATAATTCCAACGATTGCGACAGTTGGACTCTGTATATTGTTGAAGGGGAACCTCGGCGAACTTGTACTGTACATTGCAAATATAACCCTTCGTCTCCACTCGCCCTAAAGACGTTTATGGTAGAGTTGAAATCGCTGTAAACTAGGTGCAAAGTGCACGTTAGTCAGGGCTGCAGACTTGTTCGCAACCAGAGAAGTTTCTGGGCCAGCATTCTGAATATTCGTCGGAAATGCGAGCAATAAAATACTGGCAAAGATGTAAGGTGATGCATCATGTATCGGACACACTCGAATATATTGGATTTCTCGATATTTGTGGAGTGCCGATTGCTTTGAAGTTATTCGTGGTTACGGTTCAGCTCCTTTAGAGGACGTTTAGAGATTGCTTTGAAATCTGAAACAAATTTATATAAGCTCTAGTAACCTGTCCCGCGGTTTTGCCCACGGAAAAATTGTCAATTTTCTTTATACAAACCTTAATATTCCATTTGAAGAGGCAAGCTCCATTTAGTTTTCTATGCGATGGTTTCCGAAAAACTCTTTTACGTTATAGGTATAAAGAAGTTCTGTGAAAAGTTTTTTAGTTTACTCGATTAGGGCTGTGTGGTGTACTAGTGGACTGCCCGCGACTTCACTCACGTGAAACCTAGTTTTTTTCACACAAACTTTAAAACCCAATTTGACACCGTTAGGGGAAGGTATGCAAAAAAATATTCTTCGTGCACACCTACACCGCACAATCTATACCTACTACATGCAAAGTTTCGCGTTTGTCAGATTCTCAACTTGTTGAAGGATGAGTTGGCTTTCCTCAAAAAAAAAAAATAATTATGCCCAACACACCAAACGGCTTAATAGATTATGATAAAATTTGATGATTGACTGATAAGTTTAGATCTTGCACCTAATTAAGTAAATTCTAAAGACCTCTTTAGGTAAACTCATTAGTTCATTACAATAGAGTGTTAACAAAGCCGTCACGAGCATCCAATCATAAAATGTAATGAAGAGTGTGTAATAAAATTAATAAATGAAATATAGCGACTGATAAAAATCTCATTTTGTTAATTACCCCGCCACGTCCCCGCTCTTTGAAGGAGTTGTTAGCTAAAATTTTAAAGCTTTCAGCTTATTGCCAGACCTCGTTTCAGATAAGTTTTTAATGCAATTTAATGGAGATAATTTATTTGAAATGCTAACATTGGATAGGTCACAATGTTTGTCTTGCTTTTTAGCCCGTATTAGATTAACTTCGAAAATATTCTAGATATCAAGTTATTACGTAAATCACTTACACTGAGTCTTTACCTTCCTAGACCAATTCCTTTCTTATTTCACCTTAGTTTTCCTTCTGAATTACAAGTCCTTCTCTTTTGACTCAGAAGGAAAACGGTATTTCGGAAGGTGTTTTTTCCCCGTGTATCATCAGGGATGCGTTCGTAATAAAACAAGAATGTAACTAAAAACGAACTAGTTTCTTCTATGCCCTAACAGCCAATTTCAATAACACATCTTGATTAATCCATAGCTTTGTGGTTTTTTTTTTGGTTTTTTTTTTTTGGTGTAGGGCATTTTCTAGTGTCTGCCTGGCTTGCTATCTACCTCAAGATAAGAATTTGTTGCCAAGCACCTATCGGTGCGTGCCGACACTTGAGAGCCCAATTTTATCTCTAGTAGAATAAACCGTGGATAGTTTTTTTATTTTTACTATACACAGGGTACAGGGTAGCGTTTGACCACATGTCACCTGATGTTAAGTGACGATGTGGTCGAAGATGGCGCCACGCTACCTACACCTGGACTGGGAACTGGCTCTCAAGTGAGGCTGCCGAAACACACCGATAGGTGCTTGGCGACAGATTCTTAACATGAGGGTGGAAGCTAACCAGGCGAGGTAGGTTAATAAAACTAACCGAAAATGTACCTTTACCAGAAAAGTAATATAGTACCAGTGTAAGCAATTGATCGTTAATAAAACAAATAACATTTAACGTAAGTAACCCAAGTAAGGTAACGATAATACACCAACGCAATTTGAAGACACAAGAACTGACGTAAAACTCGTATATAAATCGTTAATCTTGCCTCTCCCCCTGTATATTCGTTGGTGTTACTCAAGATTAGTGGTGTAACTGATATATTAAGATTTACCAAGATTAGTAACATAATATTGATGTCGATTCGGTTTTACATTCTCTAAAACTAAACTAAGTTTGACAGGTCTAAAAGTAATGCTGTCCTTATTTTACTTCAGTAGTTAGAACACCATTATCGTACTTTTTAGTGAAATGAGTAGGTTGTACCAAAGTTTTACTATCGTCATATTCATCAACAATTTCTTAAAATGTGTTGCAAACGTCCGAGCGATATACATGATTCTAGAAAATAGATTCAGCCAAATTTTTTTTATGTAATAGAGTGAGTGGCAAACAGCCTGATGGTAAGCGGCTGCCATCGCCTCTGGGCATTTGCAACACTAGGTTCGTTAACGACCCTTATGAACTCATTTTACTGGTATCTTGAAGCTGGCACATGTAACTTTTATACATCGCAGATATTCGTTATGATATCATAATATCGGTTGATGAATATGTACTCGAATATTGTCAAATATCGGTACTACCCCACCTCTACTCACGATTCATACAAGCACACCTATTTCCTGATGCTCAAAAAAACAATATCATTTCACACACCAATTCTTTCAGCGAGAATCTCGAGTCTTCTAAGTAATTCGTTAAAAATTACCTTTCCCGCGTTTCCTGGGGCCTAACATAAAACACAGTATAATTCCCGGACATTATTCACAGTTCCCGGATCCCGGGGGTGGGAGTGGGGGTGAGATAATGACTTTATTTGAAATGGAATTCGGTAAGGCGCGGACAGTTACGGGGATGGTCGAGCGGATGGATCAGATGAGATGCTGTGATGGGAGATCTTTTAATGGATTGCTGTGTTTACACTATGCTAGTCTGATGATGTGGCAATAGAATGTATCAGTCTTAGAAATCTAATGTACTTAAGTATATTTGCAAACTTAATGTTTAGGAAAGTCCCTTGGTTGGTATAATGCAAATTATAACAACAAGAATATGCCAAATAGAAACACCGTTTTTCTTTGTGGAAGAAATGTTATAATCCTAACCCACTTTTATTTTTCTAATTTGTCTATTTATTTTTTTACCCACGATGGAACGGAAACGGTACATGCGATTGTTTTCAAACATTTTTTGGAAAAAAATCTGCAACATAAGTAGCTAATAACGCTTAAGTTTCTAAGTTTGTATCTAGCTACCCTTTTAGTTCCATAACTGTCTTCATTGTTGGTTAGTTGACTATATAATAAAGATAATTCCCGTTCAATTCAACCTCTGAAATATACAACACTCTCCTAAGTAACCGAGCCACCGAGCTGACCAAAACTTAGAACTATACGAGCCCGGGCACCATCTCATTTGAATACAATCTGACCTCAGACCGACTCCCCGTTGTGTAAGTTGGGAACCATCCGCTTAGACACATTGCAACCATTCTACGCTACTTACCTACTTACATAGGTAGAGAACAGTATAGACAGATATCGTTAACTATATTCACTAACTTTGCCTACCTAGCTATCGTGTGTGTTCCCACAACTACTGTTTATGTTCTCTACTAGCTGTTCCCCGCATTGACTGCAGTTTATCGCAATAAAAAACATCCCAAAAACACTTTCTAGAAAATAAAAAGAATTTTTTTTCCAGCCGTTCTCAAGTTTTGCGTTTAGCAACACATTTTGCCATTCATTCAGTCATTATTTCTCTAGATAGATCAAAGATAGATAGATAAGCATTTGAGGGACTCCGACACTGGTCAAGTCACAAGTCTATCCGCCGAACCGCACTGGACAGTGGAAACTGAATGGCCAGATGATGGCTGCAGACCACAGTCTGACGATGACGATAAAGAGTTGACACCACAGTTACACCCGAGAGTGATGCCAAACATTTTATTTTATCAAATTCTTCACCGTAATGTCCTGTAAGCTGCTGCCCACAAAAGTCTAAACATCGTAACAAGTATTCGAGACAGCGTGAGACCGTTTACCTTCACCCATGTACTGTAGACGCTGCGAGCGAGTGACAAAAGGAACTTATCCGTCCGCGGCCGACTCCGCAACTCGGCGTACCATGGTAAGCACCTAGCACACCTGGAAGTGCCAGTCACTTTTTATTCTACTAACATTTCGTTTTTACAATCTCAGTCATCTGATGTTAAGGGACAATGTGGTGGAAGGTAGTACAAAACTACACCTGGACTTGGAGCTAACTGGCTTTCAAGAGAAGCTATCGTAACACATCGATAGGTGCTTGGCAACAGATTCTAAAATTGATGTTGGTAGCTAGCCAGACGAGCACTAGAAAATGCCTTACCACCAAGCTATGGTTTGATGAGGCGTAGCATGGTGCCACTTTCCACCACATTATCGTAAAAGATACACATATTACACATAGTACATATTCGATCTGAACTTTGAGAGTCCCAAATTATACCTACTTATCGGGAAACAAAGACGCTGGTAAGGTGTTCCACGCTTTGGATGTTTGCAATTATAAATGTAGAAGCGAAGTGTTTTGTACGAATCACTGGAATGATGACCATGTACAAACTGATGTCATGTTGCCGATAAAAGGGTGTATTTTCTTACAGAATGATGCCTGCGTGTCTTAGGTAGGTACTAGTATTAAAAGACTAGGCCGTTCCAGGCGCTCTAGATTCACACCAACTAGTTTACAAACTCGCTACTGTCTAGCTGTCTTAATTCAGTTCTGCTGTCGCCACCGACCGCTGCGGCGCCGCTGCGATTCTGCGACGATAAACTTGCTATTAACTGTTGTTCACTCCGAGACCGTTTAAAACCCAACTTTTTCAATTATTCCACTTGTAGTTTACTGGATTCGATTCCTTGCAAGTTATTTGATTTACGAGTTCCCGCAATGGGATGCAAAGTTGGTTAAGTAGTTGTGAAGTCTGAACGGTTTTTATATGAGATCTCCGACAAAGAGCGGCCGCAGTCGGTTGCCTCCTTAACGCAATTTGTAGTGAGGCACCATCAATTAGCCTCGGAGATTGTCTTTTTGTTGGAAAGCATTTAATTCTGTAGTAGCTTGTTTTAATGAATTTATAGTTATATAAGAGTACTCCATCATTTCGTCTCAAAGACACTATCATTGTCATCTCCAGCTTGACGACATCCACTGCTAAATGAATGCCACAATGAACGACTATCTGCCATCAGTCGGTTCCTCTCGACTCTTACAATGTCGTCGGAAGAACCAACTTGGGGGGATGGTGGATGGATCGATGGGTTTATTTATAGTTTATACCTTCATAATTAGGATGATGTTTGATTTAGTGCGCTTCGCGACCATACATTGTTCGAAGGACTAAATTTAGGCTAATGTAATAAGCATTTTACGTGTAGACTAACAAACCAAATTATTATAAAACTTATACGGCTCCCTCAGAAAGTTATTTCCAATCCACATTCTCAACTTTAAATATTTCACCGATATTAAAAATATCTTTCGAGCGGGGTCTCAACAAAAATTCGATTTTGTAACTTCTCTGAACGCTTCCAAGTTTATCGGAGTTTCGAACTTGTCGCCGTGTCGTGGTCGGAATATATGCTAAGATATATCGCCACCTCCGCAACCTTATCAGCTTAAACTTAAAGGTTGTTTTGGCTCGGCAACGCTGCGCTGTATTGAAGTTATTTAGAATCGTGTTACGAACATCATAGCAGCATGTATGGCTGCTCAAATGTTGGGTAATTGTTGCGTTACGTATTTATTGAGAGTTTGAGAGTAATGGACATGAGTTGACGGGTTCATGTTAAAATTATTCAGTTAATTAGGCGTAGCGGCTGTGATCGACATTGGTAGGTATGGTTTTGAAATGTTGGATCACTCTAAGCTCTGCAAGAGTTAGCGTAGTATTTGTTTACGCATTTTCTCGACTATTCCCGAATGAGGGTAATGTTCTGCGAGCATTTGGACGTGTGTACGTTGTTTCTGACCTTAAACTGGTATTTCTTGAACCTAGGGTATCGGAAACTACGCTGTTCGAGGATCTACAACGTTCAGATACGAAACAAATACTTGCGCAGTTTTATTTCAGTTAAGATATGATTTTATCCTGCCGAATGAAAGAAACTCACGCTTTGCAGTCAAAGCAACACCAGTCTTCAATAGTCCAAGAATAATACCTAAATTATTTTCAATGATTAACACAATATAATAAACTAATGAAAATAGTTTCTACCCTCTTGTAAAACTAAATTTCATTACAGAGATGAAAGGCCATAAGAAATACAAGTCTCAACCGTCGATGTCATAAAACAAATAAGGTGTCCGACGAACGCCGGATCCAAGATTATGTTAAATGGGGTCCGAGTGATCCGGCACTTATACCCGGCTCCGTTACTAGAGGTCACCCTGTCCTAGCCAAAGCCGGTAAGTGGACCAGGGTACTCGGACAAATCCCTATATTACGGTTATGGCCCTGAAGGATCCGAACCTCCTTTGTATACGACCACTCCCGACCATTATAACCGGTTTTTCTCGATAGTATTTTTCAATATACATTATTGTCGCTGAAGAATGTTTTGTGATATTTTATGACCCCATTTCGATGCTGTTTGAATAAGTTGGGGGAATTTCTTGCTAGTTATGTAACTATGAGGAACGGGTCCGCTTTCTACCCCTTGATACGCACGTTTTATGACATCACATTATGTAATACTTATGTACTTGAACAAAAACGTTTAGAGCTGTAGATAAAAAATATATAAATTTATTTATAAACATCCTTGTCGTTTGCTGTCAGCAGAATGATCACGATTTACCAAGTTCTACACTAATCAATCTTTTCGGTCACTTCTTGGCTGCAGCTAGTTTCTTTTTGAGGGAGGCGGGCATGTCCGCGGGCGGCGGGCGCGGCATGCCCGTGTATACCTTGAACGCGTCGTACACGAACCACTGCATGCCCGTAAGGGAGCCGATCATGATGATGCGCAGCACCAGCCCTCGCCAGATGCCCACCATCCCCACCTCGGAGAAGATGCCGCCTATCGTCGCGCTTGGGTCCTTGTTCAGTTTGGACACGATCGTATCGGATGGGTGTGAGACGATCGCACACAGCACTCCCGCGATGTACCCCGCAGTAAACGTCACGACCAGTTGCTCTCCAGGCGTGCACTGGTCTCGCGGCTTCGGGACCACGTTGGCGTACAGATACTCCAGGGTTTTCTCAAAAGACGCGAACTTCATCATCGTGTACGGCACCTGCCGGCCCCAAAGCGGCGTCAGCCCTCGGTAGAACACTCCAAACCCTTCCGTGGACATCATATGCGGCATCGCTTTCCTCATCTGCGAAGTGTACCCCGGCGTGGTCTGCATTCTCACCTTAGTGGCTTCGAAAGGAGACAGCATAACGTCGGCACACAGCTCGGCCGAGGCCGCTGCTGCCAAGTACAGATACGTTCGGTACAAGTAAGCGGATTCCTCGTCAACCATGTTAGCGAATTTGTACTTGAAGTATTCGTAGCCAGAGAATTTGGCGGCGCCCTGGAGGGAGTAGCCGATGAAGGTGGGTGCCCAGCCCTTGACGAGGTTGGCGAGCCCGCCTTCTTTGTAGGAGATGCTGAATCCGGTGAAAATGGACTTGTACTTCCCGGGGTCGACCTGCAGCCTGCACTTGACGAGGTCGAGCGGCGTCACGAAGGTGTGCGTGGTCCCGCACGCGGTGGCGCCGCCCGCCGCGCACAGCCAGAAGAACTTGTTGCTGTACATCTCACACGAGAACTGCTCCTTCGGCTTCGACATCTCACCTTTGGTCTTGGACCTTTACCACTATAAGATTAATGTTTGTCTCATACAGCCCTAACGTTGTTTTTAAAAACAGAAACCATTAATACATAGTAGAAGCCGCCGGAAAATAGTTTTAATTGTTGTTGATTAGATAGACGTTTCTATTGCATGACAAAATGTGACAGACAGAAAGATCTTTCTTTTTAATGACAGAATATCTTCTGCGAAAAAAAATGTAAATCTACAAAGTTGACCTCAACCTCTGTAAAGACTGCGAAGTGAAATATGATTTTACTGAACTGCAAAGGTGGTGCCACGCTACCGGGCCCAGATGCAGTGCCTCTAAGAACTTTGAATCGGAGAGTCTCAGTTCTACACGCATTTAATTTACTTATACTTTAGCACACAACTTTCTCTGGACTAAATGTTCTATTATATACATTTTCTACCAATCGGACGTCAAGAAATATAGTGGCGGTGCAGATGTAGCAAAATTATGAAGGAAAATAACACAAATTATGAAAAAATTAATGCTTCTGGTCTGCTCTTGTCAATTCAATTCAATTTTCAATTCAATTTATTTATTTATTCAATAGGATACATTGTGATCACTTTAAAACGTCAAACTTAAAACTAGCTACGCCTGTTCCAACCTCCTTACGCCGGCAAAAGAACAGGCAAGAAACGCCCGGCAGGTAATTTTTTGGCGCGATCACATTGACAATTTTATTCTTATTACTAATTGATTGAATTGGAGCAAGTTCACTAAAATCCCAAGCTTTTTTTTTTTGTCATCTAATGGTCCGATATTTTTTAATTAGCTTTACTAATAAGATTTCTCTTGTTTGGTTGTACACATTGGGATATGGGAACATGAATATTAATGAGTTGCGGGATCACAACCAAAGCAGACCAGACCCCACAAGCAGCACCCGTTCACGAGTTGACGCATGTGCCAGCCATCGCTCTCCTCGACCATATGAGAGGGAAGAGGGCGACCCGACACACGACGCCGCCGCTGTCATAGGGTAAGTGCATTTATCAATGTATTTGCCAGTGACCCGCCTCAAAAGAATGCGCTTGCTAAATTCCTGCCTCACACTCCTCACAGGTCGTGTAGTTTTGCCCTCAACTTTGGTAAAAAACAGGCTTTATTTTTTGACTTATGATCGCTTAGCTATCGATAAATAGCGAGGGAGGACAAATAACGACAAGTGAATTAAATAAAAAATTTAATTTGTTAACTTCACTTTCATCAATTCGACTTACAATCTACGTTAAAATATATTTGCTAGTAAAACTAAATATTTTATATTAATTTTACCACTTTATCTGTATACACATATTTACAAAACGAATCTATTGCATCAATTTTTGTACTCGTAGGCCTAATACATTGCCGAAAGTAACTCAAAATATAAAAACATCTCACAGATAATAAGTAGATATACGATACAATGCTAAAGTAAGTCTTTACATTGAAAATATAAATAAATAATATTCCTTTACGAGCTACATTAGACCTTAACATATTATATTATTAACATACATCTATTACTGGCTTCATACAATGGCAGAATTAGTGATACGTCGCTACAATATTTGAAACATCATTACTTGATATCGTTCATTTATCGACATACTATTATAGTATTATGCATTCAATCACACATTATTTATTTTAATACTGCCGACAAGATCTCATCCCGACCACATGGTAACGTGCAGTCAATATTTTGTGACGACGGAATTACAATAAAATAAGAACAATAAAATATCCAAATGCTTCCTTATCCGTGGCTTTCAAAAATAAATAAAAATATAAAATAGAACTCCGTCGGTAACATAACATTAGTCGCACCTTCAGCTGGCCAAGTCTGCTCTATTACAGCACTTCGAACTATCGTCATATCCGTAACACATCGAACCCGAGCATTTTAAACTCTAACACTTAATTTTAAGGTTCAAAATGGCACTAGAGGCTACATTTGTAAGGCACTATTCATGTCAAACTCGCGATATTGACAACGACTATTTTAATAATGGCAGTGACTTTCATTTGTCTCGGTCACGTAATACCTAAGCACAGCATTAAACACGCGGAAGAATTTCTCCTTTTGGTATAGATGGCAGTACTGTGAAGGATGTTGAACAGGAAATTTGTTACACTCTTCTTTTTGCGCAGTGGTGTAAATGGCCCGTAAGGAAATGTCAATTCAAGTTGTGCTAACAAATATTCCTTACTAAATTTAAATCTGGGTTTGAGAAAATAATCATCCTTTATAATAATCTGATATGACTTTCTGTAAGAAATAAAAGTCAGCGTTGAGACTAACGTGGACATACCTAAAACTTTCAGCGGTTTACTTAACTGAAACAGGACTTAAGAAATTCACGTCACAATTTTGGTAATCCCATAGATTAAAAGGACCGGGAGCCTAAAACTTAGCAGTGACTTTAACATGTGACTGTCCAAGCGTTACCAGGAGGCCTAGCCAAGATGCACAATCGTGAACGGTAATATAGAAAACTAAAAAATATATTACATAGAAATGACATTCAACTTAATGTTACTATAATTCTGACTTTGACGTTTATACATTTTTATTATCTACGCTCACCATAGACTAAAAAACCTTCGTTTTTATTGTAGACTCAGTGTGCGGCGTATGGTCAAGGACAAAAGTCGCTGAACACATAACACAACACATTTTCTGATTTTCTTTATTGTTATTAAACATTAACCTTCGACCGAATCATCACTTAACATCAGATGTGTTGTATTGTTTTCTCCCTTGGAAGTTGTAAAAAATAATCAAACATTACTGATTTAACACATTTGGAAAATAGAGTATAATCAGCTCCTTTTGTTCGCTTACGCTTAAATGTACAAAGAGAAACGTTGGCATCTTGGCTAGGCCTTCTAAGATCGTCTGTGATGTAGGTGGCTCGTACCGCAAGTCCGTGGCGGCCACTAAGGCTTCTTGGGGGCGATTTTCACTGACACGTAGAACCTCATCGGTGCTGGGATGCTCAGGTCTATGTCTCGTCTCCTTCGCCTTCTCGAGCCGATCTCCGGGATAGGGACAAACCTGGACAGGATTTAGAGTTAAGGTTCAGTTATATTTATTCAATAGGATACATTGTGATCACTTTAAAACTGGTCACGCCTGTTTTAACGTCCTAATATATAGTTTAAGGGATTATTGAGAAAATACTGCAAGTAAATTGGGACACGAGAAATCATAATAAATATTTAGCATCATACAAGTACCCAGGGAAGTGTGGAATAGATACTGCTGTGTTAAAAGGTGCGATAAGTATTTTTAAATAATCATTATCTACATCAGCCTAGTACACACGATCTCACTGCTGGCCTTCTTTTGGAGCGGCGCTAAGAGGATTCGAACTTGGTGTCGGTGCCTTGTAAGCCGAACGCGTTACCGTTCGGCCACAATCACTGGTGGAAGTTTTAAGAGAAACGTTTTTCTGTTAACACCCCCCCTCTCCCACAAGTAGCCCCCCACCCACCTGGCCTCCAGCTCCAGCTGCTTGTCGAGCGCGTCGTGCGGCTTGAGATGCCTCCGGAGGCGCAGCGCCCAGACGCCGTCCCGCTTGTTGAGCAGGAAGTCCTTGCCGTCGTCCCCGTACGCGATGCGGTAGTGCGGGCGCGCGCCGCCCTCCGCGGGCAGCAGGCGCAGCAGCGGCGCGCGCCGCCACGTCTGCCGCGGGGCCGCCGCCACCACCACCAGCCGCGCCTCGGGCTCCAGCACCGAGCGCCGGCCTAAGGGGAACGAGAGCTTAATGCCGCGCACAACGCAAATTTCATAATGTGTGGACGCGGGGCGCGCGCGAACCGAGCATGCACGTACTCGCACCCGTTTCCGGCATGCGCGCGGCGAACGTAGCTCAACAACATAGCTGTGTTTTCTTCCATGGTTCGCGCGCGTTCCGCAGTACAGACACCCGCAACCCGTCCACACTGACGCTCCGTGCACACTGCGCGCCCCTTTGTGTTCGGTGAAAAAACCGACAAATGGCGGATCATGGCGCGCACGAGTTGAAATGCTCTGTTCGTGCGCGCAAGCCGTCCACACTATGGGAGTTTGTTACGTTGCATGATACATTGCGACAATGTGGCATGCATCATTGATACGTTCATTCGTGATACGTTTCACCAGTCTGTACGCGGCTTTAGCTGGTGATTGGCTGGTGAAAGGTTTCCGAGGAAACCGTGAAATGTACAAAATGTATTTTAGGTCTATTATGTTCGATTGGTTCTACTTAAAATAAACGAAGTCGCGCGTTGCCTCGCACTTTTATTTTGTACCCTTAGTTATATATACAATCGTTTTTCTCTAATTTTAAAATGAAATACTGAATAAAATTAATTTGTTTGTCTACATAATACATGGCATTTAGAAGTAAAGATACATAAATAGACACAATTGGCAACATGGATTTGCACAAACAAAGAAACATCCTCTCACTCCAAACGCATATACCGTCTCCGTTCCGTCGTGAGTAAAAATATACCTATGCAAATTGAAAAAAGGGTTTTTTTTTTACTTAGGACCATTTTTATCCAGATAACAAAGACTTAGTTAGTACTATTGGCGACAAAAGTTGCTGACAACCAATTCTAAAATTTCACATTTGTTCTGTGTCTGTGTGTTGTCGATCGATCCCCGATCTGCGTAATAGGTACCTTAAGAATCCTCGTTAGAGGTCAGGGCTATATATCTTGAGCTATGTAATCTTTGACTCGGCCAGGATTCGCATCTCAGAAGCTAACTATGTTCTTCCCAAAAAATACAGTCTATCTGTATATTAGTCGGACTTTACTTACGGCGACTTCTCCTCTTGCGTTTCCTCATAACAGTTGTTCCGTTCGCGAAGATGATGGCCTCATCAGGTGCTCTTCTTCTTCTGCCGTTCACCTGAAGCGAAATGTGAAAACATACAGCTAACCACAAAGAGTGTCAATTCTTTTCCAAAATTTGCGCTCACGTTTTTACATGTAAGGTTAAAATCATTAGAAGATAAATGCGAGGGTGCATCGGATTTCATGAAATTAACTCCCTAATAAAAGCAAGATACTCCTTTGATCTTGCTTCTTATTCAGACCCTAATGGTAACGATGAAATACATTAAAATCTCCACTTGATAGCAGTAGAGCCCCTCCAGAATGAACTCCTCCGAGAAAGGACTTCTAACAACTTATTTCTGACACCTGGCAACGTTGCTGTGTTTCGGGTAGAAGGGTAGGGTGCCAGTTAAATGACATTATGAGGCTCATAGTTTTTACCTACAAGGTAGCATTTGGCCACCTGATGTTAAGTGAAGATGTGGCCAAACGCTATCCTGTCATCCTGCTAATATTTTGTGAGTATGGATGGATGGATGTTTTTTACTCTTTCACGCAAAAACTACTGAACGGATCTGAAAGAAATTAGGAAATGAGATGGTTTATACCCTGGATTAACACATAGTCTACTTTTCATCCCGGAAAGGTTCCTGCGGGATAACGGGAAGACGCGGGTGAAACCGCAAGGCGCAACTAGTAAGTAATTATGTATCAGATAGGTGAGCAGCTCGTCTCGCGATCTCATCGAACCTTACCTTACAACTGAAGCAGCCCTCGGTGGATATGAGCTCGTTGTCCCCGCCGACCTTGTACTCGTCCCGCAGCGGGAAGACGGGCACGTCCCCGATGTCCCCCGGCGGCAGCGGCCCCTCCAGCGCCGTGAGGCAGTGCCCCGCGCCCACCAGCTGGTACCCGGCGGGGCAGCCGCACTGGTAGCTGTCGCCGAACGCCGAGCACCCGAACAGGCAGGAGGCGGACGCGCAGCCGCCTGCCAACTGAAGGACGCTGGGTTACGCTCTGGAGTTCCTTCAATCTCTTTTTTGTTCTAGTATATTGAAGCTTCTTTCAAGAGCATAATAATACACGTATGCCTATCTTTAATTCAAAAAGATTACCGAGTTTCTACTGTGTCAAACAGGTCAACGCTTCTCGTAATGGAAAAGTGCTCTATACCAAAAACTAACCAGTTCTTTAACCAGAAGGATACGCGAATCGCTCAAATCCCAAATGTCCCAAGACTGTTGTAAAGTTTACTGTATGACAAAACACATTTCAATATCCAACTTAACCAATCCACCTGAATATTGACTTAATTTTCAACTAGCAAAGATTTAAGCCAAGCACCATATCGGTGTGTTCCGGCAGCCCCACTTGAAAGCCTTTCTCGTCCAGGTGTGGCGTGGCGCCACCTTCAACCACATCGTCATTTAACATCAGGTGACTTAGGATCAAACTCTACCCTGTAAAAAAGAAAAATACAAAAAAAACTTTCATCACCTTCCTTTCTCTCATAAAACAGCAGAGAATTACAAGCTCCTAGACACCCCGCTCCAGGTTTATTTTTGATCACACCAAGGAAAACGTACCTGCAAGCACACCGCGTGGCCAGCATCCCAACCATATCCAGAGGGACAGCCGCAGCGGTAGGCGCCCGCCACGGCGAAGCAAGGGGACACCCCGCACGGGCTCGACGAGCACGCGTCCTGGGGCATGCAGCCCCCGCCGGGAGACCGCGCCGTGCCTGTAACCAAACGGTTACACAGGATTACAAATACGTAGGTACGCTTTTGTACCTTCCAGGAAAGTATAGTACATAATGAACACTTTCCATATCACTTGAGAGACAGTCACCAATTTACAGCACAGATGATTTCTTCAATGACAACAGCTGTATTCTACATTGGTCTGCTCCAACATTGCTGTTGTACCCTATTAGCCTATTAGGGTTCTCATTTTCGCTAAACTTTAATTATTCTGATCTCATGGATGTACGTAATGACTGCTATAAACAATTGAGTATTGAGTATCTAGAAGTAGTGGTCTTCAGATCCTCATTGAACATCAGATGACTTGATGTCACATGGAATCAAGTAAAAAGTAAACCTGGCAAACATCCTACTCCTACCAATATTATAAATGTGAAAGTTTGTGTTACTTTTTCACGCAAAGACCACCAACCAGATTTTGATGAAATCTGCTGTGGAGCTAGTTCAAACCCCGAAGGACATAGGACCTTTTAGCGCGATAAAATGAAACTAGTGTTACATAGTTGGTGGCGGCACTCACCCTGGGGGCAGTCGCAGCGGTACCCGCCGGCGTAGTTCCTGCAGGGCGCCTGGCAGCGGCCGTCCGCGCACTCGTCGCGGTCCACGCACTGCGCGCCCGCCGCGTCCAGCCGGAACCCGCGCGGGCACACGCAGCGGTACGAGCCCAGCAGGTTCACGCAGCGCCCCGGCGCGCCGCACACGCCCTCCTCGTGGCACTCGTTGATGTCTGCAAGCGGAGTGTAGCTGTAGCCGTCGTCGCAGGAGCACCCTCCGTGTTGTCGCAGCGCCGCGGCACACGCACGAGTACTCACCGACGCAGCCGTCGCCGCGGCGCTCGTAGCCGTCGTCGCAGGAGCACTCGTAGGAGCCCTCCGTGTTGTCGCAGCGCCGCGGCACACGCACGAGTACTCACCGACGCAGCCGTCGCCGCGGCGCTCGTAGCCGTCGTCGCAGGAGCACTCGTAGGAGCCCTCCGTGTTGTCGCAGCGCCGCGGCACACGCACGAGTACTCACCGACGCAGCCGTCGCCGCGGCGCTCGTAGCCGTCGTCGCAGGAGCACTCGTAGGAGCCCTCCGTGTTGTCGCAGCGCCGCGGCACACGCACGAGTACTCACCGACGCAGCCGTCGCCGCGGCGCTCGTAGCCGTCGTCGCAGGAGCACTCGTAGGAGCCCTCCGTGTTGTCGCAGCGCCGCGGCACACGCACGAGTACTCACCGACGCAGCCGTCGCCGCGGCGCTCGTAGCCGTCGTCGCAGGAGCACTCGTAGGAGCCCTCCGTGTTGTCGCAGCGCCGCGGCACACGCACGAGTACTCACCGACGCAGCCGTCGCCGCGGCGCTCGTAGCCGTCGTCGCAGGAGCACTCGTAGGAGCCCTCCGTGTTGTCGCAGCGCCGCGGCACACGCACGAGTACTCACCGACGCAGCCGTCGCCGCGGCGCTCGTAGCCGTCGTCGCAGGAGCACTCGTAGGAGCCCTCCGTGTTGTCGCAGCGCCGCGGCACACGCACGAGTACTCACCGACGCAGCCGTCGCCGCGGCGCTCGTAGCCGTCGTCGCAGGAGCACTCGTAGGAGCCCTCCGTGTTGTCGCAGCGCCGCGGCACACGCACGAGTACTCACCGACGCAGCCGTCGCCGCGGCGCTCGTAGCCGTCGTCGCAGGAGCACTCGTAGGAGCCCTCCGTGTTGTCGCAGCGCTGCTGGCAGGTGTGGGCGCCGCGCTCGCACTCGTCTACGTCGCGGCAGGCGGCGCCGTCCTCGTCCGGCTCGTAGCCGCTGCGGCACACGCACGAGTACGACCCTGGAGACACAAGCGCACTCAGCAGCCTGCCACCTCACTACGAGTTGCTGCTGCAACCTGCTGCGCGCCAGCCGCTTGCAGCGACTTACGCTGCCATTTACTAGCTCGCACAGATTGTAACAGCAAATTGGTGGTCAAATTGCACTGCAAGTAGGCTACCGTTACAGTCCAGTGCCAGATTTTGAACTTCAATATTGCTCTTCAATTTTTTATCCTAGCCAAGGAACTCTTTTACGTTACTGGATTTCCTTGATCGTGAAGGTCTCACTTTAGAGCCAATTCCTAATCCCCACCACCTTCCGTCTTCATCGCCACTTATCGTCACATGAGTTAGCTACCCTGTAAAATATATCCAAACAACAAAAACTTTGATTTGCAGCACTCTGGCACCGGGCAAAAGAGACCAAGCAATGCTGGCTCCAAACATAGTTACTGAAAAATAGTGAATGCCTGAAGTATCGCCAGGTTACCTTCCGTGTTCTTGCAGAGCTGCTCGCAGGGCGGCGGGCGCACGCTGCACTCGTCGATGTCGACACACTCCGCGCCCGACGACTTGTAGCCGCTGCCGCACACGCAGCGGAAACTAGACCACAAGTACAGAACATCAAAAGTTATACGTAAAGACACTATAGCATAACCAGAGATTTGGGATGTAGTGCCTTTACGGACTAACCCGTACATCTTTACCCGTATGTGTGTATGTTGCAACATATTAATCATAAGGATTTTTCTTTTAATAAATTAGTCTGCATTGACATGTGTTTTAATTTCTACCCAACATAACAACAATCAGTTTTATGGTCCTTCGAGCCGGATTCGAACCAGTGACCAGACGGATCGGAAATCAGATTCTCGAAGCTTTTTGCTCTTGAAATAATATACCGTTGTAAAAATGAGACAGTTTGTTAGGACACCCGATAACAAGGTTGTACATCATTTAATTTTATGCTAAAACAGTAGCCACAAAAGTACATTATTTAGTCCATGTTTGAGGTACAAACCTGCCAATAGTGTTGACACACCTCCCGGGCGCACAAAGGCCGGGCATGGCCGCACATTCATCGACGTCTCCATACACATCGACTCCGTTCCCGATGATCATCCCCTCGCCGACCCCGGGCACGCCGGGGATCATGCCCGGGATGTGTGTCCCTCCGGGCAGGTTGGACAGGGAGCACAGCTCCTGCCGCTCCAGCGTGCCGGGCGTCGGGCACAGCTCGCACTCGGGGCCCCACGCTACGCCGAGCGTGCAGCAACATTGTGCCCTGAACGGGACAAAATGTTTGGTGAACATTGTTTTATAACAAAATGAATTCATCATACCTAGTACCTATTTCCTCTTCTGTATTGATATTGGCACACGGTTCTTAAGTACTTTGTCTAAGAAAGTTACGTAGTATTATCCTATATCCGCCCTTGATCTATATAATAGAAATGTTCAGATATTACTCACTTGGTAACTTGCGTAGGAGTGGCGGGAGTGGAGGCGATGGACCTCGGCCAGGGCTCCGGCACGCAGCGGCCGGACACCAGCGAGCGGTGGCACATGCCGGTACGGTGGTCTAGAGACAAACATACAAGTTCCTGTCAACAAATTGTGAACCAAATACCTTAGGTAATACTAATATAGGATTACCTAATTGGTTTATTCAGGTTGTTGGAATTATATTTTCTCTGGATCCAGTCATACCACCTTATGCCCAGACTCGTCTCGTCACGCGGCTACATACGCGGCACGTACCTCGGCACTCGGTGCCGTCCTCGCTGGGCTGGTAGCCCGCGTCGCAGTCGCACATGAAGCCGCCCTCCGTGTTGATGCAGACCCCCGGGGAGCACCTCTCGGCTCGCTCGGCGCACTCGTCCACGTCCTCGCACGCGTCCACCGCGTCGTGCGGCGCCGCCGTGCGTCGGTAGCCTGCCGCGAGGGGACTCGTTAGGGGTCGTTTGTGGGATTGATCAGTTAGTTGGAACAACAATATTTTCTGTATTTGGCCGCCATTCGACCGTTGCCAAAAGATTGCGTAAACGTAATCGCGTGCAAAAAGAGACCTGCCGGTCGTTTCTTGCGTGTTCTTTTGTCGGCATATGGAGGTTGAAATGAAACATTGGATTCATGCTCAATAAACATATTTTACCTTCAATCTTGATTTTATGTTATTTTTTCACAAATAAGAAAAAAATACAGCACTCTAGGCTCCCTGAGATTATATTCTAATATTGGGTCATCGATCCGAAACAAAAAAACCCGCCCCATAAAAATACAAAAACAAAATTGTTATTATCCGTGAGGACCTATAATTGGCTCTCTGTCTCCTAATAGTTATTTTTCAAATATGTATAAGCTGTTGGTCTTCCTAAAAGTAAATAAATAAATAAATAAATAAATAAATAAATAAATAAAAAAAAACACCGACAGCACAAGCTATCAAAGAAACGACCAACCTTCAGGACACTTGCAGATGTAGGAGCCGACGACGTTCTCGCAGGCGTGCGGGCAGACCTTGCGGTCGGCGGCGCACTCGTCGATGTCCTTGCAGTGCACGCCGTCCGCCGCCACGGCGTACCCGTACGGGCACGTGCAGCGGAACGAGCCCGGCGTGTTGTGGCACCGGAACGTGCACGCCGCGCCGCCCTCCGAGCACTCGTCCACGTCCACGCACGTCTGCAAGGGCTTGCACTGTCTTATGCAGGTTGCTTCTGGAGGGCACACCTCCAGAAAGAACCTTGATCTAGATGCTGGCTCGAGAGACTCGTTAGCGACTTTACAGTAATAGGTCTAGGTTGCTTCAAGAGGGGCGCACTCGTTCACATTCACGCACATCTTTAGATCAGAGTAGTAGCTGAAGAGGACTCGCTAGCAATCCTTAAATTATCAGTTTTGAAGTTTCTTGTGAAAGGTTTCTTGGAATGTGTAGCGGAGTTTGTATTTAGATGCTGAGATCGTGATAAAAAAGTTGGGAGAGCTATGAATGAGTAAGGAAGGTTATCAAAAACTTAGGATGGCTTAGAATCTAAGCCAGAGGAAGACGCTGAAGGGAGAAAAACGCAAAGGAGACGTTAGTACAGGCTTGTGGAATCGCAACAATTCCTAAGAAAAATAAACTTGATGAGTCAACTTTTCAAATTCTGAAACTCATCATTGCAACTCTGAAAAGAAAACTAGCAGAATGAGACTCCGCACAAACCTGGTCAGGCCCCTGTGTGAATCCAAAGTTACACCGGCACTCGTACCCCCCGGGGGTGTTGGTGCAGGTCCCGTTCCCGCAGATCCGGGGGTCCTGCGCGCACTCGTCCGCGTCCACGCACTTGAGCCCCGTGGGGTCCAGCGTGTACCCCGGGGGGCACTCGCAGCGGAACGAGCCGTCCGTGTTGATGCAGCGGCCTCCCTTGCACACGTCCGGCCGGACCTTGCACTCGTCTAGGTCCTAGGGAATAGTAAAAAACAGTATACACATCGATGACATTTTAGTTTTCTCAGACATAATATTGTTATACGATATTCGAAGACGATGGCGAAGATAGAGTGAAGTGTAAAGAAAAGACACGGAAGGCTTATCTTACCACTACTTATGGAATAAATAGATAAGAAGAAGAGAGAAAGAGGCAAAAGTCACACAATAGTCCCCAAAATAATAAGCATAAATAAATAAGAAACAAACAAAACGTGTAGAATAATCAAATTTTGGTAATACCAAGCAAATGTATAGTAAATTATCGTAAATAGATCTTACCTGAGTAAGATTAGGTCGTCCCATTCCACCTTGACAAATGCGAAGGAATTCGACAGAATCAGGAGCTGGGCAGCGCTCGCAATACCTTCCCCACGCAGCACCTAGGTATTAAGTAAACAATTAACACATCTCTTCAAACATATTTTGATACTTGAAGTCACTATGGGGATCCACAGAACAACCGATTGAAAAATATTATATTATTGGATAGATATTCAAAGGCATTCGACATCTACTGGCTCGTACTGGACTAGCACGGTAATTATTCCTAAGGAAGGCCTTCATTGCATCATCTTCATTGATCCAGCAGCCTTTTTTTACTACCTACAGGGTAGTCTTTGACCACAATTTACCCGATGTTAAGTGACGATGTGGACTAAGGTGGTGTCACGCTACACCTGGATTGGGAACTGGCTCTCAAGTGAGACTGCCGGAACATACAGATAGGCGACAGATTCTTAACTTTCTTAGCTGGTCAGGTGAGCACTAGAATATGCCCAACCACCAAGCAAAGGACCAGCCCTACATACCCTCGGAGCAGCAGCACTCGGGCCTGCCGAGCTGCAGCGGGCGCGCGCGGTGGCAGCGGCCGGCCTCCCACTCGTCGTAGCAGAGCTCGCGCCGCTCGTCCACACAGTACCAGCCCTACATACCCTCGGAGCAGCAGCACTCGGGCCTGCCGAGCTGCAGCGGGCGCGCGCGGTGGCAGCGGCCGGCCTCCCACTCGTCGTAGCAGAGCTCGCGCCGCTCGTCCACACAGTACCAGCCCTACATACCCTCGGAGCAGCAGCACTCGGGCCTGCCGAGCTGCAGCGGGCGCGCGCGGTGGCAGCGGCCGGCCTCCCACTCGTCGTAGCAGAGCTCGCGCCGCTCGTCCACACAGTACCAGCCCTACATACCCTCGGAGCAGCAGCACTCGGGCCTGCCGAGCTGCAGCGGGCGCGCGCGGTGGCAGCGGCCGGCCTCCCACTCGTCGTAGCAGAGCTCGCGCCGCTCGTCCACACAGATCGCCGCCACCTTGTCAAACCGCCACCCAGTCGGGCAGTCGCATACGTATCTGGAAACGAGATCCGACATTTTAGTTTAAGCTCTGCTCCAAATAGGGAGTGGCGTCAGAAAACGCCGATAGGTGCTTGTGGTAGCTAGCCAAGTGAGCACTTTCAAAAGAGTAGTTTAAAGAGTATTTTACACCTAATACAAATGAGAATTTAGTATTTACCCTCCCTTGATGTTGCGGCACTCCCCTCCGGCGCACACGTGCTGCAGCTCCTTGCACTCGTCGCGGTCGACGCAGCGTCGGCCCACCAGCCGCCAGCCCGCGCCGCACGAACACTCGTATCTTTAACGAGAAAACAATATTTACAATAGCGGAACAAAGTATACTACCCTGGGATACGCCAGGCTATCAAATACATTGAGGACACAAATTTTGTTTAGCAATCTTTTCATACCAATTTTTGAGCTGTTTCAGCGTGAAGAAATAATAAATATACTCACACACTTGCTCACAAGCTTTTGAAATTGTAATATTAGTATAGTCGATTAGATCAAACGTCGAACTAAATTCCAAAAGTTTGAGGTGCAATTTTTCATGTCCATATTCAGTTTGTAGTGTTCATGACAACACTGGTTTGGTTGGTCAGGCAACTTTCAGTACGGCCATCACCCAGTGGTATTTTCAACTGAGCGCTACGTGTTTTGGAGGGTACATAAAGCTGTCGGATTTGGCTATGTAAGTCGAAAGGGCCTGATGTTAAAGTTGGCCACTAGTTGATACGAACGAAGAAGAAGGAGAGCACTAACCCGCCGTTGGTGTTCGTGCAGGCCGGCGAGCCGTCGCGGCCGCAGGGCTGCGGCTGCTCGGAGCACTCGTCCACGTCGCGGCAGTTGCGCCCGTCGGCGGACAGCGCGTACCCGAGCGCGCACTCGCAGTGGAACGAGCCCACGGAGTTGCGGCACAGGCCGTTGCGGCACACCATGCCGCCCTCGCGGCACTCGTTGATGTCTGGAGGACGCACACGTAAGGATCATTTCTTTGTCTACATCTTACAGGGTAATGCAGAGCAATGTTCTAGTGAAATTACAGGGCGCCAATTCAAATTTTTTTTTAATCAAAGAACACTTATTGTCGCATAATAATAGTAAGACATGTGCTGTCTCGACACTTTCTGTAAATAATTATGTGTTCTGCAAATTTAGAAGACATTATTTTATTCTATCATTAATAGTTATCGCAGTGCACGCGATGTAAAGAATATTTTAGGTAATTTTTTTACACCTCAGTTTACACTATTGTAGTTTTAGTACGGATCCCTAATTTTTTTCAAAATATAATACTTATAGCCTATGTTTGCCGGGGATAGTGTAGCCTTCCGACAGCAAAAGAATTTTTCAAATCGCTTCAGTAGTTTCGGAGTCTATTCAATGCAAACATACAAAGAAACAATGAAATCTTTCCTCTTTATAATATGAGTATAGATAGGAGCGGCACCGACCGACGCAGTCGTTGTTGGCGCCCGGCTTGAAGCCCTTGTCGCAGTGGCACACGTAGCCGCCCGGCACGTTCTCGCAGGTCCCGTTGCGGCACAGCGGCCGCGGCCGCGCGCACTCGTCCACGTCGCGGCACGCGCCGCCGCGCAGCGCGTACCCCGCCGCGCACTCGCATCTAGGGGGGAGGGGGGTGCAACTCTTAGATAACTTCCAAAAACAACCCATAGTACTTCATTCTAACTTTAAGATTTTTCAGTTTCTGTTGTTGTGGTGAAACAACTCTTGAATAGATCTTAGACTGGAATCGGAACTACGAAATTGCCGTCCAAAGGTGGCGCTGTAATTACCTTTAAGCATTGAGAGTTTAACTGTACCTACGAGGTAACCTCCAAAGTTAGTGAATAGTGTAAAAAGTCTAAAACATTTTGTTAATCCATTTCTTCGACATAAATGGGCACGTTTTGCAAAAATATTGGTCTTAAACTGGTTGAGTTGAAGCGTCCAAAGTCCACAACAACTCTCGCCAGGCTCGTACGCGCCCAGCCCCTAGCCCTCACCTGTAGGAGCCGACCGTGTTCCTGCACTCGCCGTGGTCGCACAGGCGCTCCTGCGCGCACTCGTCCACGTCCTCGCACTCGTCCAGCGCGGCCGCCAGCCGGTAGCCGGGCGGGCAGCGGCACTGGTAGGCGCCCGGCAGGTTCACGCACTGCGCCAGCCCGCGGCACGGCGCGCGCGCCGCCGCGCACTCGTCCACGTCGCGGCACAGGTGCGACGTGTTGTCGTGCTCGTACCTGCCAGACAACTTGCTGCGTCACCGAGGAGCTGCCGACTACCATGCGCAACACTAGTTCGTTTCAATTTGGAACATCGCAGAGCCACGAACAACATTCGGTACAGGTGCCGGCACGAGTCACGAGCACGCTGTTCATTGGTGGATTTGACGGTTGTTTGTGACGTTGCTGCGGTGGCGCGATTGATTGGTTCATCGGTTGAGTGGCGGCCCTGCAGTTACCCGTGGTCGCAGCCGCACTGGAAGCCGGTGGCGGTGTCGTGGCAGACGCCGGGCTTGCACAGCTGCGGCATCAGGTCGCACTCGTCGATCGGCCTGGTCTGGTTTGTGGTCGGCTCTATGTACTCGCCGGGCTTCTCGCCGCAGAGGGCCATGTGCTCCTAAAAACGAATACAAGTTTATCAACCTTAACGCGACCGTCTCCAGAAGACGGTTTGAGGTCAAATGGACCAGTATCAATGTTAGAGTCACAGGGAGCCGATGGACGGAAATGGCTTAGCCGTTCATAGTAGTGTTAAATGGGGTAGGCCTATGTTCAGCAGTGGGCTTCTTCCGAATGATGATCTTCCCCCCACCCCGTGCAGTGGTGGCACTGACCTGGCTGCCCTTGTCCGGGCACAGCTCGCAGGGCGCCCCCCAGGCGCGGCCCACGGAGCAGCAGCACAGGTACCGCGACTGCGGCGCGCCCACCGCCGAGCTGCAGCGGCCCGTCTCCTCCTCCCACTCCATGTAGCACTGCTGCTGCCGTACGTCCACGCATTCCTCTGGAACGTTACTCAGTTACTAACTTCCTCTAACCTAGCCAATTCTCTCTCTATATCTCTCTTCTCTGTCTTTCTTTCTATCCAAAATACTCACTTCCACTAGGCATGCTGACATATCCCACTGGGCACGCACAGATGTAAGTCCCTGGCAGATTCCTGCATATCGCAGGTCCGCAGACGTCCGGTCGATTACACTCGTTTATATCTTCGCAGCGTTGTTCATCGGCCGTGAGCTGCCAGCCCTCGCCGCAGGTGCAGACAAAGGAGCCGAACGTGTTGGTGCAGGTTCCGTGCTCGCAGAGGTTCGGGTGCTGGGCGCACTCATCGATATCGGCCAGAGTCACTACGTATGATGGCTAGAAAGGAAGGTCACGATAAAGTGGGCTTGTAGGCTGTGATAATTTTGAATGCAAATGATTCATGCTGTCAAGATAGATATAAACTTACCGGTTCCAATATTGGCTGGTATCCAGTTCCTCCGGGACATAGCTGCCTGTAAGCTTCTGTGCCTGGTTCTGGACAAAGATCGCAGTAGTTGCCCCATGCCGCACCTGTAATACAAAACGTATATGTCGGTAATTGGTGATTTCTCAACATAGAGTACCTGCCCCACCCTCTCATCCCCCTCCCATTTCCACTGCTACCTACCGACAGAGCAGCAGCAAGCAGCCATAGTTCCATCTTCAGAAAGTTCGTCGCTGTCCCGGCAATGTTCCGTACCGGAGCGGAGATCAACATTACCGTAGCAACGAGCTTTTCGCGAGTCTGGAAACAATATGATAACCTTATCATATCAGTTCAATTGACTATAAAGTTTATACCATCATTGTTAGTCTCTTTTGCATCACATTGCTGGATAAGATTTATCTTTTACGTTTGGATCGATGATTTTAAGAAAGTAGCATACCCAGAATGGTTGCGTACAGCGTAAGAGCGGATCAAGTGAAAAGCCTAAGAGGAAGGCCTTTGTCGATAGACAAGCTATCATGTGGCCTCCCCACATGAATGAAAAGGATGAAAATTTTGAAATAAGTAAAAATTTACACGAATAATGGCACATTATATTACTATTGCGTATGGTAACTGTATTGGTATTCATTACATTTTTGTATCAAGAACGGTCAAGTACGAAAAGAAACCAGTTCGCAGAAATGTAAGCTGCAGGACAAGCACTTTCTTGTTCATACCGGACAGTATACTCCGGCTCCACTCACCGTAGCAAGCAGTTCCGTCGGACACGAGCTCGTAGTTGGGCGGACAGCGGCAGGTGTAGGAGCCCTGCGTGTTGATGCACTGCCCGTACTGGCACGACTGGGGAGACTTGCACTCGTCCACGTCGGTGCAGTTGAAACCGGGCATCACTGAAACACGATACCACATTTGAAAGTCAGACACATTTTCGTGACCACCCATCTTGTCAAAGGGTATCTCTCGAAAACTTCCTATAATCTACGATCTAAGGAGTTCAAAGAAGATTCATCAGCATCCTAAATGAAGTACACTAACTTATTGCTTATGAAGCTGATTTTAGTTAGGCGGAATCAGTTCCTACCAGATCTGAACAGGCCAGCTGTAGATCAGAAAGTTAGTAGATATCCTACTAAGATACATAGAGCACCTGTACTTTTAAGACATAATATATACCAAATTCTTTGTACTTTTGTGAGTCTCTTCTATTCCATGTTAGCTGTGACCATTACTTCATCTAAAAGCTTAGTGGTAGCGAGCAAACCACCTGCTATGTGCATTCCCAAGAAGGGCTGATGTTTGGCAGGTGGCAGACCGTACTTTTTTGCCGAAACCTTTTGCAGTATGATTAGAAGAAGAAACGTAATGCGCCGATCCCAAAAAAATGTGCAAGATGATAAGATTACGTTCTCTAAAAGAACTGCAAAAACCATGTAATTTTTTTTTATGATTAAAAACATAGTATGGCAGAGGTTGGCAGCATACTCACGGTCGTCAATGCTGTCGGACTGGTAGCCCTTGTCGCAGATACACTTGAACATGCCGTACGTGTTGACGCAGCGACCGAAGACACACACGTTGTCGAACGTCTCACACTCGTCCATGTCTGGGGAAGACAACTAATTAGTATCCACCAGGTCAAAGCAGATGTGGGAAGGTGTCAAAGACATGGGACTAGCTTAGTAGTATAAGCAACGCTTTTCCCCTCTTTGGCAATTGTACAGGTATTAGAATGAGACAGCTATAACTTTGCCAGGACATCTAATTACAAGGTTGGTTATACGTACACTGTTTAGTTATGTTACCAAAACAGTTTTTGCAAACATTACTGTGTTCAAAATTTTCTAATATGAAATTACTGGGCATAAAGAGATTCAGGGTGGTACTGAACTGAAAGGGACAAGCGTTTAAATAAATAAATAAATAAGAACTTGTACGTTTTTGGAAGGTCCATGAAGGTGAATGTATGTACCATGTAGGGTCTGTTTGAAAGGTGACAGATGATAGCAGTTCTCATGGCTACTGACCGAGGCAGGACTTCTCGTCCGGCGCCTTCTGGAAGCCGACGTCGCAGTCGCACTCGTACCCGCCGGGAGTGTTGACGCAGTGTCCGTTCTCGCATAGGGTCGGGTCGTTGGCGCACTCGTCGATGTCCACGCACGAGTACCTGCGGGGCACGCACTCGGTAAAATGGGAAGGGGGGACTGGGGGGTGTGCTCATATTGTCACTTAGCATCAATGAAACTACCAGAACCGACGGGTACTTTGCGACAGATTCGACAGATAAAATAATACACCTATAGTAAACATAAAATAGTAATTCTTATGGCATTAATTGAAGAAGTAGGTACGCTTTTTGCTTACATGTAACCATTGATCACAAGTCACCTAATTTTGAGTGATGTGATCGATGGCGATGCCACGCTAAGCTCAAGGCTCTCAAGTAAGACTGCTGGAACATTCCGATAGGTGATTGGCATCAGATAAAGCACAAATTTTGACCTCTTTCAGTGGCTATGAGTGGTAGCACTGTAATGTTTTAGAGTTCCCAATCCAGGTGTTGCATTGCGCCACCTTCAGCAATATCGTAACATCAGCTGGTCAAAGCTTCTGGTCAAACGTTAGAATCCACAATGTAGTAAATGCAAGAGTTTGACAAGTTTTAAGGACTCACGCGTGGCATCTCTTTGTAAAAGGTTCAAACTAGACGATAACGGTTATGGAATCAAATAATAAGTGAATGCTGACCCGTCGCCCTTGTAGCCGGTGTCGCACAGACACTTGAAGGAGCCGTCGGTGTTGGAGCAGGCGGCGCGCGGATGGCAGCCGCCGTTGTTGGAGAGGCACTCGTCCACGTCCTCGCACTCGGCGCCGTCGCCGCGCCACCCGTCGCGGCAGCGGCACTGGAACGAGCCCTGGGGGACGGAGAGGCGTTACAAGGGGAGTCTAACTTTTAACTGAACGAGGGAAATTCAAAATTCATATGTATCCACAGTAAAATTTGAGCAGTGACTAATTTTCTGACCCCAAATTGAGATTTTTTTTACATAAATTACATAATTGTTTTTGCAAAAGCAAGGGAAGTAAGATGAATAATTTAAAAAAAAAAACATTTTTTTTTTATCATGTTTGTTTGTAATCAACTTCTTTCACAACACAAATTATCAACAATTTTCATGTTACACATTATGATTTTTCAAAAAAGAACCATGTTCGACTGTGTGGGCTCCAATGTCTTCGCTTCTTTATTGTTTAAATAAAAAGAAAAGACAAGAATACGCGTCGACTTGAGAACCCCCACATATTTTTTCCTTGAGTAATAAACTATTTTTCAGCAGTGAGCAGTTAAGATTCTCGCGCCCTCCTACGAGCGAGGCTGCACTGACCGGCAGGTTGATGCAGTCGGCGGCGGGGTGGCAGTCGCAGGTGCCGAGCTCGCACTCGTCGTCGTCCGTGCAGGCGGGGCTCACGTCCGGCTTCACGCTGTACCCGTCGGGGCAGCGGCACACGAAGCTGCCGATCGTGTTGCGGCACTCGCCCGCGCCGCACAGGTCGGGAACCTATGAGGTTACACAATATCAGTGGATGCGGTCCCTAGCGAGCTGGACTGCCATCATTCAGGATAGAGAGGTGGCGCTCTCTCGTTTCGGAGGCCGAGACACACTTTGGGTCATTGAGCCTGAGTTAGTGGAAATTTTAGAGTTGTGTGAAAGCATAGATGTAACACTGAAAATGGAGATGGGCAGGGAACAATACATGATGAGAGGTCATGGATTAAGAATGTACCACAATTATATCCCACAGAAGGTAAAAGAAAGAAAGGTAGACCACAGAAAAGGTGGGATGATGATATCAGAGAAGTACAGGAGGGATGTGGAATATACTGACTCAAGAGATAACAGAATAGAAAAGGTTGGAGAAGGCTTCTGGCGATGCAGCGGTAGGAGACGAAAGGTGCAGGAGGTACTCACGTCCGCGCACTCGTCCACGTCCTGGCAGGTGGGGCGCGTGCCCTCCGGCGCCGGCAGCAGCCCCTCCCCGCAGGTGCAGCGGTAGGAGCCGGGCGTGTTACGACACTCGCCGCCCCCGCAGGGCCGCGCCCCCCGCGCGCACTCGTCCACGTCGCGGCACGTGCGTCCGTCCGCGCGCAGGTGCCAGCCCTCCCTGAGGAAAGGCGGGTTGAAACTTGAGGCTGACTTAAGATAACAATGGCAAATGTCTCCTATTGAAGATATTACATATTTTACTATTGCAGGTACACCAATAACAGCAGTAACCACTAAACTAGCAGGCTCAAACAAACCTTGAATCAAATATCTGGTCCAAGGTGCGGGACATACGTGTAGCACATTACAGAGAGTCTCACCTGCAGGTGCAGTGGTAGGAGCCGGGCGTGTTGACGCAGTCGTGCTGGCAGCGCGTGGCGTCCTCCGCGCACTCGTCGATGTCCTCGCAGTGCGACTTGACGGAGGACTGCGCGTACCCCTCGTCGCACACGCACTGGTACGTGCCCATCAGGTTCTCGCACGCGCCGTTACTGCAGATACCTGCCGAGACAATGTTGACACTCGTACCTTGCGCTAGCGTTGGCTGTACCAACTGCAACACAATGTCATCATGTCACATATGAAGGCAGCTGCTGGAGAACACGGCAACCTTTTTAGTGTTGTGTTGTGAAACTTAACCCTGATTTTTTAATGACTCTTAGATTAGTGTATTTAGCCAGTGTCAAGTGTTAGATGTGTCAAATAATAATGATGACGAGATGATGTGACCCAGCTACAAGGCGGGCCAAAGAGGATAGTCCCCTATATGTTTAACTAGAGTAATGGTACTTTACTTTACAAGGACTTCTTGAGCAACTAGAAAAGTCACTTTTAACAACTTTCTTTAAATTTTCTTCACTTGTACACTTCAACGAAGACATAGTGGTTAATAATCCACCAATATCACACATGATCAGCCAAAGAAAAACAAATTTAGACAATTTTTTTTTTTTAATTTCTGCTATAAGACCCAAATTTGTTTCCACCGCGTCGAGTGTACAAACAGTCCCAGATGTGCGACTCACCGGAGGTGATGGAGCACTCGTCGACGTCCTTGCAGGAGAGGCGGTCGGGCGCCAGCTCCATGCCGGGCCCGCACTCGCAGCGGAAGGAGCCGGCCGTGTTCACGCAGCGCCCGCCGCGGCACGGCGCCGGGGCCTCCAAGCACTCGTCGATGTCTGCAACAACGGGCGCAAGGGGCTATGGGGGGCAAGACGAGCCAGGGATGGGAAAAACTAATCGATTTATTTTTCTTATAATCGATGTTTCAAAATCGATTATTTTCCTTGCTTTTTTTTTAAGTAAAATTATAATAAAATTCCGGCAGCCCCACTTGAAAACCAGCTCCCAATCCAGGTGTAGCGTGGCGCCATCTTCGACCACATCGTCACTTAACATCAGGTGACTTGTGGTCAAGCTCTACTCTTTCAGTAGTAAAGCCCTGTGTCCGGCGTGACAGTGGCACGTGAAGCTGCCCTCCGTGTTGGTAGTAGTGTGCACTCACCGACGCACACCTTGCTGAAGTCGTCCGCCCTGTGTCCGGCGTGACAGTGGCACGTGAAGCTGCCCTCCGTGTTGGTAGTAGTGTGCACTCACCGACGCACACCTTGCTGAAGTCGTCCGCCCTGTGTCCGGCGTGACAGTGGCACGTGAAGCTGCCCTCCGTGTTGGTAGTAGTGTGCACTCACCGACGCACACCTTGCTGAAGTCGTCCGCCCTGTGTCCGGCGTGACAGTGGCACGTGAAGCTGCCCTCCGTGTTGGTAGTAGTGTGCACTCACCGACGCACACCTTGCTGAAGTCGTCCGCCCTGTGTCCGGCGTGACAGTGGCACGTGAAGCTGCCCTCCGTGTTGGTAGTAGTGTGCACTCACCGACGCACACCTTGCTGAAGTCGTCCGCCCTGTGTCCGGCGTGACAGTGGCACGTGAAGCTGCCCTCCGTGTTGGTAGTAGTGTGCACTCACCGACGCACACCTTGCTGAAGTCGTCCGCCCTGTGTCCGGCGTGACAGTGGCACGTGAAGCTGCCCTCCGTGTTGGTAGTAGTGTGCACTCACCGACGCACACCTTGCTGAAGTCGTCCGCCCTGTGTCCGGCGTGACAGTGGCACGTGAAGCTGCCCTCCGTGTTGGTAGTAGTGTGCACTCACCGACGCACACCTTGCTGAAGTCGTCCGCCCTGTGTCCGGCGTGACAGTGGCACGTGAAGCTGCCCTCCGTGTTGGTAGTAGTGTGCACTCACCGACGCACACCTTGCTGAAGTCGTCCGCCCTGTGTCCGGCGTGACAGTGGCACGTGAAGCTGCCCTCCGTGTTGGTAGTAGTGTGCACTCACCGACGCACACCTTGCTGAAGTCGTCCGCCCTGTGTCCGGCGTGACAGTGGCACGTGAAGCTGCCCTCCGTGTTGGTAGTAGTGTGCACTCACCGACGCACACCTTGCTGAAGTCGTCCGCCCTGTGTCCGGCGTGACAGTGGCACGTGAAGCTGCCCTCCGTGTTGGTAGTAGTGTGCACTCACCGACGCACACCTTGCTGAAGTCGTCCGCCCTGTGTCCGGCGTGACAGTGGCACGTGAAGCTGCCCTCCGTGTTGGTAGTAGTGTGCACTCACCGACGCACACCTTGCTGAAGTCGTCCGCCCTGTGTCCGGCGTGACAGTGGCACGTGAAGCTGCCCTCCGTGTTGGTAGTAGTGTGCACTCACCGACGCACACCTTGCTGAAGTCGTCCGCCCTGTGTCCGGCGTGACAGTGGCACGTGAAGCTGCCCTCCGTGTTGGTAGTAGTGTGCACTCACCGACGCACACCTTGCTGAAGTCGTCCGCCCTGTGTCCGGCGTGACAGTGGCACGTGAAGCTGCCCTCCGTGTTGGTAGTAGTGTGCACTCACCGACGCACACCTTGCTGAAGTCGTCCGCCCTGTGTCCGGCGTGACAGTGGCACGTGAAGCTGCCCTCCGTGTTGGTAGTAGTGTGCACTCACCGACGCACACCTTGCTGAAGTCGTCCGCCCTGTGTCCGGCGTGACAGTGGCACGTGAAGCTGCCCTCCGTGTTGGTAGTAGTGTGCACTCACCGACGCACACCTTGCTGAAGTCGTCCGCCCTGTGTCCGGCGTGACAGTGGCACGTGAAGCTGCCCTCCGTGTTGGTAGTAGTGTGCACTCACCGACGCACACCTTGCTGAAGTCGTCCGCCCTGTGTCCGGCGTGACAGTGGCACGTGAAGCTGCCCTCCGTGTTGGTAGTAGTGTGCACTCACCGACGCACACCTTGCTGAAGTCGTCCGCCCTGTGTCCGGCGTGACAGTGGCACGTGAAGCTGCCCTCCGTGTTGGTAGTAGTGTGCACTCACCGACGCACACCTTGCTGAAGTCGTCCGCCCTGTGTCCGGCGTGACAGTGGCACGTGAAGCTGCCCTCCGTGTTGGTAGTAGTGTGCACTCACCGACGCACACCTTGCTGAAGTCGTCCGCCCTGTGTCCGGCGTGACAGTGGCACGTGAAGCTGCCCTCCGTGTTGGTAGTAGTGTGCACTCACCGACGCACACCTTGCTGAAGTCGTCCGCCCTGTGTCCGGCGTGACAGTGGCACGTGAAGCTGCCCTCCGTGTTGCGACACTCGCCGGTGCCGCACACGCCGTCCACGATCTCGCACTCGTTCACATCCACGCACGTGTGGTTCTTGGAGTCCTGGACACCGTTTAAGATACATTATAAATCAAGTTCGTATCGCGTGTATAGGGGGAGACTGACATGAGCATTCATTCACAAGTGCAGCGAAAGCATGACGAATATTCGACTTGTAACGTGCTCACATCGAGTGAATGCTCAATGCTCATGTCACTCTAAACTAGCAACAGTTCAAAGTATAATGGTCCATAGTATGAAAGTATGGTTTTCTTGCCGAAAAAACGTTTCACACTCAAACTCCCAAACTAGAAATGTTTGCTTCGACCAACATTTGAAGCAGGCAGGATCACTACCTACTGTGCCAGGGTATCTTCATACTATGCAATGAAACACGACATTAACCTATTACGGCCAGTTTCGATAACCTATCTATCTCCGGTGTGTCCCACTAAAGATAGAATATTGACACAAGCTCCATACAAGTAGTGTCAAATCTGTATCTCCAGTTGGACAAACCGTGGATAGATCGGTCGTCAGTGTACTTTCAGACCTTCTCGTATCCCGGGAAGCAGTCGCAAGTGAAGGTCCCCATGAGGTTCCTGCAGCGGCCGCGGCCGCACAGCCCTGGGAAGGCGCTGCACTCGTTAACTTCCATCAGTCCCGGGATCAGATTCGGGCCGTGCTTGCCAAACCTGAGGAAAACATCTTCAGTGGTCAGTCAGGGGAATAAAAAGAAGAGAAGAAACTCTTTCTGTGTGGTTCGAAAGAAACTTGTCTTATAGTAATACGCACCCATCAGTAACATTCCACTCCCCACCCTCTCCGCCCTCTCCTCCGTCCCATCCACCGTCAGACCCGCCCCCGCCCCAGCCACCTCCCCCGATGCCTCCACTCTCTCCTCCGCCGCCGGTTTGAGACCAGATATCCGTCTTGTTCCCGGATCCATCAAACGGCCGGTCCCACACGGATGGTGGGTGAAGAGTCGCGTCGGATATGCACAGAGCGCGGTAGGAATCCGTTCCTGGGGAGACAAATGAAGAATGAATCTATGGAAAAAATATAGGTTAAAGAGTAAAATTATTATCAAACTTCCCGTTATTCCTTAGGAACCTTTTTCCGGGATAAAGAGTAGCCTATGCTTTTGTAGTTTTTAGTTGTAGTTTGTAGTTTTTGCGTGAAAGGGTAACAAACATCCAGACATCCATACACACAAATAAAAACATTATTTCAAGGCCATTCATATTGGTCAGATCTTGCGGATCACAATACTAATTCTGTATTTTAATCATTATCATATAATCAACTGCAAGAAGTCTAGTGCTGAACATAGGCCTCCCTCTTTGAACGCTCTATTTGAACACTTAGTCCTCGAATGGCATAGCTACGAAACTAAGAAGTTCAGATATCGAGTCTCCGACAATATGCCCTAGAGGCTCACCCTTCTTGGGGCAGGGCTCGCAGCGGCCGTCCCCCCACGCCTTGCCCAGCGAGGAGCAGCAGCACACGGCGCGCAGCACCTCCAGCTGCAGCGGCGAGGAGCAGCGCCCGCCCACGTAGTCCGTGTAGCAGAACTCGTGCCGGGTGTCCACGCACCGGTTACCTGGGGAACATCGCACTTTCATTATGAAATTCCTTGCCGCAGTCTGTTTGTCTCGATGGCAATAATATGTGGATCTTCAAGGTAAGAATGAACGGGTACCTTCTTTAAGACCTACGGATGAACGTCACACTACAGTAGTATTGAGCTACCATCGCTTTAAAACTTGGACATACTGTTTCCCAGCTTCGTATATGTTCACCTTTAGGTAACAATTGCTTAAACCGGACCTTCCACCATCTTTACCAGGCCTCCAGCAACTGCCTGCCACAGGTCCTGGCATCACATAGACACTAATGTTCCCTACGCATAGTGATCATCAGATTTTAACGTAATCGTACCGTGAACCATAGAAGGCATAAGATGATTGTCACCAGAAAACATGGACTAGCCCTCATAAAAGGTTGTCGTTACAGCCACCCGAAAATCGACAAAATGCGAGTCAAATAACAGACTCGCTCACAACCAATACATTGCATTCCTATAAAGACGTTTTCAAAATGACGCCCCGGCCAAAACATCCAAGACATCCGATCCCTTTGCTTCTTCATTGAACAAAAGCTGTAAGAAAACTTCCCAACATGTCCACAAGGGTTGATCCGCGCTCGCTCACCAGAAGTATCCAAGGTGAGTCCGGGCGGACACTCGCAGCGGTAGGAGCCGTCCGTGTTGACGCACTTGCCGCCGACGCACAGCTCGGGGTCCAGCGTGCACTCGTCCACGTCGCGGCAGGTGGCGCCGTCCAACTGTTCACGTAGAAGGTTTGAGTTAAATTTGAGAAATAAGATACTTAATTATGTCATCACAATGGACTTAACAATTCGGTAGCGTCCATTAATTACGTGAAGCGCATATGGAGGGGAAAGGGTCGAGCCAAATCTCACCCAATATCACGTGGGGCAGAAGGGGTATCACGTTTTATTTTATCCCGCAAAAAACCTGGAAAGAAATGAGGGAAACCTCTGCTCAGAAGTGGGCAGTCAAGGTTAAAAAAATAATCACGTGATTAATGGATTTCCTGCCAGATCGGCTCATAGTAATTTACCTTTCACCTTCTTACCTTAGCGAATCCTTTTGGACAAGGGCAGTGTTCCACCTCGCAAGGTTCACAAGGCGAGCCCCACGCGAGCCCCACGCTGCAGCAGCACTCCTGCCTCAGCAGTGGGATTGGAGCAGCTGCCTCGCACTGACCGTCCACTACGCGCCGCCAACAGGAACCTCTACGGTTGTCTGAAAGGGAAGTTAGGTATCATTAAAAGATCTGCTTATGGCCCGTGGTATTCAGCTAAAGGAACTATATATGTAAGAAAATCGTACCCGAGTGGTATTTTCCTATAAGTGGAATACTGTGATAGAAAATGTATATCAGACTGCTCTACAAAAACCAAGGTAGATGACGTTCTGCTTAGCAAATGTTATAGTTCCAGCTCATAAAACCGTATGTATTAAAAAAATCTGACTTGAATAAATCAGCTATCTTCATCCCCACCAAAAGAATCCCTAGTTTTATGGATCCCAATTTTTCAAATGTTCTAGTTTAGAGCATGAAGTCCGCGATCGCGAGAGGTTGACGTTGCGAGTAGTATAGTGCACGTACCCAGACAGTGCTGCGCGGTGGCGTCCAGCACGAACCCGTTCTCGCACTCGCACTCGTAGCTGCCGTGCGTGTTGATGCAGCGCCCGTTGTCGCACGGGTTCGACTGCTCTGTAACCGGCACGTTAGGAGATCATTCTTAAACACAAGGCTGTATAAGTTGTTCGTCGTTTCAAGGATAAAATTTAAGTCCATTTTTTAAAGTGTGGGTAGTTAAATATTCTGAAATAATGATAAACAAAACATATTTTTAATTATATATCAGGGATTAAATTTCATGAATTAGATAAGGTAAGTAAAATTTTTAAGTCATAAGCAGTGCGATGAAATAGATTTGCGTGCAAAATGTAAATTATTGTTTTATTGTTTGGATAATTCTGACAATATATGAAATTGCACTATTTCCATGATGAAATTGAACTCTTTAAAACTTACACTATTTATATACAAAAGAATCAAAAGGTTACTTTACATGAAGCTATTGAATATTCTAGTTCCTCGCGGACAAAAACGAATGAGTATTTGAAATTAAATGTTTTGCTGTTTTTTTCGTTCAGGCAGGCATGAAAATGACCAATCGGCATCAAACAGCAATGACTTCATTCTAGCAACAAAGCCAGCGCGTGCGCCGCGGCCACCCCAAACGAGCAGCCAGCGATGAAGGCGCGTGTTACGATGCCGTGCTCGCTAGATGCGTCGGTGGCGGTTACTGCTCGTACTGCGTATCACATAACCTGTGTAGACGGGGATGGAGAGGGGGATGTCCCCGCGCTGCACGTCGACGACTGCGTAAGAGAGCTCACCGTCGCACTCGTCGATGTCGCGGCACAGCTGCGCCTCGGGCTCGTAGCGCGTGCCGCCGGGACACACGCACGAGAAGCTGCCCGGCGAGTTGCGGCACTGCCCGCCCGTGCAGTACTGCACACACGAGCAACGGAACATGGACAACGAGCAACGTAATGGCCCTACAAAGCCGATGTGAGGGTTTTCCGAACATCAAGGCAAACAAAATTAAATTTACAAAACAAAAATATGAGGGAGACTTTTGCCCAGCAGTAGGACAGTACAAGTTAACAAAAATGTATATTACCTTTGGGGCGTGGCATAAAGTAGGTAAAGTACTTATGATACCAGAATGCATACACAAGTTAAATGTTTGCATCGATAATGCAAATGATATGAGACTTTTTGATTTATATAGGCATATTGGTGTGACCAAAACAGTGTAACCTGAGATCAAATTATAAACAAGCGTAGGTATACATTTTTACTGTTCAACATCCATCAGGTTACAAAAACTCACCGACTGATGCATATCGCACTCGTCAACATCCCTACAGATCCCATCTGCGTCAGGATGGTACCCCGGGTCGCAGATACACTTGTACCCCGGCTCGAGGTTCTCGCAGGTCCCGTGAGGACAGATCCCCGGTATCATGGTGCACTCGTTGATGTCTGCGCCGCCGTTGTCTCTACTACTGCCTTCGGGGCAAAGGATTTTGTATTCCTTGCTGTCGGGCTCGGGGCACGCTTTGCAGGATACGCCCCAGCCTAATTTGAGACCTGGAAATGCAAATTATGGTTAAATTCACAACCTTAGCTACCTTTCAAAATAAATTTAAGAACAGAAATTTTTCCATCTCTCCAAACAGCTTTTTTACAATTTTCACCAGATATGAACTGGCTCACATAAATAAATACACACGTCAGCAATTTCGCTGGTGACAAAAAAACAATTAAGTACCTTTGCTGGAGCTGCAACAACACTGAGACCTGGTCACAGGGTTCGGACCAGGCCCAGTGCAGTGGTCCTCTTCGTATTTCTCGTAGCACAAGTCTTGCACTTCATCTGCGAACGAAAACAAATTGAACTTAAAAAACTTACATGGATATGATTACAGAGTTCTGCATTGTGGAGAACGAAAATGACTTACCAAGACAAGTCCTTCCATCGTTACTAAGCGTAAACCCAGATAAACACTCGCAGCGGAAGGATCCGGCTGTATTGTGGCATTTTCCGTTCCTACAGACTCGCTGTTCGGAACACTCGTCGACGTCAACGCAAGCACCGCGGTCGGGGGTGGATCGGTACCCAGCCTCGCACACGCATTGGAACGAACCCTCGCTGTTCACGCACCGGCCACCCTGAGAAGTTAACAAATTGATATTATAGGAATTGGGTGGGACCTAGGAAGGTACCTTGTGGAACTCCCAAAATGTTGGAAATGTTTTTTTTAGAAAAATGTTTTATGGTTGTATTCTAATCTACGAATATCGTTTTAAAATGGTTATTTATACTTGAAATTCTACTCATAACATAATTATGATATCAAATATCCGCATAGTATAACGAAATCAAGTTTGAATATCTATCAAAAGCTTTGCATAGTTCTTAAGATCACTTTTCTATGTGAAGCACACAAGGCGACTAACCAGACACACGGTCTTGTCGGCGCACTCGTCGACGTCGCTGCAGTAGCCGCCGGCGGAGATGGAGAAGCCGGGCTCGCAGTCGCACTCGTAGCCGCCGGGCGTGTTGCGGCAGCGGCCGCGGCGGCACACGCGCGGGTTGTCGCGGCACTCGTCCGCGTCGCGGCACAGGTGCCCCGCGCCGCCGGACTCGTACCCGGGGTTGCACGAGCACTCGTACCTGGGGGAGAGGAGGTATAGTGTGGGGAGCGCACGCACACACGCACGATCAGTTGGTGTACAATTCGGAAAAGAGGCATTATTTAAAAAACAAATTGTTCAAAGCTGAAACGGTCTATTTTAGGTTAGATATAATAGATAGTTTAATTTTAAACTTGATCAGTATAGTAATACGTTTTATAGAGATAAAAGATTCGGTTGTTTGTTTGCTCTGGATGAACTTAAAAATTATTAATGACTTGAAGAGAGCAAAATAATATTTTTACAGCGAGGGCGCTATTTTGAATCCAGAATGAAGCGAAGGATTCTAGAATAGAATTCAGATTCAAAGAATATCGCCTGAGGGTAAAACATATCACATAATAATATAGAGTATGGTCCGTAACTTACCCTCCACCAATGTAGGTGCAGACGCCGTTTGTACACATTTGTCCGTTCGTCATTTCGCATTCGTTTTTATCGCTACATCTCAGACCGTTCTCCACTGGATCGAATCCCGGTGGACACCTGTTGATAACGAGCAAAGTTCAAATTCTTAATCTCATATAAATATTGTGAAGTATACCATCTTCTTTGAAATTTACTCTCACCTGCAATCGAATCCACCCGGCCTGTTGACGCAAGTGCCTCCCTTGCAATACTCAAGCGCGCACTCGTCAATATCTATACATGTGGGGTTTCCATCGATTTCTGCAGACTCAGCACCATCCCAGCATTGGCATTGGTATCTGTGAAAGAACACTTTTGAAGTTACTGACATAAAAAAGGTATTTTTATTTTTCCATGCCATATTTTGTAATCCTTTACTCTCGCATCAGTGAACTAAATAAGAAGAGTGGAAACCTACCCGATATCTTTATCAACGCAGTCACCCAAACCACAGATCCCGTTCCTCAGCATGCACTCGTTAATCTTCGCGATAGCAGGAGGCTCGTAGTTTCCTCCTCCTCCTCCGTTTCCACCTCCACCGTTATCTTCTCCCCCGCTCCCACTGGTCACGTTCCGACGCCAGTTGGGAGGGATCAGCCCACCACCGCACAGGTGGGTCCATTCAGCTAGAAGATAATAATCTAGTAAGATCTTGAACTGGCATCGAGGATGTACTCAATTCTATCAGCAATCTATACACTGCTCTCCAGGAAAAAAACTACTGTACTTTACATTTGACAGGATCCATCAGCCACACAGCAGCACTTATAAAAAAAAATACAGAAGTAAGAGGCACAAAAGTAACTTAGATTTAAGCACCAACAAACGAGGCACACGACTGTGGTCCAGGCCAGTTAAGAAGAAACAAGGCGGGTGCCGTGATTGAGGATAGTTAGTATAACACTTACTGAACCCCCTAGGCGGGCAGGGCGTGCACAGCTCCCCCCAGGCGCGGCCCATGTTGTACCCGCAGCAGCAGTCGCGGTTGGACAGCGCGACCGGCAGCCGGTCCGAGCACTCCCCCGTCTCGCTGAGGTACGTGAAGCAACTGCCCACGCGACCATCTGGGGATCAAGTGGAGACAGGTCATGATCAGCTGGAAGAAACCCTCCCCTTTGAACGCCACCACGAACGGCTATTAGCTATTTACAGCCATCAGCTCCCCGCGACTCTCACAGTGTTGTTGGTCGACCAAGTGGGGGGAATTCTTACAGAACATCTTCCGGTTCGTGGTCGCTACTCGAGAACATAGCTCCGAAGTGGTTAGAACTTGGGCAAGGGGATTTGTAGTCGTGGGACAATATTTTCAATGTAATTTTTTTTATTAAAGAAACGCTACACTGATGTCGATTCAAGAAGAAGAGATACTCACCGATACAGAACTTCTTGTCGGGACTGGGAATGAAGTGAGGGTTGCAAAGACAGTAATAATCGCCTTCTGTGTTTACACATTTGCCGTTCTGCAAACGAATTGATACACAATATTAATTTGAACCCACAAAAATAGTACATATGTGAAAGTAGCTGTCTCTCTACCTTTACACAAAATAGCTGACGCAATCATGATTACTTTTAACAAGGAAATAGCTTACATCACAAAGAAACACCTAGGTAATTATTACCTTTCAAATCATCGATATCACTTAAGGATGCATCTATTCCATGTTGACAGTAATACGTAAAACTTGGACTTACGGGACAAATGTCAGGATCCTCGCACTCGTCGATGTCCTCGCAGTTGTTGGTGACTCTGTGCCTCCTCTGGCCCGGGGGACACTCGCAGGAGAATGACCCCACAGAGTTGATACACTTGCCGCCCGTGCACAGGCCTGGCACCGCCGCGCACTCGTCTATATCCTGCGACACATTTATCATTACACAAAGAAATGGAAACATTATCTAGTATATATATACAAAAAAAAACATTTATTACAACATTTGGGATCACTTTAAACGTCAAATTTAAAACTAGCTACGCCTTTTCTAACCTCCTTACTCAGGCAAAAAACCATAAAAGAAGCGACCGGAAGATTATTCTTCCTACTAATTGATTGAATAACGCATAAGGAAAAGTGGAGCTTTTGCATTTAAACTGCACTTTCACGGCTTTGAATATTACAGTCCTCACTTTTAACTCTGCATTTTTGATTGCATCTTTTGCCTTCCCGTTATCGGACTTTCACTATGACCACGATTCATGTTTTTGTATTTGTATAATTGTATTAGTTTTGTGTTGTCTGTTGGTAAGAGACGCCCCAACTGACCTGACACTCCTTAGTGGCCAGGTTCCTCAGATGTCCGGTGGGGCAGTCGAGGTCCCCGCAGCGCTCGCAGGGGTGTCCCCAGGCGACGCCGACGGTGGCGCAGCACAGCTGCTTGGTGCACACCACGCCCTCCAGCGCGCCCGTGCACAGCGCGCCGCGCGTGTCCGTGTAGCACGGCCCTGCGCGCGGGGTGCCAACATCGTCATCAGCATCGTCACCTTCACGTTCCCACTGCTGGGACTCTAGCCTTCTCTCAGAGAGAGAGTATCTACCGTTATCTACCACGCGGGCCCAGTGCGGGTTGGTAGATGTCGCATGCCCTTGAATATTGCAGTTCTTGGACATGCAGGTTTCCTCACGATGTTTTCCTTCACCATTTCGAGCGCCGGTAAATCCGCACATAACTTATTAAGTCATAGGAGCGGGGCCGGGAGGATACTGTTCGGCCCCATCGCTCACGAGTGTGTAAAGCTAGCTAATAAACCAGTTGCATACAATAGTTATCTGTTATGCAAACATTGTCGTATATAGATATGAACGTAGGGTATATTGCAAACGTGACAAAAAAAAGAGGCTGAGTAAGTACTGAATTATCCTATAAACAAGGTTTCGTTACTAAATAAATTTATATATAACTTTCAGCACACTTGCTAGTAAAATTTAACTTAATGGTCATGCATTTAGGTTCATAATTCATGCTTGCTAAATGGCAACATTTAGTTAAAAAGACATAAAATAATGCAATACACCATCTCATTCCCTTAAATTTGTCTGACAGAAGTCCTAACAAAGTTTCCCAGTTAACCTTTTATAGCTGTTAAAGACCAAAAAGTCTTCGTATTTTGTTTAGTGACCGATTTTAGTCCGATGGACCGTGGAGGTTAGCCTGATGCTTACCCGTCCTCCGATCGATCTCGCACCTCGTGCCGGACAGTCCGTGGAAGCAGACACACCTGTCCGGCGCTATACACCGTCCGCCGTGCAAGCATGGCTCTTTACATATAGCTGGAAAATAACGGCGATGTTATTAGATATACCTAGTGCATTACCGATTAAGAATAAGAATCACATTTGCAACAAATTATGTCAACATCATCAGGCGGAAAAAGTCCACAGCTTAACATAAGCCTCCTCCCCCTTTGAATGCCGCCATAAACAGCTATTAGCCATTTGCATCCATCGCCTCCCTGCGAATCTTATAATGTCATCGACCCACCTAGTGATGGAGGGGGCCTACCCACAGAGCCTTTCTTCCCCATCGGATATCAGTTCGTAGAGGGATGTGGCCTGCCCATATAAATTAGTTAGTGTTACTAGCATTACGTTATGGTCAAAACTAGAGAATTAACCAAAGCATATATAAATAGTAATACCATGTAGGTAATAATAATACCTACAAAAACTCTCATGGAAAAAGATCCGTTTTCCTTAGAACATAGGCGAGCTAACTTACGTTCTGTACAAAACTCCCCGCTCCAGCCGGGAGCGCAGGCGCATGTTCCGTTCCCGCACGTTCCACCATTCATACAAATTCTGCGGCAGCCGCCGGGTGTCCGCACTACAAATTGAAATGTTAGAAAAATCAACTTCAAAAAATTTTCATGTTGACAGTTCAATTCCCGCCGAAAAGCCTCTATGGGTATAAGAAAATAAGACAAGTTTTTCTTTTGTTTTGTTATGGCGTCACACGGTTAGTGTATTTGCCAGTGTCAAGAATAAAATATATCAAACTCAGAGAGTTGAATCAAGTTTAAATGATGATTATGGGATGAGGATAGTGTCTTTGTAAAGTAGTGACACTTTACTTAAATTTTACACGGACTTTTTTGGAGCAACTAGAAAAGTCACTTTCATAACTTTATTTCAATTTCCCACGCTCGTACACATTAACGAACACATAATGGTTTATAATCCACCAATATTACACATTACCACTCGAAGAAACACAAGCTTTGGAAATAAAAACAAAATCTTCATGTTGATTGTTCAATTGCCGCCAAAAAAGTCTAAGACTAGTTTTTTTTTTTTTGTTATGGCTTCACACCATTATTGTATTTGCCAGTGTCAAGTATAAAATATTTCAAACTCAGAGAGTTGAATCAAGTTTGAATGATGATGATGACGATGATGATGATTGATGATGATGGGATGAGGATAATGTTTAAGTAAAGTAGTGGCGCTTTACTTAAACTTTACACGGACTTTTTTGGATGAACTAGAAAAGTCACTTTCACAACTTTATTTCAATTTCTCACACTCGTACACATTAACGAACACATAATGGTTAATAATCCACCACACACATTATCACTCGAAGAAACACAAGTTTTGGAAATAAAAACAAAATTTTCACGTTGACAATTCGATTGCCGCCAAAAAAAAAACTAAGACTAGTTTAAAATGTATTAGTACTTTTTTAATTTCATCAAAGGAGGTGAGTTTTCGTTGTTGACATCCAAAAAGTATTTAATGAGAAATGAATTTTATCATCATACAAAAAATAACGACATTATGTATAACTGTAGATATATCTCACCTGGATAGGGGTAGAGGCCTCCGTCGCCGCCACAGGAGGGAGCTTCCACGCCGCCCGGGCACCGACACATGTTGGGCGCCACGCATGCCGCCGACGAGCCGCACTCGCCGCGACACACCGCTGGGGAAATTATATCACTATTAATGGATATAGCCTTTAAGTACATAAACACAAAGGTTAAAGTTAAATTTACCCCATTTTGATCCGCGGTAACAGCTAGTGTCAGCTAATTACGCAATACAAATCATTCAAATACTAAGTCAAACAGTCATTTAAACATAGTGATGAAACCATAGCTTAGTGGTAGGGTATCTCTACTACTCGCCTGGCTAGCTACTACTCAAAAGTTAAGAATCTGTCGCCTAGCACCTATCGGTGTGTTGCAGCAGCCTCACTTGAGATACAGTTCCCAATCCAGGTGTAGCGTAGTGGTGACCTTTGACCACAACGCCGCTTAACATCAGGTGACTTGTGGTCAAACCATACCCTGTATGTAGGAATAAAAAAAAGAAGTTATTACAGAGAGACATATGGGTACATATAAAGTTAGGTACGAAAACAATACTTACGCACTATACACCGTAAAGAGTTTGGTCTAGAAGTCCATCCCGGACAGCATTGCGTGCTGTTCCTACTCCGACACACGTGAGGACTGAAAACAAACAAAAAGACACATTAATTAATTTTTTTCATTACGACTAGGCTTATGTTTGACTGTAATGTCGCCTGATGTCAAGCGATGCCTAGAAAACATCTGTTTAGTCTTGCCTTGAAAATTCCCAAATTTTAGCGATTCCCTTAGCTGAAAGCAAAACGCTTCGTGCCTTCGCCATTTGTCTCGATGCAAGATGACGGAATAGAAGTGGAAGAATTAAATCGTGCCTGAGATAACTCGCTCAAATGTCTCCAAGAAAAGACTAGCAAATCTCTATCAATAGTCAAGGCACTAAACCAGCAAATCGTTGAGTTGAATCCTATCGAATCGAACCCTACAATAACCTTATAATGTCCCTTAGTAACAAATTAAACTCTGCAAAAACAGAAACAATCAGTATGAATGAAGTAACAAAGATTAACATAAACATTCATAACAGACAGTCACGTTTATCTCACATCCGTCAGTGATTCACTGTTTGCCATAAAAGTTAACACTGCAGTAGTGACCATTAATAAATTTGCAAACATCACTTGTCCAAAGCTATTATTCCTTAAAAACAAGTCCCAAACAAAAGATTACATAGTAACATGTACGTTACGTAATGTTGAAGCTCCGAGATGAGCGATGGCAGTGACAACCTTGCTTATTGTAACGTTAACAAGTATATCTAACGAGAATTCTGTATGCCTATTTGAAACTAGACTAATTTCTGACGGGTCAAAGAGTATCGTGGCGTATCGGGCGTCCTTAGACTTTGTCGTCAGAGGCCTTGTGTTCAAATCAAGCAGTGCATCTATGCATAAAGCTGAATCGATGGATCCGATAGCTTTTATCTGTGACTCGAAACTGAAAAGGTCAGCGGTATCGGAATTCGTCTAGCTATCACTAATTGCAGTTTTATTTCGATATCTTTGAGTAAATTATTTATGTTACGTGATTTTAGGGAATGAGCAAGTATTTTGATGACATTTTTAGAACTTTTTATGGCATATTATATTAAATTTCTCTCGTATATCATAACTTTCTTCCTCATAATTATTTTGATGTTTTGCATTTCGTCACTCATCATCATCAGCTTATGTCACTTCATTTTTCGGCTCTTCTCATTCAACTACTACCTGCCACTTGGTGCAAGTCTTCGCTTCACCTAGTCGGAGGGAATTTCGTCATTACATTATCATTATGTATGAATCAACATTTCCTCTAACAGCCGTGGGAACTTCTAAACTGCCATATTAAGCGTCATTTTTCTTGCATCCGAGGCCTTGGCTCCTAAAACCGCGTGGTCACTGCCTGTCCCACTGAACCCGAGATGGTTTTAGTTCCGGCGGTGACCTCTGTTCGTCTCCCGAAATTGTAAGCGTGAAAATCACCCACGCGTGCCTTCCCACTCGTGGGGTACTCTATTATGTTGCTAATAAGTAGTGTCAATTACATTTTGGTGATCGCTGTTTTGGTTTACGGAACGGATATCAATTTTCTAAGCTATTGTGGGTTGTATTGTGTTGTGACTTTTTACTACTTTTGACACTTCGTCATATCTTTTTTTGTCAACTGAGCAATATTCCTTATCGCAGATGCTTTGCGATTTCATAATTTATTGAATGAAGGCGCAATCCAAGTAAAGCGTCGATTTGTATCAATCTATTCACCTCACGTTTGGTTCCAAGAGGCGTAGAGCGATGCTCCCTGGATTGCATTTGCATTTTAGTTTTCTTTCCCTGACTATTTCAATTACATTGTTCTTTAGGTAACAATCACAACCAGCTCCAATAAAGGGTCTCTTTAGCGTGACACTGCGCAATGTTTCGTTTGGCACGTCCTCTAGTATACAAGTTTGAAAATATCTTAATACGATAAACTATAGGTCATGATAGTGTTTACATTTTTTTTGATTGCGTTCTGTGGGGATAACCGTCCTACATGGAACTTTGCTGTGGTCTCCACTAGAATATAAAAGAGAAGCATTGTTTGTTTATCTACTTTTTTTTACGTTAAAACTAAGCAATTTTTAGACTTTTTCGTGGGCGGGACTAGAGTTTCTACAAACTGGATTTTATACAACGCAATGCTATGTAGTTACCTAGATCTATCGGTTAGTTTTTTTTTTTTTTTTACTATTTACAGGGTAGTGTTTGACCACAAGTCACCTGATGTTAAGTGACGATGCGGTCGAAGATGGCGTCACGCTACACCTAGACTGGGAACTGGCTCTAAAGTGAGGCTGCCGGAACACATCGATAGGTGTTTGGCGACAGATTCTTAACGAGAGGGTGGTAGCTAACCAGGCGAGTACTAGAAAATACCCTACCACCAAGCTATGGTTTCATCACGATGTTTTCCTTCACCGAAAGCTCAAGCTCATTGCAGGATTCGAACCCACGTCCTACGGATCGCAAGCCGACGTCACTTCCACTGAGCCATCATCGCTAGAGTCACTACCACTGAGCCATCATCGCTAGGTTAGTAAAATGTCAAAACTGAACCGGCGGCGCTAAATTTGCTTCCGCAAAAGCCAAGGGCACACGTGGTCTAGGTATTAAAGATTTACTACTATTCTACTCGTGGAATTACCACACCTCATCTGATTGGCTTCGGAACCCTCGTTTAACCTGGATTATTTATGTACCATAACATATGTTTGGATTTTGATTCAAATTATTACCTACCTACGTTCTTTGAGGTAAATTCCTTAACTTTTATGAAAACAGCTTGCTTACGTTTTGGTCATATTGTATGGAGATGATCTAACTATGAGGCAACCATTTTTTATTACTTTCGCCCTACACGATAAGCTAAATTCGTCTAGTATTTTTCGCGTTTGTTGTTACAGATGTTCCTAATAGCCACGACTTCCGATCTATTAGAAAGATCGCTGTTTACGCCATTCGCTTGAATCTTCGTTAAAGTCTGACGTTTGCTACAAAACAATGACGTCAGGCCTTTGATTTACAGATTTTGCACAAATCTTTACAGAATCTATTTCCATCGTGTTTGGTTTCCGCTCTTTTTTGTAACTACTTCTTTAGTTCTAGTACTGCTATATTCTTGTATCCACTATCTCACACAGGTTTAGCTTATTCGTGATTTTCTTTTGTCTGTTTTTCTTGAAGAATATAAAATTAGATCTTCCTATTACTTTTCTTTGGCTAATTTGGACTTTTTCTGTCGACAGCAAGACACGAGCTTTTATAAGTGCACCTACCACAGCAAAGGTGTGGATAGAATCCACTTCATCTTTCAACACGTTGTTCACACAACTCACCCCACAAATTGAGGGGAGGCCCTCTCGTCCAGCGTCCTGGCCCCTCGCTGCCAGTGCCTGGGTCGCAGCGTGCTCTGAGGGTAGCGCGGGTCGGCGCTCACGCACAGCACCAGCAGCGCTGGCAGGATCCGCCACAATGTCATCTTGGCACCATCACCCTGGAAACAAACAAGATTTTAATTAACCGATACACGCTCTTCACAGTTTTGCAGAACCTGTACAAAAAATAGATGAACTAGCACATGTTAGGTGATGATCTCTTCCAAATATGAATGGTATTTTAGACAAACTACCTAGGTACTTAACTCTGGAAGAACCTAACAATCAAGAAAAAAACACACAACAGAAAAAACTCACTTCTCAAGATTTGCTACAATAATCTTTTTGTTATGAGTAAAAACATAATATTTTCACAAGATTAATAAAGTCAAGATGACTCTCCAGCGTCCGACACTAACAGAGCCACATTATGAAATAAATTGGAGCACGAACTATCAATAAGTGCAATGTTAACTGCTTGTTTTGTTTATACAATAAAAGTCAAATCGTCCGAAATGGATTGAGTCCAGTTTTGCATCAAATCTGATAGCGGTTATCTTTGGGGCATTGTATAATGGGACACAAGGCTAATGGTCAGATTTTATCGTTGGCTTATTTTTTGTTCTTATTTATGATGAAGATTGAATGGGTATCTTCTAGATTGGTGTAATTAATATATTTAGATGATTTGATATTGGACAATCAAGGAATGCCGATTTTAGTGTGTAATAGCAAATTTTAAATGCGATATAAATACATCAAACTTTACAGCTTTGATCAATGTCTATGTTGTAGATTTCGTAAATTACTGAAAATAATAAAACTTAAGACTAGAACTATTATATATGACGGGTGGCCGAGCCCAGTGCTGTTTTAGCAAGACTGACGTCAGCAAATGCTGACGTCACCATCATCGTAATCATCAGGGTGGAGCATGATAGGTGGTTACAGAAAAACGAAGTAGATAGTTTTCGAACTATTTATTCAGCAATAAGTAGTCTAGGTACTTGGCACAGCAGAGTTCGGGAGGTCCGATCGCTACGACGGCTCAAGCCAGACTGACTAGAGCTCTGCCGAGCGGTCGTATTTATACCAAAACTGGCCTCGCACAAGCAATGTTTACAAACTTCGTAAAAATTGCCTGTGATCGTCCCAGCTGAGGTTTTAACCTCTAACAATCATTCTAAAATTAGTTAACTCATTGATAATCGGTTATTATTATTATTATTAAAATCACAATAACGGCTTTGCGCCGATACGGCCATTCTGACAGGCGGTGCGCGCTCTGCACCAGCCTGGTAGTGTTCTCGTGGAAAACCTCGTGGAAAACCTCGTGGAAAACCTCGTGGAAAACCTCGTGGAAAACCTCGTGGAAAACCTCGTGGAAAACCTCGTGGAAAACCTCGTGGAAAACCTCGTGGATACTGAAACAACGAAATATGGTTCTTCTGAGTTTGGTATCTGTAAGCAACCGGTGTTGCTTTTAGGTAAGGTCAGAAGCATAACGCATTGCATGTTAATGCACGCATAGTGCGCTTTGAATGGAAATATGGGAACACGTGGATACCTCGTGGAAACCTCGTGGATACCTCGTGGAAACCTCGTGGATACCTCGTGGAAACCTCGTGGATACCTCGTGGAAACCTCGTGGATACCTCGTGGAAACCTCGTGGAATGTTAGTTTTAGCATAGTGCGTTAGGATAGGAATGTTAAATCTCGTAGAATGTTAGTTTAGCATAGTGCGTTGGGATAGGAATGTTAAATCGTAGGTTCTCGTGGATTCTCGTGGATTCTCGTGGATTCTCGTGGATTCTCGTGGATTCTCGTGGGTTATCGTAGATTCTCGTAGATAAGTGTTATTATAGGAAACGGGATAACTTAATGGGGTTTTAAGGTAATGAAAGGATCTCACCCGTTTTGGTTACACAAGTTGGACTGCTCGTGGTGTAAAAAGCACGAGTTTGACTGGTGTAGCAGCGGGGTATTTGGGAGCCGGTGTAGATAAGTCACATTCTGCCGATACGGTCCCATGGTCACCTGGGTGAGCGGCACGAGGAAGCTGAACGCCGAACTCTCTTAACAAAATACCTGCAATTAGAATTAGATAGTGAATTTCAGATTTAAGGAAGTCTGATTACGCGGCGTGTTTTTGATGAGTATGTAATCTCTTTGGCAGGGATGGATGTAGATTGAAACACTGTCCATCCAAGTCAGCAGGACCTTGTGCCATTTTTAGTTGCATGTGTAGGGTAAGCGCTTCCATCTCAATAGCATAGTTGTCAATGTCCACTAGATTCGGCAATTCCGGTGGAAGACAGTACTGTCGTCCAGCAATAAGTGTGAACGGGGCAACTCCAGCAACACGGTGAGTTGTGCAGTACATCCTAAGTTGCAGTTCTTCAAGTGTGGAGCGCTACTGTTTGGTTTCATAATTTTTGATCAAAACCAAACGTTGCAATATTTCCGCTTGCTCGGCCGATTCCTGGTGCCATAGCGTGAATATTGTTTTTGAGGTGGTCTCGGTATTTCATTCATTAATTCACACAGAAATTCTTCTTCTATCAACGAAGATTTAAGTTGGTGTTTCAAGTAGATTCACGGTTCGTTTCAACGCAGTCAATACACCGCGCGGGCCCCTATTAGTAACGTAGTAGAATAACGCGCACTTTGTGAAGTGCCACAATGTGATGATGACGCATCGGTGGACACGCATATATCACGTTCCTTCAAAGGCTACATGCCTTCATCCGGATATCAAAGTCATCGAGCTTCCATGTTTCAATGGCCTCACGAATACCAACATTGGTATTCGGATCACATGATGGCAGGTAAACATCCTTGATTACACTCGCGACTCTTTGGGTTTAAGCACACAAGCGTTCTGACATCTTCTGCATCATTTCCATGAGGAATTGTGGTGGTACCCCTGCCGTAGATGGGCTGGGCATGTATTAACAGCATACGCTGCTGTTCTGGATCGTTGGCTTGTCGTGGTACAGTATCCAACGAAGGGTCCGGCACAGCTAGTGACGTTATCGGCTGGGAGCATACAGCACTGGTTTGTTCCAGTAGATCATGTGATGAACGAGCTGATGAGGAGGTGTCCTGGATTAGATTCCGTTCCAATCCCACTTCTGATGACGGGTGGCCGAGCCCAGTGCTGTTTTAGCAAGACTGACGTCAGCAAATGCTGACGTCACCATCATCGTAATCATCAGGGTGGAGCATGATAGGTGGTTACAGAAAAACGAAGTAGATAGTTTTCGAACTATTTATTCAGCAATAAGTAGTCTAGGTACTTGGCACAGCAGAGTTCGGGAGGTCCAATCGCTACGACGGCTCAAGCCAGACTGACTAGAGCTCTGCCGAGCGGTCGTATTTATACCAAAACTGGCCTCGCACAAGCAATGTTTACAAACTTCGTAAAAATTGCCTGTGATCGTCCCAGCTGAGGTTTTAACCTCTAACAATCATTCTAAAATTAGTTAACTCATTGATAATCGGTTATTATTATTATTATTAAAATCACAATAACGGCTTTGCGCCGATATATATATGCAAAAGAAAATTGTAATAAACCAAGAAAGAGGAACAGACGAGACAATGGTGTCAACGAAAAATACAAGAAGTAAGAAAAGATTCCAGGATGAAATAAAGTTTAAAAATAAAAATAATTATGTAATAAGAAGCTCTTTTTGATAGAGATAGTGTATGTGTAAACGAGAGAGCTATAGAACAGATGGAGGGTGGTCGGGGCGGGGGGGTCAAGGAATCTGTGCCGAAATGATAACGAGGGCCGACGACCCGCCGGCCACTGCAGCTACAATCAATGCTATAATTAGGGAAAACGTAGTAGATTTTAGAAACTACGTCACTGATTTTGTGATACATTTCAATTTCATATTAAAATTGTATTCTCATCAGAGCATCAGAGCAAATATTAAGAAAAAGATGGTTGCAAAAAGATTAGGGATCTGAAGAAATTCTTCTTTTACAATTTTCTTTCCTTTCAAAAAAGGTAATGATAAAATCTCATCTTATTCAACACCTCTGTCGAAACCACTCTTGAACTATAACTTTTGTCTCCTCTGACTAACACTGTTTTCGTCACATCAAGTGTCCAGCCCATGTGTTTGTCACCCACATCGCAGACACAATAATTAAGACTTTAATCGAATTCGTTTCAGCATTTTTTATGTTTCAGCAATAAATTAGACATTTCAGCATCAACTACTTCCCAGGAACATGATTAGATGGTGACAGCAATAAATTTGAATGACGTTATTTGAATAATTGAAAGTAACGTTGCTCTTTTTGTTGCTTGTTACTTTTCAACTGCAGGAAACACAAGTTCAGACAATCGAGAGAGTCTGGACTAATCCGGAACTTGGATGAATACATTTTATTCTTTAGATATGACAGCACAGAAATGAGAGACACCCAGCGTGAGTCAGTGCGTTCGAACGCTGCCGCCGCCCACGGCGCGTCTTCCGTACGACAATCTCCTAGTAACTTGTGGGCTATATCTTCATTAATCGAGGATTGTCATGTGTTGAGATTGTTGGCGATATACACTGGGGTTTTGGAGCCAGGGTTAGTATTATGTAAACGTTTGAAGAGAGCATAATCTGTGGAATCAACTACGAAAAACAAAGTAGTGGAGAATCAATCGAGAAAAAGTAAATGTTTCTTATGTTGTTTCGTTTACCCTACGGATTTTTTATGGGCTCTTTTTTATATTTAACCTGCAATTCCTTTCTATTCCTTAAAAACAAAGTCAAAAGACAGGTGACAGGACAGGTTGTAGGTGTTATTGTAGACAATGGTGTCGATTCAGTTTTGCATTCTCTAAAACTAAACTAAGTTTGACAGGTCTATTAGTATTGCTGTCTTTTTCTAACCACAGAAGTAAAAAACGGACAGCATTACTGATAGGCCTGTCAAATTTAGTTTAGTTAGAAAGAATGCAAAACCAATACCGAATCGACACCAATGTAGAGTAGGAAAAATGTAAGACTACTAAAAACTAAACGTCAGTATATGAGAGCATGACTTCATCAATCTACACATATAAGGCTTCTCCTAAAAGTAGCTAAGGTCAGTACCACCTGTTGACCTATATTGAAACTCTATAACACGTCCAATCAAATCGTGAGTCCTTCGATAATAATTCTTTGTAATCTTTGAATGGGATCTAACGAACTTTCCCTAACCACTTCACGATCCCGAAGGTGCGCTAGAATAACAAATTAAGGACCCGCATTTTTTTTATTAAATGAGAAAAGTCTAATTTTATTCCTTAAAATTGTAATGGTCATTGCGGATGACTGCAAACTGACCTTAATGTTTTTCCGAAAAGAACCTGCAAGAAAACCTGCTAAATATATAGCGTTGAAGCGATAGCAAGGAAAGAAATAAGCTATTTCATAAGTTGTCGCAAGGAATCCCAGAAATGGCAAATGTAGAGCTTACCAACGATAACAATTCAAAGTTTAATCGATACTGTCCGTTATCTCAAGTACTATCTCAAACGGTGAACGATAAAATGATCGGCTCAACAATGACACGTCGATCGTGCCGGGTGGATAGAGATGTTGGCGCACTCAACTGACGTATTATCAGTTCAGTGCTGTTCATTTACCAACTATGTAGAATAAGGTTAGAACTACGGCATGAGAACGCGACTTGAATAAACATTTAGATGACACATGCACAGCCAATCCTAGAATGGCCCGAAGAGATGAATAAAATTATAGAAATAGAGATACGCTCATTTCAATCATTTTAACATATCAAAACCTGGAAATCATGTTCAAAATAAGTCAATAAGAAGGCTGTAATAAATTTATGACAAATAAGAATTTATTTAATCACAAATCATCCGGCAGTTTCACTTGAGAGCCAGTTCCCAATTCACGACGTAGCGTGGATCACCTTCCCCTTCGGCCACTATCTTATCACTTATCTTGACGTCAACCTGGTAATTTTTTTTTACTCTCTCACTTCTCTCACTGAGGGAAGGCCTGTATCTCAGCATTGGAAACAAAATAGGCTGATAAATGATGAAGATTTAAAAACATAATCAAAGTATATTCTGAATGAATTAACTAAAAAAAAAACGCTGTTTTAAAAAAGAACAACAAAAGTCGCTCGCTTGCTCACCATGTCCCGACCGCTCGCCGCCACCGGCGAGTGCCCCCAATTGCGGGTTTATGAACGTTGCGCCCGCGCCGCTAAGCTAGCTTTAACGATCCATCCCAATGTAAACAAACTACGGCGATGGGAACTAATGAACAGGATCTTGATTCCATTCCTTATCCAATAAGCTTGTTCATTTTCAAAATAATAGGTCAGGGTAGTTTGAAACATCCAATCAATATTTTGCAATATAAATGCAAATTGATAAGAAAGAGGGTGGGTCTGCTAAATTTCCTTATGGCTCCTTCAAAATGTAACATTTTTTTTAATCATTCACAATAACATAACACTATAACGCTTGTAATACCATTCATCATTTTATTGAACTTATTTTAATCCGTTTGCCCTAATCATTAATATTCCAAACACTCAGAGACCAAACCTATTAACTAAAAATATAAATTAAGTAGGCACATTAATACATCGCCGCATTGAACGTAAGAAATTAATGAATCGTTCTTTTCAATTAATTATAACGGTGTAATCTTTAATCTTTTAATGTATCAACAAAATGAACATTATTGATTTGAAATATTTCTACTAACAGTTATAATAAGCACGAATACTTAATGTTTGATACATACCTATCTAGAAATTTTTATAAAGTAATGTATTTGAAAACACAGAAGAAAACCCACACTATAGAAGACACCCTTTTTTATCAAAGCAAGTAGGTAATTATTAAAAGACCTTTTTCAAAAACACTAGATCAGGATTTTGGAAAACACTAGTTAACACCATCGAATCTGAGTTCAAAAATAGTTACAACTTATAATATAGCTTCCCGCTGACATCTAACAAACTTCACAGACCTGCCATTAAAATTAAATTTGAGACACCTCCGGCCTATATAAAGCCGTGTGCACACTACCTTCGAAGATTCCCATCAAAAACACAATAATCACGTAGTTAAAGTCAACGACCCATGGTGCATGAATGCAGACAGCTAGGCGCCAAAACACATTGACAGCTTTGATTGATCTATTGAAATCCCATGATCAACCGATACAAACTAGTTTGTAGAAGTTGTTAACGTAACAGTTAGTGAAATTCTTTCGGTAGTGTTTAAAATACCTGAAGGTAACATTGTATTAAACGTAACAGAAATATATTCAATGTTACCAAAACAACGATACGCACAAACACACCGCTTGCTTCTATTTTTCTGTAATGTCCACACTTATCCTTTCTTGAAGAGAGAGCTCTGTGCAATAAAGTAGCCTATTATTCAATCATCGTAAGGCTTAAAATAATATTTCTTCCCTTTTATGGGGCTTTTTAAGACATATAATTGTCAAAATCTCCAATAGCTTGAATTTGTAGCTCCAAGGGGGACAATCTAAAAGGGTTTATAACATTAACCCATTTTTATAAAATAGAAATATAGATAAATCGTATTAGATCAGGTCAACAACTACTAAAAATACAATGGTAAAATCATGTACAAACCATTAAAGCCTCGCGAAAGAAAATCTCAAAGATGCAGCTAGTTACAAAGACTTTTAGGAATAATTGTACACTCACAAGTACTCGGCTAAGGATGAACCGTACTACTGATGACCCTCGATCAAAAAAGCCTAAGAAGACATCTTCATAATAGAGTAATCAAACAAGAGCGAAGAAAGCAAACAGGATACTCGATAGCGCAGCGAACTAGATTGCAAAATAAAATTAAAAATGTCGCATATTAAGCATCAATCATCGTGATTGATAGCGAGTGGAGGTAAACAAACTGTGCAGGACTAACGACCCCGATTCTTTTGTGGGTTAATTAGGTAAAGGGAGATGCGTTTGATACTGATCTAAGTAACTGATAACAAGCTAATCTCTCACAGATTGTCCTGGTAGATCTTTAATTACCTGTTTACTTTTCAATAAGTGCGGGTTTTCAAATTCTTCTAATAACAATGCTTTGTTCAGAATCTATTTTAAGGGTTCCACAAGGAATCAACTTTGAACCCTTTTACTTTATTGTAGTCCTTTTTTTCACCTTTAACTACAAATCACCTAAAAGAAGTCAAGCAGTTTCATTAGATAAAACAATTCATTAACTTGGAAGCACCTAATACAGTAAAAATATAGGTACATAGTAAAAAAATATCTACTATGTGTAGAAAATCACGAAAAGTTGCTATTTTTACTCTCTATAATTCTAAGAAACGTAGTGAGAAAAAAAATTAACGTAACAAGACTAGTGTGTTTACTTGTTGATATAGTTTTTCTTCAAATAAATATTTATTAATAGGAAACATGATAAGAAGGCAGAACTGTGCAAATAAGATTCGTAGGTACATGTTGTGCGAATTGTGCGATCCTCCGAGGGTCACTAAATCGGATAAACAGTACATTTAGCACGCGCTCGCAAGTAAAGTAAGCGAATGACGAAACTGACCCCATATTTTATCTATAATATTGTTATTTAGGTCAAGGCCATTTCATTAATTTTGATGATTTAGTTAATGAATGAATTGTTTCATATGAGTCTGAAATAAAAAAATCCATCTTAAATGCTATGAGATAGCGTAATATTTTTTTTTCATCTATATTTTAATGTATTTGCGGCCAACCCTCATGCTGAGCTAAAGATTGAAAGTTTTATTGTTCCATCAACTTTCCACTTAAATAAAATTTAGGTTAAAGACTGGGTTAAAAAAAAATTATAAATTATCTTTACCTTACTAACGTATAATCTCCTAGCCCGTTCAGTAATATTTCAAACGCTTATCGCATATGCTGATGATGTTTACAAATGTATGAATTGACAGTTATAGCCATTCAAAGCCACAATTTAGGTGCACTAGTAATATGGATTCTAGTGTGGTAAATATCACAGTACATATTTTAAATTCAAAACGAAATAAGAGGTTGTGTGTGTCGTTGTCGGTCGGACATGTTTTTGTAAGAAATCCTAATTTACTTGCTCACTGGTTTGCAGTTACATAACTTCCGCTAAAAAGTATAGTTAATTAACGGGACTTCAGTCACTGTTCTAGGTTAGAGCACTACTAATTATGGAACGGTGCTCAACACGGATTTAATTTATACGGGTTCGTCTGAATTGAGTTCACAGCTATCGATTTTAAAACTACGAATGACAGGAACAAACTCTCGTGCCGCGTCTTTGTTTACAAGAACGAAAATAAAACGCAGTAATGCGGTTACATTGAGCAATTAAATTAAGCTACGGGCTAATTTAGATACCGTGAAAATTTTCAAGCTAATTCTAAATTCTTTTGCCAATAAATTGAATGTTGTTAGAACTCTACAGAATGAAGAGCATGATGATTAATCTATAACGAATACCAAGGAGACAAGACAATGACATAGATACCCGATAAAATCGTGCGTATTGTAGTAATCTCAATTAAATTAAATAAATAAATTACATAAACAATGATTTTATATTCACTTAAACTTGTGGAATGATTCAATATTCGCATGGATAGGAGCACTCAGACAGAGTCACATCCGAAAGGCAAAAATATTTCCAAAATCGGTTCAGTAGACAGTTGCGGAGATTAAACGTAGCATACCTTATCTCTCTATGTTATTAGTAGAGATGAAGTATCAAAAACATATCATAATAGAAATGTATCAGGATGAAACCGTTTCACCCCATTACGTGCGATATCATTTCATAACTCAGTGCCTATTAGAGACACAAGGAGCGCCTTCATGATGAGGAAGCAGCGGTGTGCGTTACAGACGATCAAAGGAACGCTCAGATAGAGCACTCAACGGGATAGGTCTCAAGTGTTTGCTGTGGTCTAGATCAGGAAGAGACTACAACATTAGCTGCACAAAGGAACGGTGAACTGGAAATGTTTAGGGTCAGCAAAAACCTCGACCTAGCCAGTGCCACGATATATTTTGCAATTGATGGTACTATAGGTAACATAACTAGTTATGCTAGCTATACTACCTACGCTATATTTAATTGAATGTGTATGGTACTAAAAGCTAAAGGTAGAAAATAAGTAAGAATTAAAGAATACTCGTTAATAGATATTCAACTACTTCAATACTTTTAATGATTTCTACGAAAACCTTACAGAATAAAGCAAACATTGTTGTTAAAAATGTGACACTATTACAAAACGTTATTAAGATTATGACTAGCATGTCAGTAAGTTGAATTTTACAATTATCCCTTTCATTGATAAATAGATGCCATTCTTAACGTTATCTTTATTAATAGGTTATCGCATAGAATAGATTTAAGTACTTACGTCTTACAGTAGCGAATTTTAATAGAGAGAGCAAGTAAAACTAGAAATAATCTGAAAATAGTTTACAAACATAATATTTGCATCTTCTTAGAGCATTTTAAAATCTAAGGAGATCCAAATGATATAAAAGGTACAAAAACATACAACGAAGAGCATGAAATATTTCTTGTGATAAGGAATTATTATCATCATAAAGATTTTAATAATGTTATCATTGCATAAATGTTAGAAGCTGTACAGAAATCACGACTCAACAAACAGTATTCAAACATGTTATCTAACACAATCAAATATTTGCCGTCAAATAACGTAATTGTTCTCATGACAACTGACGCCAACACATAACACCTTGTTAAGAATATGCTCTCAGCCATTTTAGAGCAATAAGCTTATTTAAAGCAAACTATGAAACTAAAAAGGAAATATCTGAATAACCAAAAACAGAATTTGATTATTTTAAATGAAAACCAGCTATAGATTCCGTTTCGCCATTCTTAGTTACAATAGATTTCCGCGCGCAAAGACTTAATTTTTTAGGACCGAAGCAAATTAGTGACAATTGTATCGACATCAGCTATGAGAACACATTCTTCAAAGAAACAAAAGCAAAATGACCTACACATCATAAATACATGTGCAGTATCTGTGTCATAGTAACAGACGTAGACGGGGAAACATCTGTGTAGACAGCATGTACCTACAGTAGGTACTGAGCGCATTGTTTCCAATAAAACAATTTAGGTTAAAGCTATCGAAGACGCAGGAGCACGCCGATACAGATATAACAGTTACGTTAAGCGTTTCGCGTAAACCTGTAATCTCAAACTCCTAAAACTTTATAGTTGCTGACAATTGTGTTTGAAGTGACACTTAACGACGGGCTGTTATTCGTAACTGCGGTAATAAAATACAGTACAATAGCGAATTAGTTTGCAATGCAAAGAGGTGCATGGGGCCAATGTCGACCAGGACATTAATCTTGCTCCAACTTACAAAGGTACAGGCGATGCTAATTTCTATTGCTGAAACGGTGACAATGTTTCGAAATTGAAATGTAAACTTACGGGCAATAATCGCCTTGGCATGGCAGCCTTATTATGCTGACGAAATTCTAATTCATGAGGTATGGGCACAGTTGTTCAGTGTTTAATTAAGGGAGGAGAACCTTACTCTATTACCAATATTTGCTGTTGATTAGTGTTCACTATGATTATTACACTATTAATAGCGGAAAATTCGGAGTTCACAATACATGTTCATCTTTCAAGAAAACATTTTTGTCAAAGTAGGTGATACATTTGTAAGGGCGTGCTAAAGTAAATTTTGGAACGGTAAAGACTATGAGCTTTACCAAGATATAATTAGATACATAATGTGGAAATATTATAAGTATCTGTGAGCTAATTGAATTTCTTATGATCATTTTGATATTAATGGTAGTAAAGCAGCACAAATTAATCATAGTTTTCCGGTACTTGTTACCATTCCGAAGCATCGTCCCGAGTTGCCGACAAGAGCAAGGATCGTTTGCTGCAAGTAATAAATTGATCACAATAAATTTAATTCTTGTAAATGTATAAACCTGTCCACCTTCGGAGCATACTTCTAAACGTTTAATGCAACAACCAATAGTAATATTATTTTAAACAGTTATAAACCGAAGGAAGATCTTAAAACTGAAATAGCAATTACACTGAATCCTATATTTATGAGCGATAAATTAATTTATGGAGAACTAAAACCGCTGAGTATTATAATTTTACAAGGACTTGTACATGAGTTAATATGACATGTATATTGAAGGCACGATATGATTGATAGCTAGGAAATATACTATATTTGATACTTTCCCCGTCATCTTGAACTCGATGATTACTGGAAGACAGAACCTCATCTAGTGAAACATCATTATTATGATCCAGTAAATTATAGGGAAGAAAAAAGTGCGATCCGTGCATGGCGAGAACTTTGTGCGGCGGGATTTTGCATAGCAGATGAGAATATCAAAGATTGGTCTCACGATGCCCTTCAATTTAAACACATTGTTGAAGCAATTTTGAAACATTTTCTTCACTTATTTTAAGATCAGCTTATTTTGAAAAAAACTCAAAAGACGTTTTTATTTTGCTCCTATTTAAAAGTAACGAGATAATAATTTTAGGACTAACACAAACTTGATTTACATTTACCTAGACATTTACCTAGATTTTTTTTATTATTTTGCTGTGGATAGTTTGTAAAGCAAATTCGATGTACCACCTACCAGATATGGTATTATATAGTAAATATTATTTAATTTTCAGCAGTTTACATAAGTAACTTCGATTAAACAGAAAACTCAGTGTTTCCCGGCAATCTCACTTGAGAACCAGTTCCTTATCCAAGCGTAGCGTAACTCTCAGATCAAACGTTACCCTTTATAACGTAAAAAAGCTCATCTTATATAGAAAATAATAGAGCCAAAAAACTAACAATCCGCACAGTGGCGGATCTTCCATCTCGCATAGTATCAGGACGGGAGATAGACATATTAGACATATGTCACAATAAAAGCGACGTGAGGATTCCCACACAACTGAATCGAGTTACGGACGTGATATGGCGGTGTGATTGCGCAAATCACTAGCCTTCGTGCGGTTCCTACCGTGATAAGGGACTGACCAGCGTTTAACCCTGGCCCTATTAAATTATGATATTAAAACATAACCGCCGATTCGCACAAAGCGATCTGACTCTACATCTGTAGGCGAGGTTTGAACGAACTTCTTGGTACACAGTAGTTTTCACTCCCGTTTGTAGTTTACATTTCATCAAGAGGAGGCAGATTATATTATTAACATTTGAATATATTGTCTCCAGTTAAAACTAGGACTTGTATCTCAAACTCACATGCTTCATAATCAGACGTATCTTTTCGAATTAGCATCAACGTTAATACTGACAATAGGAGTTACGAATTAATTGGACTCGTGCGTTAGAGTTTGAACTCCGTCGCTCAACTTCCATAATTCTTGACAGCTTTACATCGTTATTAGATTTGAACTCAATATCTAAACCAACTCTTTTGCAAGAGAAAAAAAAATTAAAAACATCGTAATCCAAATTAAAACTAATACTCGTACTTAACCGAAAAATGATTCAAAAAACAAAAACCGAAGAATAAAAAACTAGGCAATACGATACCGTCAGCCAGCTCTGCATCCCGGCCACGTGCTCAGATCCTGTTAGTGGAAATACACAATTACCATGCCACTGGAGTAGCAGCAGTAGCAGCACTTGCAGGTTGCAGCGCTTGAGTGCGTGAGTGCGCGGGTCGTGTCACGGGAGTCGCACAGGGGAGCGCTTCGGGCCGCTGCGCTCTCCCAACTGAACTGCCTGCCTAGCGGCTAGCGGCGAGCTTTGCCGTTTGGTAGCACGCGCCCACCGCTGTGTACTCTGTTTGGGCAGTAGCGGAGATCGAGCGATAGCGATGCTGAACTCGATCGAGATGTCACGTGTCTGCGATCAGCGATGCCACAGGACAATTAGCTGTGCTGGCTGTGCTTCCTAGACTTAGGCTGGTATTGTACAATGACGCTCAAGCGTTAATCACTACTTAAGCACAGATTTGAGACTGTCATTTCATGCAAATATGTCACCTAATCGCTACTCAAGTAATCAACACTTGAGTGTCATTCAAAATACCAGCCTTAATGTCCCAGATTTGAACCTGATAAACTTTTGCATGATGAGTAGGTACCGTCGTATGATTTGTGATTGCTAATATGTTCCTCAGGACACAAGGAATCGTAATGGGGACTTGAGTGTGTAAATGTTTATCGAACATTTCCTGCAGAGTATTTGTGGGAACCACTTTATTGAATTTCAGTAAAAAACATTTATTTTAATTATGTGCTATCATTGTTATATTCACATTATTATTGTCTTTTATCATGATTTAATGAACAATAAAGCATCAACGAAAAGATGTCTATCTAGTATCTCGGTGTGTAAAAAAAAATTAAAGCCTTCAAAATTTTCTTAAAATGATTATAAAGTGTAGAAACTAAATCTTATGTACTTCGTTTACGTATACGTTACACAAAAATATATATCAAAACCTAAAATAAGATAAGCCTAATCGAACTTGAACAAAAACAACACAACCACTATTTATTTTGGGAAATACGATGTGTGGCAATTTAATTATTTTCAGTAAAGGCACGGGTGTGTCAATTACACTACCAGCCTAAAATTTTCAAACATTTCGTCAAATAATTCAAACGCATATATCTATTTGTCGCTAGCAAAGTCGCTGCCCGCCACTGCACCCTCTCCGCCACTTAGAGCTATCGTGCTTTCGTTACAATTAGCTGCCTTGATACCATTGATGCGTTCGTTTGCCGCCTTCGTCCATTGTTTGATCATCGAGCTTGTTACAGATGCACTTGCAATTGGTACTTATAATTATAAGCATGCACGGAGAAAAGGGACCTTCCATAATACAGAGGGAATTTACTTCTTTTTTGCCTCAGATGGAAAACTAAGGGAGGAAAAGGTTACATTTTGGAAGGAATTGGTTTTGGATGGCAAGACTTAATAGGAAGTGTCTCATTTCGAACTAGGTATGCCTTATTAATTAATCAAATGACGACGCAAGAAGTAGCTAAGCATGAATTTTCCAAGGAGAAGAATACTTCAGGTAAGGTTCTTCTTACCTATCTATAAACTTAAACTATATTGGATGAAATAAATGAGTCATATTATAATAATCAGCATCCCAACATCAGCCGGAAGAAGTCCACTGTTGAACATAAGCCTCATCCTTTGAACGCCACCATGGACGGCATTTATAATACCTATTAACACCCATAATCACTTACATGGCTCTGACCCCTAACTAGGATTCCCTGGATTACCTATGGATGTGTTCTGGTAGTCACTTAACATGAGGTGACTTGAGGTCGAACGCTACTCTTTAGAAGGTAAAAAAAACTATGATATCGGGGTTTAACAAAACCTAGACACGGATCAAACACTTGCGCTTTCAAAGACATCTTCAGCACTACCCAGTAGGATATAAAAAGTCTCTCCGACTTCTAAACTTCGCCATCTTACATCTTACAAGTATCAGAAGTATATACATATATAAAACTACATGAATCATAACAAAATGTAAAGCTAGATATACTCTTAATAAAAATATTCACACGGCTATGAAAAATTAAATCAGCAACAGATGTAAACGATCGTCCAAAGTCAATAGCTCTATTTAACTACCAATATTGGGTTAGAGACGGCCACAAAAATATGCAAACACTTTAACACCCTGTCACAGTAACTGTTATTTGAAGATCTTCCAGAGACACTGGAGAAGCTAAACATTTGTTATTCCGTTATGGTGTGATATTGTTGGAGTACATTTGATACCAACTGGTTCGAAGGCAGACGAAAACCTATAAATTCTGGTACACAAATAAATTAGGTCGTTACTATAACTTATGGGCGAACGGCGTGTGTAAGCCGACTAATCTACGTACAGGGTGTACGGAAAGTAACGGATAAGGAAATACACTCTATGTTTTGTTTCAATTGAAATGGTTCTATCTGAAATCCAAGCAAAATTTTAAAAATGACACAGAAATAATCGTCAATTATTATATTGAAAATTTAGTTTAATATACCAAGCAAAATGAAACGTAACGTAACTGTGAAACGTGAGGTCGCGGGTTCGATTCCCGCTACAGGACAAATATTTGTGCATTGAAAATAAAAGCGCAAGTATTTGTTCTGTGTCTGGGTGTTGTGGATCCCCGATCCTCGTAGTTTCTGATACCCTAGATACAGGGAAACCTAGTTAGGGGTCAGAGCCTATGTATGTGATTGTGCGGGTAAAAAAAAAAAAAAAATTTTTGGAACACCATGTACAAACTGACTATTCTGCCAAAACCAACAATTGATGCTAAATTTTAACATAACCGTATTATAACAAAAAGTGATTGCAGGTTCATAGGATAAACCATAAACTCCATCAAAAAAAATGAAACATTTACCTACAAAATAAATTGAAACTGGTCAAGACATCAGCTTCGTAAGCCATAGTTTGACGCCCCACTGGTAATTAACTAGCTTCATTTACATTAAGTTATAAATTAGAGCGGCATGCCTGCAGGACCGCGACCACTTTGACTGTTCCATAATATATCCTCAAACAAGGATGGGCACCGACTGGGCTTGATTACGTAAATTAGTTTAGATACAAATGTATGCTGATTACATTTCAAACGTGGTCTCCTTTCTCTTTAAGACAAAAGGCACTGAGAAATTTTAAAAATAAGTACTTATTTTTAAAATGTGTCGCTGATTTTACCTAACAACATAAAAAAAATTGTAGTCCGTTGTTTCCTCCGTTATCGTGTAAGTACCTACTTTTAAGAAATACGGTTTTTAAATAAAAGCTTGGATTTTTTAAATACGAAACTTATAAGGGGTTGTTGGAAGGTGGTATATATATGTCATACCATCATAATTTGGCAAAAAAAACAAAACTTAAAGACAATCCAATATATTTTATGTCTTTAACAAACCAATAACATTTTATTCTAGCATCAAAGTCCAGGGAGGAAATTTTATGGAGTAAACACTCGCCACCTTTCCCCTTAACGCTTGCTCATAAGTGCAGTAACAATTTACTATCGAAACACGCTGATAAAGATGCTCATTTGAATAAGAATTACAGTTTAAGTTACTTAACTTTTAATAAAATCAATTTTGGGATATTTTTGCTAGATTTCACCAACATTGTTTTTAGATGAACTTTGAGAACGACGTTACAAGAATCGTCGTCTTCGGCTCGCGTAGGCAAGATTGTGACCAAACGCAGGCCTATAAGACATATTTTTGTAATTCAAGAAAAACTTTTATATTTTTGATAATTGATTATGGCTGAGTATCGTGTAGGTAGGTACTTCAATATTTATTGCTCCTGTATTATGATACAAAAAAACGATTCACACTTTCTTCCACCAAATAAGGCCATGACATTGCTTAGGTATATCTTCTCGCAAACGCCACAATCCGCACCGGGTTTATAAACCATGACATTTCACGCCTTCGCACCCTCTCTCCCTGGCATTTTGGATTATGGTGCTCCTTAACTTTTATTGATCAATTGTTTATGTAATTTCTCTGTACATTACTAAACAACTTATTTTCCTCCGTGAGCTAGGTACATACTATACATACCAACCCATTACCTACAGTATTTTAAGTTCACTATATATACGAAAGGACTTGTACAAAAGAAATGTTAGATCTTCACAGTCGTACTCGTACTCCTAATGACATTAAAATATTGTATTTGACTCATCATCAGCTAGAAGAAGTCCACTACTGAACATCTAGGCCTCTCCCATTAGACATTTGGTTTCGAAAAATTAAATAAGCCATAATTTATTCTTAAACACCTCCACGCCTGTATCTGCTGCTCGCGAGTGTAATGTGGCCATAATTAATTTGTCCCCACTAAAATCCACAACAGTTTGCCATTACAAAAAGACTGGTAACTCCAACAATACCGCCTTCTTGATCATTACATCACCGCTGACAGATTTACAACACTCTTCATCCAGCCATCTCTTACCGCGTCTCTATTCAAAACCTACAAATAATCTGACACGAGATTGATTGTATTTCCCGATACTTTGACCAGTGGCCACTAATTTTTAGTGGCCAGTTTTGTATGTTTCACTTGCCTAAAATGGGCCGTGTGGGCATGGGCGTAGTTAGGTAGGGACCATTGTTACCCCTTTTTGATGTCTATTTCCTTTTAGAAACATTGACTTGACGCGATTCTGCCGGCTAAATCCAAAATACAGAAGTATCCGTCGCAGTGTACCAACAGTAAATTATATTAGAATTTTATCCATGCTGTTTAAATCTTTATCGCTTACATGAAATAATATTTACTTCTAAATAATAATTAGGCATTATCCATTGTAATAATTGACATTACTTGCACCCCGTTTCAACCGCATGGATCTTTCTCTTTGCACCCATTCACCACAAAAATGTATATAATATATTATTATGTATTTTAACTTTTATGTTTCAAGGACTTACCATTCAGGCAGTATTAGAATTTTCTTAGTAAAAGTAGAAAGAAGAAAAAGATTAAGATTTAATGTAAATAACAAGTAATTACATCCCATTTTATTTTCTTCTTTATGATCATTCAAACCAGCCACTTAACCTAAGTTCTGACCGGGGGCAAGACCCCCAAATGTCCCTAGTTCCATCCACACATGTGTGGGTGTCCTGTTTTGGTATAATGTGCGCTAGAGCAGTCCTAGAAACGATCCGATTTGTAGTATGATTGCATCATTAAGAGCTTTTGTTTGAAGATCAGAATATTTAGGAGCAGGGTTTTAAGATTAGCATCATTACAGTTAAGAGATTTCTGCATATAAATTACGTATTCATCTCTTTGGGCATATCTTAATCGTAGATTATTTTGTGCAATTAGCAGCATGTTTTGGAATTTAATCATTCAAAAACTCAAATATAGTTTTTTATTAGGATACATGTGTGTGTACATGTGACTTTAAAACATCAAACTTAAAACTAGCTACGCCTGTTCACACTTTTCCGCTTCCGTGATTGTCGGTTTGTCCTTTCATACAGGAACAAAGCAACGGATTGGCATGATTTTTTGCCTAGAGATAGTTTATGACCTGGAAAGTGACTAAGACATATTTTCATCCATGAATTAAGGATGGTTCCTATGGGAATCTCCGCGTGGTTTTCTCGCGATGTTTTCCTTCACCATTTCGAGCAATGAAAAATCCGAGGCGCCAAAATAGATAAACATCTTGCACCTATTAAACTCTACATTATAATCAGGTTATCTGTTCAAAAGACGAAGAATTTTCACAGCGAAAACAGTGGAGTTCACAATTGGGTCAGGCTCGTAAGGAGGCTGCGGCAAACACAGCAGATAAGATACCGAGAGCAAACAGATTGTTGATTCAAGCGCCGCCCGACGGTGCGTGATCGCGCGCCGGCAATTAGGTAACTGTACTGGAAGACGTGAACAACCTGAAACGTTCTCAAAATACTAGAGACATGCGATTATGGCTCAGTGGTAATGACGTCGAATTGAGATCCATAGGTCGTGGGTTCGAATCTTACAATGAGCTTGAGCTCTCCGAGAAGGAGAACATCGTAATGAAACCATAGCTTGGTGGTAGAGCATTTTCTACTTCTCGCCTGGCGAGTTAACAATCTGTGTCACCTGGCACCAATTCGGTATGTTTCGGCATCCCTACATGATAGCCAGTTCCCAATCCAGGTGGCGTCACCTTCAACCACATCGACACTTAACACAAGGTGACTTGTGATCAAAGGGTACTAGTATTCACCTTTCCAGCAACAACTCTCAAGTTGAGAATCTGTCACCGAGAACCTATCGGTGTGTTCCAGCTGCTTAATTTGAGAGTCAGTTCAGTGAGCAAAGGTGGCACCACGCTACGCCTGGATTTCAAACTGGCTCCCAAGTATAATGAGGCTGTAGATGCCTAACTGAAGGGGTTCAAAGGTAGCGCAACGCTACACCTGGACTGCCTCTCAAGTGTGGCTGCTGGAACATACCGATTGGTGCTACGTGACAAATTCTTAAGGGTGATAGCCAGGCGAGGACTTGGAAACGCCCTACCGCCAAGCGTTGGTTTAATCACGATGTTTTGCTTCACTGAAAACTCAAATTCATTAGGTACAGGATTCACACCATTATCGCTTCAGTCAACAACCCAGAGGTTCTTAAACCCAATAAAATATAATAACCGCCTTCGCCAAAAAGCATTCCTGAAGTAATTCTCCATACATAGTAACAGCACAACTAAACAACGTTATCTGAACGCTCAGGATTAATCTGTGTGCTGATGACGAGCGCATTTTTCACGTGTGCGTAATCACATATATATGTTGTTAACAGTTGTAATCGCACATAACAGGTACAAGGCTGTTGCGAAGAATTTGGCGAACAGTCAACATAAATTCTTTAGGGTAATCTCAAAAAGAAATGTTAAAGATAAATTGCACTAGCTCTTCCCTGCGATTTTACCCGCGTAAACGACAGTTTATCGAGATAAACAGTGTCCTATGTCCTTTAACAAGGTTCTAACTAGATCCATACCAAATATCAGCATAATCGGTTCAGTAGATTTGTCGGGGAAATGAACTAACAGATAGACAGAGTTACTTTCGCATCTAGAACATTAGTCGACTAACGCCACGCCCCGGCCTAGTACGGGTAGACTAGCCTAAATAGTCGATATACTGCGATGGGGGTCTTAAAATCATACAAAAAATTATTCCATTTTCCGGGTAACATTTCCCATGTTTCTCTTCGCTAAAAACCTTCATAAGACTATTAAGAACATCTAAATAGGTACGTAGGTATATTTATTGAGAAAAGAGAAGTAGGATATAAATAAAAAAATAAAATCACTTCACCAAACCTTAAAATGTAAAATAAAACTACCTAAATATCTAAATATCATTTTTTTTTATTTTGTGTATTTAGGTAACCCAACACCGTTAGATGAATTCCAATCTATGGCACGGACTGAATCGCAATAAGATACGCTGGTAGGCCCACAGGCTGTCACTTTGCATCAAATAACTTGTGGTCAAACGCAACTTTTCAAGGAAATTAAAATCTATAAAATGACCTTTGGAACCATAATCATGCGCCTGTAAAACTAATTGAAATTTGAAATGCACAAGTGAACGCCCCGCCCTGCCTATGGCCTAAGTAGTGAAATGTTGAGCTGATTTAACCAGGTAAGCCGTACCATTGCCCCCACCTGAACCGACAATATCGAGAGTGTTAAAATTAAAATTAAATGTAGGACGATATGGGCAAACAATCACCTGCGTAATACAGCAATGAATCATTTCTAAATCAATTACAATACCGACGATATATTTAAGGTCACCTTTCCGCAAGTGAATTGCCGTGAAATTGAAAGTTTACTTTTCACGTTGTGTTTTATTCATTTGCATAGAAATTTTGCAATATGAAATCATCTTACCGGGACACACCACCTGTCATCTGATGTTAAAAGTGACGATGTGGCCGAAAGTGGCACCACGCTACTCCTGGATTGGGAACTGGATCTCAAGTGTGACTGCTGGGATATACACCGATAGGTTCTTGGCGATAGATCCTTAACATGAGGGTGGAAACCAGAAGAGCACTACACTACTCTTTACCACCAATATGAGGTTTCACCACGTTTCATTTCCTTCATTGAAAGCTCAAGCTTAGTGAAGAAATCGAACTCACAATCAGCGGGTCGCAGGCCGTGCTAAAATAAATGTTATCAGAAAAATTTAAGATAGAGTCGATTTCTCATTCTCAGTCTTGTTGAAAAGATAATTAATTATATTTATCATCAGAACACATATACGAGTAGGTACGTAGCATAGTCATAAGAAATAGGTACCTGGTACCTACTACCTACTTAGAACTCAAATGGCTAACCTCGCTAGGAACAGAATACAAACAAGAATAAAGATCATCTATTCTGACTGATGACTAAAAGGATCCAAGATTATAAGGTTAAGATTTACGAGCTATTCGCAGACAGAATCAAAAACTTAAGTTTTATATACACAATGAGATCATAAGCCAGTGTCCCACATGGTTTTGTAGGTCGGAAATATGTACAAGTGTAGAAATATATTATTAAAAGTAAACAATTACGTACTACCAGCGAGACGGGCGGACGTTTTGAACAGATGGAATTGACGAAGAGGTAACAGATGAGGGTGTAGCTAGGCGTGCAAACAATAAATAATCGGACTACACTGTTGGAAGTTATACCAACGAGAACATTCATTTTTTTTTAAACTAGAGTAGGTTCCTACACGTCGATTTGAGATCTTCTTTAATATTTCTTTTCCGTTCGTTTAATAAATCATTAAATTTGTAGGATTATCTACTCTAATATCTGAAACAAGTTTTGGCAACGAGCGAAATGGTGGTCAATACAGGGAAAGGAATCTGGGGAAAATTGATCCCTTTTTTTATTTTACGAATAATTTGGCTAATATAAATAATTTTCAAATTCTAACTTTAATGACCATTTTTTATATACATCAGGGTGATAGCTAGCCATTGGAGCACATGGAAACCTACCAAGCCTACCACCTACTGTATAGTTTCATCGCGATGTTTTCCTTCACTGTAAGCTTAAGCTCATTCGAACCCACGACTATTGTAGGATCATCACTTCAAATTTCCCTTGAAGCCTTTCAATTTTTCACCATTATGACATGCCCTTTTGCTTATCCGAATCTGTTTACCAAAAGCCCTTGCTTATCCAAATTGTTTGACGAGCCTGAATTATCAATCTACCGTTTTATCAAACTAAATGTGTGTCATGTTATTTTTCCCCCATAACCAGGTAACCTGCTAAATTTAGGTCATTTTTATTTCACAAGCATGGCATGAAATTATGTACCTACCTACTAATTGCTACTTAAATTTATCTCAAACAGTGAGAATAATTAGGTAACAATTATTATTTACGGGTTCATCATCATCATCAGCCGGAAGACGTCCTGAACATAGGCCTCCCTCTTTGAACGCCCATTAGCCATTTGCATCCATCTGTTCCCCGTGATTCTTACGCGGGACCTTCAACACATCAGAACGTCTCCCGGTTCGGTTCGGTGGTCGCCACTCGAGAACCTTTCCACGCTTGTTGTACTTATGTAGGTATGTTACGACTAATCTCCGAAACACTAAACTGATTTCGAAAATCCTTACAATATGGATATTCACACTTACACTATTCCTTCGTATCAAAGACCATTTTTAATTCTGATAAAATCTTGGAATCTCCTCGTGGGAGAAACCGCGAGGCTATAGCAAGTTTTTACTATGCAGATAGTAATAATTGTGAAAATATTTGCTCTCGCTAGGTGCATGCAAAACCAACACAAATGAGGTCGCATACCTGACAGGTGAATCGTTGTTTGACTAGCTGGTAATGCTTCGAAGCCGTCGTGCTCTTAATTGTTGCTTTTGTCATTCTTTAAACTTAACTTCTTCAGGAGGTCGGCTATCATTCGAGCAATCTTTATTTTGGATGCTGCTGTTCTGAACATCTTGTACCTAGGTACACATTTTAAACAGTTTCCATACCTACATCTTCTTCTAGGCCTTTTACTTCCTTGGAAAATCCAACCTTACCTTTTTGACCGATTTGGCAAACGTAGTGTAGGACGCCCTGCGACAAGGTGGAGAGACGACTTGCGCCGAGTGGCTGTCAGTAGTTGGATGACAAGAGCCGAAGACCGGGCTCAGTGGCGTACCTTGGGAGAGGCATATGTCCAGCAGTGGACTAATATAATACAAATATAAAACTCTATCTAAGGAAGATGAAGGAAATGTCTACCAATAACTTGAAATAAAACATAAGCCAGTAGCAATGTTAACATCAAAGGCAAACACTTCAAAGCCAGCCCCCTCGCGGAATACACGTCGCATGATATCATCAGCACCCGACACACATGTTCTGTGCGATTCATAATTAAACAAATATTATCTCCGCAACTTGCGCTCCTTACATCAATTACATAATGTACCGTAACATACAAAAAATAGTTTGCTTTGCAAATAGAGTACTAACTACACGCTATTCAATCAGTTAGGGGTCGTGCATTAAGGACGTGAGGTTTTCAGGCCTCTTTTTAAAACACTTTTATTAGCTTGACTTGTAACTAACTAACTAACAATGTAATCAAATCTTAGAAGAAAATTTTTTACCCTATTCTCCCCTGGTGATACCTACCCGCACTTTTGCAAAAGCCGACACGTGCCACAATGGTCAGAAAATACTTCTAGTCAAATTAGTAGACTATCAGCTAGTGTCAATAACTGATCTATCCACGGTTTGCCCTACTAGAGATAGAAATTCGACATTACTTCAATGGAGCTTGTGTCATATTTATATCTCTAGTAGGGCAAACTATGGATAGATAGGTTATTGAAATCGGCCGTAAATAGGTACTTCGTAATTCGTCACTTCACTAACGCCTTTTGATACAAAAACTTGAACAAACCATATATTATACCTAATGGTTTAGTTAACATCGTAAACCTACCTAATACGTTCCAGCTTTGATTCAGAGGCCTTTTCATAGAGACCAGTTTTGCGAAATATGTTGCACCACACTGGCCCATGAGTGGATATCACAAGCCATCTAAAATGCACCTACATTAAGAAAAGCAACATATAAATAAGCCATACGTACAGCAATATCTACTAACATCTGTAACTGAACTGAGAATAACAATTTGAATATTAGGTAGGTAAGGTACTGAGAAACCCAAGATAGCGAAGTACGATGACGGCATAGCAATAGTTAAATTTTATTTTACAGATAACACTCATGAGTGTTAATTGGCCACACAGATAACTGATTCCCTTATCGTTAAAATGGAGATACAATTGAATTAGTATCACTCGCGGGATTCTTGAAGGTTTTGTAAGCGCGGTTGCTAAGGAATTTTAGAATGAGCTTTCAGACCTATGAGGCAGTAGGGACTTGCCTATGGAAATTTTACCAAGGTACTAACAATCTCCCGAAAAGCAGGAATTCGCAACACCCAGATGCGGAACATATACTTGCTCTCTTTGCAATGCACGAATGAAGCCGCGAACTCAATTTTCGCAGTCGGCCTATCGACCATTGCGCCACATCGTTCACAAACCTAAGCAAAACCTAAAGAAAGTTTCTCGAGTGGCGACCACGAACCGGAAGACGTTCTGTAGGCAGGTCCCCATTAGATGGACTGACGTTGTAAGAATCGCAGCGAGCCGATGGATGCATATGGCAAATAGCCTTTCATGATGGCGTTCAAAGGGTGAGATGTAGCTACCTATGTTAAGCATTGGACTTCTTCCGGCTGATGATAATGATCTAATAATGCAGCTAGAACCGTTGCTGTTTTCAATGAAAGAAAAATAGGAGCAAACAATAAAAATTGCATTTTGTTAAGTCCATATTTCCTTAATAAAAACTAAACAACGTCTAATAAGATATGTCAACAATAGAGGATATGAGGAGCGCCCCCGCGGAAGACGACCGCTGACCACCTGACCACACGGCGACAACCGTAAGTTGCCTTCATCTTGATTGCAATATTTGCAATTTACCACTTACACGTATGGGCGACAAATGACTTCGATGTTTATGTAAGTGTATATAACCTATTATAACCAATACAGCAGACTGTTCTCTAGAAACACTCCTACATTTTCTCATTTCAATTTGCAAAAAAGGTTTTCATTTCATCATCATCAGCCTTTACGTTCTCACTGCCGGGACTCTGGCCTTCTCAGAGAGAGAGTACCTATGGGTTGTTATCTACCACACGGGGCCAGTGCGGGTTGGTAGATGTCGCATGCCCTTGAATATTATGGTTTTTGGACATGCCGGTTTCCTCACGATGTTTTCCTTCACCGTTTTGAGCGATGGTAAATCCGCACACGACTAATAAGTCATAGGTGCAGGGTGCAGGGCCGGCAGGTTCAAACTCGGTGTCGGCGCGTTGTAAAGCGCACGAGGTTTTCATTTCAATTGGTCGTATTCAGGCTTCAAATAAAATTTATTTTACTACGTATTAAACTATGTTAGGTTAGTCTTTTTTATTGCTGATAGGCCTGCGTTTAACCGCCATCCTGCCCGTTGCAATGTGATGATGCTATCGACGATATAACACGCATGTCTAGGAGCTCGGAGAAACTCGCCTAGAAGGTACCAGTTCACCCCCAAATTATGGCAATATACTATAGTATATTGCTCTTAGTGTATTTATAGGCGCTATAATTATGTACATCTTCTGCATGATAAGTGTCGAACAATGTAGGTCTAGAAACATGAAATTTTACACCAAAGTTCTTTTTATAACGTAGTTGAGCATTGAGAAATGATTTTTTGACTATTATATCATCCCTTAAACGTGTCAAATGGGGTGCTAGTTTGTACACCTACCAAAAAAAATTTATATTACGTTGCAAGCGAAAAGGAATTTCTGCACAATATCCAACTAATATTATTAACGTGAAAGTTTGTGAGTATGGATGAGATGATGTTTGTTACTCTTTCACGCAAAAACTACTGAACGGATCTGAATGAAATTTGAAATGGAGATAAGTAGCTTATACCCTGGAGGTTACTTTTACCCCGGAAAAATGTTCCTGCGGGATAACGGGAAGACGCGGGTGAAACCGCAGAGCGCAACTAGTGATACAGATACAAATGAGCTGCTTGCACCTTCAATTTATTTTATTGATGAGAGGAGAGCCTCTGTGACGCACTGGTTGAGCATATTCGACTCGACAAAGCCGCGGGATGCAATTAAAAAGGATTGGAAGTTCGCCCGCCCACGAGGCCAGGCATGCACTGTGGCCGCCGGTATCCTAGACCTAAATGCACATGACACTATCCGATCGAGGTAACGATGATGGAACGGCGCAGTGAAGTAATCTGGGTTATCACACAAGTGCCGCATGCTGTGCTCTCGATGCTATATATAGATTCTGCTTAGCTTTAGATTATTCTATTAGCTTTGGCCGCGGCTCTCCCGCGTAGCGATTACAATCTCTAATCATGGCACTTTGTGTCAAAACTATAAGCAGTCTCTAAAACAAACAATACTACTTAGATTCATCATCATCATCATCAGCCGGAAGAAGTCGACTGCTGAACATAGAACCCCCTGAACCCCCTTGAACGCCACCATGAACGGCTATTAGCCATTAGTATCCATCGGCTCCCTGCGACTCTTACAATGTCGTCGGTCCACCTAGTGGGGGGCCTACCTACAGAACGTCTTCCGGTTCGTGGTCGCCACTCGAGACTACTTGCTTAGAAAAGTACCTAATGCTTTCCTTTTTAGAGTTCCATACCCAAAGGATAAAACGGGACCCTATTACTAAGACTCCGCTGTCCATCCGTCTGTACGTCTGTATCTCATGAACCGTGATAGTTAGACAGTTGAAATTTTCACAGATGATGTATTTCTGTGACCGCTATAACCACAAAAACTAAAAAACAGAATAAAAGAACGTGATTTTTTTTGCCATTTTTATAGATGGTAATGGTATGGAATGGAACCCTTCGTGCGCGAGTCCGACTCCCACTTGGTCGGTTTTTTTAGGTTTTACAGGGTAGCTTTTGAAGTCACCCGATGTCAAACGACGATGTGGTCGAAGGTGGCGCCTGGCTTGGAAACTGGCTCTCAAGTGACGCTGACTGGTTGATTGTGGCTCATTACTTTCTCTCTGAGAGGAAACCTGTGTCCAAGCAGTGGGAAAGAAAGAACCTGATAATGTTGAAATCCATATTTTGCCAGCTGTTGGCAAAATCTCAACACCTTGTTCTTTTTAGGATTCCGTACCCCAAAAAGGAAAAACGGATATGTTCAGCAACTTTTGCCGCTGACTATACTTGGTTCCCTACAATATGATCCAATCCGCTGCGTGGTTAGATGGCGTGCGAACTGCCCGCTTATCTTGATTGCTGCAACTAGCCGATCGTCTGCTGATGAGAGATAAATGTACCAGTCGGGAGCCCGCAAGGATGCCGGCATGCGTGACGTCACACACCTACGTGGATACGATATTGCAGCTGGGATCTTACCCATCCAAGGCCAGAGACTATCCTGTTTAAGTTTTGCTATAAATAGGTTAAGTACCTACTGGATAAGAGAGATAGCTTTCTTTCAATCGTTTTATTTAAGAGCATAAGCCTGTCCAAGTTACAAGTGTGCCTTATGAGGTCATTTGCTGAACCCCGCGCTTTTCTTAATTATATAGACAGACTTACATAGGTTTTTGTAGGCATAATAATAGGTTTTTGTTGATTGATGGCAGTCCTCCTCTCCTCTAGTTTTTAAGTAAAGTTGTTGTTGTGTCCAACAGGGTCCATAATTATCTTAATTACATTATGACTAACTTGTTGTACATTATGGAATGCAATCAATTCTTTGAATCTTTGAATCTTCCTGTGATCCCACAATTTTCCGGGATAAAAAGTAGCCTGTGTATACAGAGTATATGCTATCTCCATTCCAAATTTTATTCAAAATTGTTGAGCTGTTTCAGTGTAAAGTAGAATCAAACAAGCACACAAACTTTCTAATTATTTTCCTATATATATTCCGACTCCTAAATAGGATTCCAAGTTTCTAATGTATCAGATACTACGCGAGTGAAACTGCGGGACGCAAATAGTTATTATAAATACGTCACGAAAACTTGAAAACCTCCTTTCTTTTCAATAAAAAACCAAATCTAATTAAATAAACTCCATGATAGTTTTATTAGCGCTCTTCAGATTAAGTTCATTCCCCCGGTACGCGTACGCCTTGAAGTCTTCGATCTTCACGCCGTCCTTATAGAGGTACTGCTTGAAGCACACCTCGCAGAAGAAGGCCGGGTTGAAGGGCACCCTCGAGCTGCCGGTGACCAGCCACTTGGCGCCGAACTCCGCGCAGGTGGTGCAGTAGATGGTCTGGTTCTGGGAGATGGCCGTGTGGCTCGGGTAGGCGGAGAGGTGCAGCGGGTCGGAGCGGTTCAACAGCCGCACCTCCGAGAACAGGAACACGTGCTCGCAGTTGCCTTGGTGCACGTATACCTATGATTTTTTTTGTTTACCATTTACAGGAGTTTGACCACAAGTCACTTGATGCTAGGTGACGATGTGGTCGAAGATGGCGCCACGCTACACCGGAACTGGCTCTCAAGTGAGACTCCCGGATAACACCGATAGGTGCTTGGTGACAGATTCCTTGAGGATGATAGCTAGCCAGGCGAGCAATAGAAAAACCTATCAATGGTTTCATCACAATATTTTCCTTCACCGAAACCTCAAGCTGACGGGTCGCAAGCCGACGTCATTACCACGGAGCTATCATCGCTTCAAACCTAGGATATAATGCGTGATACTATGTGATACTGAATGCAAAGCTAGTGACGTCAACTCGCAACTTTCGTGGACTCCAATCTTACAGCAACTTTGATTTTTCGGTGGAGGTAAACATTGTGATGACACCATAGATTGGTGGTAGGGCATTTTCGACAGCTTGCCTGGCTACCACGGTCGCAGTGTTTGACCGTGCCAAGTGACGATGTAGTCGAAGGTGGCGTCACGCTACACCTGGACTGAGAACTGGCTCTCAAGTGAGACTGCCGGAACACACCGATTAAGTCAACGGGAATTACCCCATAGGTTTTGATTCCCTTGCGAAATCGCAAAATATGCGACATAAACGGTCATAACTCTTGGCCGCGTTGACTTACAAGTTCGGTGTTTTCACAGCTAAAAGAGACTGTAGGGCCAAGTATTTGATATACATGTTATGGGGGAAAAGGGTCCTGACAGATAGACAGGCAGACAGACAACAAAGTGAACCTATAAGAGCTCCGTTTTTTCTTTTGAGATAAGGAACCTTGCTGCTATGTGCTGTTTTGTTTGTGCGTTTCTTTCTTGTTTACTGTGTGCAGTTTTCCCAAATAAAGTCTCTCTTCAATATCATTAGAGAGAGAGCTCTCTCTAATGATATTGAAGGTGCCGTCGCCGCTCACCTCGGGATGCGCCAGCTTCAGCAGCACCTGGTCCAGCCGACAACTAGCCATGTCCCTCACGGGGAAGGAGCCCAGGTGCCGCGCGGCCGCCCAGCGCCGCGCCGCGCCGGAGGTGTCGCGGCAGCCGGCGCGGGAGTCCACGTAGAAAACGTTGTTGATGAACAGGAACCCCGACGGGAACACGGTCTGCGGGGGAAACTCCTTATCAGGCCCTGCATCATTTTTCTTTTTATTTTTCTATTATCAATAGGCCAGCATTTGACCCCTGTCTCACCTGATGGTAAGTGATGATGAAGTCGATGATGGAGCATGCTTACCTAGAAGATACCTATTCACTCGTGACTTGAAGGCTCCCAAATTATACTTATTGGGAAACAGGGACGCCGGTAGTGTTCCACTCCTTCGCCGTTCGCATTATAAATGTGGAAGCGAAACGTTTTGTGCGGATTGGAGGAATTTCAACCATGTACGGATGGTGTATTTCCGTGCGTCTTGTCGACCAATGGTGGAATGGGGATGGTGGGATGAGGTTATGAAGTTCCATCGCACACTCTCCAAAATGTAGTCTATAAAAGACAGATAGGCTGGCACTCATAGCCTGTTCCATCCCTTTATTCGGTGTTGGACAGATTCTGGATTGGACAGATTCGTAATTCGGCAGAATCGCTACTTGACAAATTCTAGATTGGTCAGATTCGTAATTCAGCAGATTAGCTACTGGACAAAAGTACAGGTGAGTAGATACTTCTCGAAACTTCTTATCAGACTCATCATCGTAGCCTGTTCCATCCAGGCCACTGCTGGACGTAGGCCTCTCCCAAGTCATAACTCAAAAATATTTATTGAGTAGACAACTGGCTAAATAAAGTCAGCAACTCGTTCAAAGGAGTTTAAGGGTTAGTTAGGGGTTAGACGTTTTGAAGTGATCATGCTTATCCCTACTAATCCTTACTAATATTATAAATACGAAAGTAACTCTGTCTGTCTGTCTTTCACGCCTAAACTACTGAACCGATTCAAATGAAATTTAGTACAGATATAGTCTAAAGCCTGAGAAAGGGCATAGCGTCGGCTAGCTAACACCGCGCAAGTCAAATTTTGAGGAGAGACATCAAACTGTTTTACTTGTACGTTTTTTATATAAATTATTAAATTGTGTGTATTACAATTTTTAATTAACGGCTTCTATTTAGTACAAATGCTTGGAACTGACAGGTTCATACAAGCGCACGTCAAAACTGCAAATGCTAAATGGCATTAAAATGTCAATACCACAAAATTTTGACTTGTGCGGAGTTGTTTGCTAGCCGACGACAGGCTACTTTTTTATTGCGATAAGCTGTAGCCCACGCGGCGGGGAACAGCTAGAAATAATGTCAATCAATCAAAACATTTTTCAATCAATCAAAACATTTATTTGCCAGTATAAATGGGTACATTGTAGGTGTATCCTGCTTAAGAAACATATTTTTGATTTTATGATTTTACGGTGCATTACCTTGGCGGTGGCGGTGGGCGTCTCGTCGGGGTTGCTGGACATGTCGAGCCGCATGTCGATGTCGTTCCGGCACGTGAACTGGTCACGCAGCGCCGTCAGCGCCTGCCGCCCCAGCAGCACCACGTCGCAGTTGAACACGGAGTGCCGCCCGCGGACCTGACGGCACTCGTCATCATTTATTTATTTACTAGCTGCGACCCGCGGTTTCACTCGCGTGAACTACTCTCAGAGATACCTATTGTAAACCTTAACGCGATAAAAAGTATCCCAGTATGTCCTTCTCCATGCAGGGTTTGATCTATCTTCATTCCTCCTATGATGTATTGATGAATTATAAGTATATGAACTGGATTGTGTTGTAGTATGGATTGGTAGTGACGTCGGTTTGCAACGCTTAGGTCGTGGGTTCGAATCCTAACGAACTTCGAACGGCGCCCGTTTTCTTGCCGATTTCAGATTCATTGTTTAGGTACTTACCTCTACCTCTGCTTCACCTTAAGCTATCTTCATACCAAATTTCATCATGATCGGTTTACTTCATCTCTAATTTTAGGCGTGAAAGGGTAATAAACACAAAAACCCCCGACAGTGGTGGACTTAGCAGCAGGCTGAGTAGGCTGGAGCCCAGGGTGGCAGATTTTATAGGCGGCAAATTTAGTGTCAATTTAAAAAAAATGTTTTAATTTATTTATTTATTTTGGTAATAGGCGAGCAGCCCAGAGGCTGATGTGCCTATATCATGCTGTGTTGAATTATAGCAATGTCCAAAAGTGCAGAGAAAAGTCATTCCTGTAGCAAGGAAGCATTGTTCGTTCGCAACCACTTGTCCAGTCTGTTTTTAAAGGAATTCACTGAAGGAGCTGACACAACGTCTTCTGGTAATCTATTCCAGTTGTGCACCACTCTAGAAGCCAGGAAGTGGTGCGCAGTGTTTGATTTAAATGGTGCACGTATTATCGGCATATTATTTCAAAAATCAAAAATCAAAATCAAAATCAAAAATATGTTTATTCAATAGGATACATTGTGATCACTTTAAAACGTCAACTTAAAACTAGCTACGCCTGTTCCAACCTCCTTACGCCGGCAAAAGAACAGGCAAGAAACGCCCGGCAGGTAATTTTTTTGGCGCGATCACATTGACAATTTTATTCTTATTACTAATTGATTGAATTGGAGCAAGTTCACTAAAATCCCAAGCTTTTTTTTTTTGTCATCTAATAGTCCGATATTTTTTATTTAGCTTTACTAATAATAAGATTTCTCTTGTTTGGTTGTACACATTGGGATATGGGAACATGAATATTAACGAGTTGCGGGATCACAACCAAAGCAGACCAGACCCCACAAGCAGCACCCGTTCACGAGTTGACGCATGTGCCAGCCATCGCTCTCCTCGACCATATGAGAGGGAAGAGGGCGACCCGACACATGACGCCGCTGCAAGCAAAGTCACTTTCGTGAGCATGACTGTTTTGGCTGTTTACCGAAAATGGTTAGAATAGGGGAAATAGGGAGAATAGATAGATAGAAAGAAAGATAGATAGATTAACTACAATCCCAAGCTTGTTTGTCATCTAGATAGTCCGATATTTTATAATAAGCTTTACTAATGAGATTTCTCTTTATACGAATTTGAAATTTTGTTATAGACAAGTCTTGAATTTCACTTGGGATTTTGTTGAAAAAGCGTACACATTGACCTTTGAACGAGTTGCTAACTTTATGGAGCCTAGTGGTGGGTACAGCAATTTTATCTTTGTTTCTAGTATTAAAATTGTGATAATCACTTCTCTTTTTGAAGCTATTTAAATTTTTCCGTATGTACATTACATTTTCATAAATATATTGACAAATAACTGTCATTATTTTGGTTTCTTTAAACTTAATTCTTAAAGATTCTCTGGGGCCCATGTTATAAATCGCACGAACAGCTCTCTTCTGCAATACAAATATGGTGTTAATATCAGCAGCGTTTCCCCACAGCAATATTCCATAGGACATAATGCTGTGAAAATAGCTGAAATAGACTAGTCTGGCTGTATCAACGTCAGTAAGGTGACGGATCTTCTTTACAGCATATGCTGCAGAGCTAAGTCTGCTCGATAGACTGACAATATGTGGACCCCATTGCAATTTGTGATCTAAAGTTATGCCTAAGAATACTGTAGTCTTGACAAGGTCCAATTCTTCGTCCTTAATTTTTACATTTGTTGGTACTTCTTTAACATTGGGCAGCACAAATCTCAAGCATTTTGTCTTTTTTCCATTTAACATCAAATTGTTCGCATCAAACCAGTCTGTAACTTTGGAGAGAGCATTGTTCACGTCGTCAGAAATGTTATGTTGTCGCTTTAACTTAAATAAAAGCGACGTATCATCAGCAAACAATACTATTTCGTGATTGTCACTAACAAGGCTGGGCAAATCATTGATGTAAACTAAAAACAGAAAAGGTCCGAGTATTGAACCCTGCGGAACTCCCATTGTGACTACTGACCCCGAGGATCGCTTCCCGTTCACGTCAACTCTCTGAATCCTATCACTAAGGTATGAGGTTACAAGGTCCAGAGGAACACCTCGAATACCATAGTGCCGGAGCTTCCTGATCAGTGTCTCGTGGTGAACACAATCAAATGCCTTGGACAAGTCACAGAACACGCCTAGAGCGTCCCGTGACTCCTCTTCCTCTTGAAGATTTCATGCTCTCCTTGCATATGTACAGGTTGTGGATGTCTGGTAGGTTATAAAAAACGCCCAAAATCTTGAATCATCATCGTACAATGTCGTCGGCTCACCTAGGGCCGGTTGCAATAACCTATCTATCCACAGTTTGACCTACTAGAGATACAAATTTGACATTACTTCTATGGAAAAAGGTTCGTGCGGGAAGATATGGGTGAAACCGCGATACGCAGCTAGTTTTACATAGTCATAGTCATTTCGATGTCATTTTATTCAAAGAAAACTATGCTTTTAAAGATACCAAGCTTTACTTACATGCTTCTCACCCGTTAGGTGAAATGTGAACGGCCTGTACACACGTATCCGGAACAGGACGTCTTTACCGGGCTCAAGGTCTGAGGGCTCAAGCTTCCTGCCCGGAATACTGTCTTCCTGGAAACAGCAATTACAACGATAAGTCTCTTTTACCTTTACCTGTAGTATAGAATTTATTAGAAACGAGGTTTTCTTTTCATATTGTGAGGAATATAAAATGATAAAAAACCATCATATTGGTTTCATTTTTATAGGAAGTTTAAGTTTAGGTTGTGCATTGATTGTCAGTTCGTCAATGAAAGACACAACTTTTTTAGATTTACATATATATGTAATTTAGTTAGTTATTTGAATATTTAATAATCAATTATATAAAAAAAAAAGTTCCATAGTGAATATTTCCTACAAAAACTCACAAATGCTTCATCATCATCATCATCATCAGCCAATTATGTTACCACTGCTGCGACACAAGCTTTCTCTCAAAGAGAAAGCATGGGCCATAATCCACTACACAGGCTGTGCTGGCTGTCGTATAGACAAGTGGCAAGTCCCAATGTTAGAGTTTTCAGACCTTGCGAAGGCCTCCGACATAGTCTAACGACTGTCATCATCATTGTTATTAGCCCTTTGCATCTATCTGCTCCCTGTGACTCTCACAATGTCGTCGTCCACCTAGTGGGAGGCCTGCCTACAGATTTTAATCGAGTTGCAAGTGAATTGTGTGAAAATGGTAATGTCATCGTAAGCAAAAAACGTGAGAGGAAGCAGGTAGATAGATACGTCTGCCCATTATAACATCAACAATTCTACCCGCAGAAACTTTTAGTATTCTCGTGATCATGGTGCTTGCAATAGTGCCGAAATATCGAGAACTCAAACGAAAACAAATACATGCTAATTATCCCATTATAAAACCTAATTCTAATACCTACAGAATGTATTCCGATTCGTGGTCGCCACTTGAGAACCTTCATTCCCCCATGGATATTTTAATTATTTTACTTACAGGGTAGCACTTGACCACAAGTCACCTGATTTTAAGTGACGATGTGGTTGAAGGTGGCATACCTGGATTGTGAGCTGGGTCTCGTGTGGGGCTGCCGGAAGGTGCTTTTTCTTAACTCGAGGTTATCTCTTTGAGCAATGCGGTACCAACTGTTATCCTAAGACAAAAACACGAATACTTACTTGTTCAATATGTGGCAGCAGTTTAACACCGCGGTACTTCAAAACTCTAGGGTAGGCATTGTGCACATCCTGTTGCTGCCGTATTTTGAGCTTCTTGACCGTGCATAGCTCCTGCCCTGCTTCCGCCGTATCATCTTCCGTATCACTCTTATCTTCATCGCTCTCCTCGTCCTCATCATCTTTGACCAAGTTCTTTGATATAATACCTGGAATGGGAACTCGAGTTGCCATTTTCACCTCTTTGCCTGTCTTCAACATCTCAGGGCTGCAAAATGGGACATGAAGTGTTTTCAAGAACTAAAGTGTTTCCAACAATGTACAACAACTTCAATATTTCTAAAATTCTCGAATGTAAGTCCGTTTGTTTGTCACCTTTACATGACTATAAGACTGAACAGATTTTAATGAAATTTGGCAAGGAGATAGATTATATCCTGGGGAAGGATACACAAGTAAGATACTTTTTCATGTGATCAAATATACTTAGTACACGAGGGTGATACTGCAAGGAATAGCAAATTTTTAATAATCATTTACATAACTTCAACACAGCATGATATAGGCACATCAGCTTCAAGCTCCTCGCCTATTATTCAATAAATAAATTACCCAATACCTAACTAAACAAAGTTAAACCGAGTTGGCAAATGTTTCAACTCACTTGCAATAATTTACAAGTTCCTCGTACTCTCTATCATCCAGGTTGGAACCCACAAATTCCCGTAACTTCTGGTTTTCATACTCCTCTAGTTTTTCCCTGCACTCTGGTGCACCAAATATGGGCAAATCCTTGAACTGAAGTGATAGGTTCTCAGAAATTATTGGAGGTGTTATCATGGGATTAGACATTTTGTGCCAGAACGGACCAGAATCATCAGCAAATAATTCACCTTTCTGTCTCTTTGCTTCTAGGGCTTTTGCAACATCTTCAGGTTTTTTACTATTTTTTCTAGTGCGCGATTTGGCTTTGTATTTAGTAGCATACGGATCCACTATACGAAAAACTGGCCCATCTCGTTTAACCGACGCAACGCTGGCGTTTGAATTCATTGGAAGGCCTTGTGGTTGTGCTTTCAGCTCCGTGCTACTTGTAAATAAAACTGGAAGAACTTTTATTTATGAATTATTTTCGAAGATATCTATACTCTCAGGTTAAACAAAAATTGTGAATCGATTCATAAATTCCAGTGTATCGAGTATATCAGTAAGCTTCCATAAAGTGAGGTGATATTATTATAATTATGAACAACAATTATAATAATTTCAATTCAATAAAACATCTGGCTAATAAAAGTAATAAAGTGGCCTCTGTTTGGCACCAAAGAGCATGTAAGGTTTATTTGGCACTTTGGCAGACGGCAAGTACGGCAACGGCAATCAGCAATTCAGCAATGTTAAACTGACAGTGACACATACATTCACTTCACTAAACTTTTATATTGTGTTACTAGAGTGCGATAATTTTGACATTGTAGCTGAACGTGTTGTGGCAACACTAACCGTGCCCGTGAGTTGGTTCTGTCAATTTCATGTGTTGGTTATGTCAGTCACGCAGTGCTGCCAATCGGTGGGTAATTACCCGCTTAACGGGTAATAAAATAGAAGACCTGCGCGGGGAGAACGCGGGTAATGGATGAAATCAGGGTCGTTCCAGGTAATAGGCATATTCACTGGATAAAAAATACCAGACCGTGTAACGAAGTATTACTTGATATGATTCAACTTTAACTATATTTAAATATTTACAAAAATAGATACTATTTATTCAAGCTGTGTGCGTGCGCACAATAGCACGCTCAATCTACTTGTCATACCATTATACCCACCCATGCGAAGTCTAGTTTTAAAAATATAAATTAAGTGTATTCACAAGTTTCAAAAATGTTTTTTTATGATTTAATCAAGGCAAGTAATATGCGGTTTTGAAGGGAATTGCTACAAGACATCCGGGTAAAAACGTGTAATAGCACCGGCAGCACCGGTGTTGTATGTTGAATCAACATTGTTGATGTTGATTTGACGTGTGGGCTGGTGGAAGTGGTGGATTCCTTTTGTGATTTTTTATTTAGATTCAAACATTTCAAACTTTCTTGTATCATCAGTTTCATTTCAAGATGTTGACTTTATGGAATTTATTCGAAGCTTCATTACTATGTCTTAATGCTGTTTGCGTGCTTCATGAAGAAAGATTTATGCTAAAAAGTGTGTGATATACTTTTTATATTCAACTTAAAAATAATTCATTTAACTTTTAAATTAACTGTTGATGTTTACTGATCCACAACTAACCATCGGAAAATTGATTTCCCAGCACTGTGTATTCACTATTCAACAGTAGTTTCCTTTTCTGTTCTCATCCAGGTTTGTAACATGTATGATTTTGTTTGCAGTGGGCTGGGGAGCCAACAGTCAGAGCCAAGGGTACGAAGACCAGTCCTCAGTTAAATTCCAAATCTTAAACTTAGTAAGATCTATAAGAACTGTTACACGAAGTAAGTACACTGATGTAAATTATGCGACCGTTTGATGTTGTTTTGCAATGATTATTCTGCCGACAATGTCCCTGTTCAATATTAACTTAATAAATAAGTAGTGCATTATTCTGTGTATATCCCCAAGGGTCATAGCAAGAGCCTCTTATTAAATAGCCGACAATTTGCTCTGTTCAGTAAAAGTAACTAATTTAACCTACACAATAATCATATTTAATTATCCACTGTTTGTTTCAGTTCCTCTAATCATCCTCAATATCTTGACAATAATATTTAAACTATTACTGGGCTAACGAAGAACAAGATGTATGTTTTTATGAGTAAGCTAATAAATCCTTCATAATGTAATACCCTTTTGGCTTTGCCAACTCGGGTCACAATAAAATTATACTTATCTATTTGAATGTATTTTTTGTTAGAATAGTTGTCCTTATTTACTTCCACCCTAAGGCTGTACGGCTTGTAGCTTTCTATTCTTTGGTATTCATTTTGCATTGAGATTATTAATTTTTGCGTTTCTCAAGTGGGTAAGGAATGGATAAATCCAAAATGAAGAGCAAGAGCAATGCTAAGTAAATGGAATCCTGAGCTTGATGAGAAGACCTATTCCCTAGCCAGAAATTTATGTATTACAAAAATACATTGTAATGCAACGCATTTGTTGGGGATGGATATTCTCAAATTAAAAATTGGGATAAAAGTCTAGAGTAGTATGATGTCAGTTTTTATGTATTTCATCGCCTTGTGATTGTGAGGTGAGAGATACATATTTAATTATTATTCAATGCGTGAGGGTATACAGTTTCGCGTAAAAATCTGGTTTGGCCGAGGCGTAGGCAAAGGTAGAAAATATGTGAAATACCAATTTTTTTTTTATGTTATATTATTTCTGATTATAACGAAACGCAAACTCTAAAGAATGAATTACTTTTACCACAGGCTATGTTTTTTTTATTACGTCGTTCATTCAACTCCATACATCCGTTTCGGTTTTGTTCCGTTCATCCGCCATATTTTTATAGTTGTCAAATCAAAAGCAAAGACAAACGCCGGGTCTTTTCCGCTGCGAAGAAGCGTCTGTTGTTTCATCGCGGAAAATTGGTAAATGATGGCAGCAAATAATTATTTCGGGTTTACTCACGGAGGGACCCAATACGGGTGAGTTATTCACGCTATTTACAGTGTTTTCTTGTGGAAATGAATGGTTATTAGTGTGTTTGAGATACGTGTGATTGAGTGCCTTGTGCTCGCGTTTTGCCTAATCAAAATGGCGTCGCTATGGTATTGGCCGTGTGATTATGCAGTGAAATGGTGAGGTTATAAGTTTAGTGGTGCACTTTCAGCGCCGCGACGGCTAGCGCGGCGTACGGTGGTCAAACTGGGTACGCCGTGGCGCCCGCGGCTACTGCTGCGACCTACGGTACCCAGCGCGCCGCGGCTACGGGCTACGACACCGCCTATCAGGCCGCGGCGGCTACTCAAGGTACCTAAGATTTCAAAGACGTTTCCAAGTCTTATTATAAATAGAGATCACAAAATCTGCGAAGCTGTTTACTCACAACTCTTACTTTATTCTTATCGCTGTTGTCGAGTTTGATAACTGCCGAGTACATGCGTAGTTTGATAACAATGGGGAATGGACTAAAACTCTGTGAGTCATTAGATGTTTCCTGTGTGCACAGACTCCTATTGTGGTGCGAGGCTGGTAGGTATTGTAACGGTACTACTGTGCCCCTTTATGGTTGACTGACCATTTTAAACCCAAACGGTGAATGCTTTTCCAAGTTTCTAGGTAACAGCTAGATTCAAAATAGTCATCTTGGTTTTAAAATGTTAATTGTATGACAGTGAGCGAAACAGTATATATATGCGTTTGAAATGTAAAACTTGACATGATATGACAAAACTGATAGGTTGATCAAAACTTGCTTGTACATTAGAATACAAAAAAAATCTTCCACATACATTGTATTTTGAATTTGATCTAAGATGTATTATTATAATTGCCATACATTAAGATGGCTGGACTAATTGATACAATGTGATAAAATTTTATATCTTGCTGAATAAAGTTATTTAATTTGAATTGGAGAAGCTAATAGAAAAAGTTGTAAACTTGGTACGAGCTTTCAATAAGCGACAAATAACCTTTACCACCTAGTACAAGTTTTGATAACAATAAAAGTTCCTGCAAACCTCGATAGGTTACCACAGCTAACGCCTAAATGCAAAACGTAACTCGAAAACTGTTCAAATTTGAAATGACCCGTATTACTGATATTAGTTTCTCCAAAGTTTCCGTAAGGGGTTGAAAGAAAAAAATATAGACGTAAGCTATCAAAACTTTACTAGGGGTACTGGTGGGGTGTACTGAAAGGGTCCCGTAGTTGCGAGCCCCTGAGGGGCGGCTGACGGAACTGTTTGTTGGTCCCGCAGCGGCGGCGGCGCACGCGCACGCGCACGCGGCTGCGGCGGCGGCCTCCGCGTACGACGCCAGCAAGTCGGCGTACTACCAGCAGGCCGCCGCCTACCCCGCCGCCGCGCCGCCGCAGCCGCAGCCCGCCTACGACGCGGCCGCCGCCAAGCCCACCTACTCCACCACCGCTACCTATGCGCAGGTGTGTATCATGATCTGCGACCCTACACATGATGGATCCTTGTGCTTCTGAAGTTACCTATATACCACAATCAACAGCTTCGACCACATCGTCTATTAACATCGGGTGACTTATGGTAAAACGTAAGAAGTAGAAAAAGTATATAATAGATGTTCCCTGCAGTTTTGCTTGCATTGATTACATAATTTTATTGCAATAAGGAGTATTTTATGTCCTTCCCAAGGGCTCAACCTAAACTATACCGAATTTTATGAATTTTTTTTTCTATTTTTAACTTTTTTTTAGTTCAATAAATAGTTACTTTCACATTTCACTATTATTTTTACTCAAAAATTATTCTGCTACTAGGTATTTGCACTTTGCTTGCCTTTTAATCAATTCAAAAATAGCTAATTGCCATTTCCTGACTACTTTAGTGCCACAAGGATCCATTGTGACTATTGTACCTTACGTTAGATATTTCTTGGGTTCACAAATAAATAATACTTGTGCCTTTTGTCTCGGGGTTTGTGTGAGTTAACGTATTTGGAATTTTGAGTCCAATAAATACAGATTAGATGTAATTCACTAATGAAGTACCTAATATGATGCCCGTCTCATTACTTGGTTGTAGCTACATTCCATTGCATTACTATACAAAATTATCAACTGCAATGCATACCTATTTCAAGTTATCTATATCAGACAGTGGTGTCGATTCCTTTTCTAAGGACAGCAATACCTTTAGATCTGTCAATTTTAGTTTTATAACATGCACATCAGAATTGTTGATTTATTGGTACCTGGGACCCAAAGATGCTAACAAATGCTTACGAAAACATGCAACATTTCCTTTAGCAATATCATAATGAGATTGTTGACAGTGCTATTCTCGAATTAGCTAACTCGCGAGATTCCCCAATAACAGTGTGCAAATGTCAACACTGATTGGAACCCGGCCAATGTTTATAAATCAGGGAGTTCCTGTTTTTTTCCTTGAACCTCTCGGCTATTTACGTCCTAGTTTAGATTGACGCATGTTTTTGTACTCTGGTTTTGTTATGATTGAGTCGAGGCCTATTTGAGCATAATTACTTTTTTTCTTTTTACTGTTTTTTTTTTTATTTCACCAGATGTGAAGCTATAATTCGGTCGATGATTGAGCACGCTTGCCTAGAAGATACCCTTTCACTTCCGACTATCAATTTAGCATTTAGATTAGAAGCATTGAACATCTGTAGTATAGTAATTTCATTAAACAGTCGTCAAAATTTAAAATTTCCAACAAAAATGTAACATTTTGTATTCAGCTTAGTTAGTTTTCCGTTTTAGTCATGGACCTTGGAACTCGGAAGATCTTAAGATTTTTGTAAGCATTTGATTCTTTTCTTTAAATCTTGAGTCCTCAGCTAGTACTAATAGAGTCTAGAATAACGTAACGGCGGTACTGAAATTGGCGGAGCGTATTTGTGTAGTTGTATCGGTATGTTATACCAATACGCTGCGCCAACTGAAGTGCTGCTGTTAGAGAGCACGGATCAGACGGCCTGGTCGCGACAGTCACTCGTATATTAGTGGCCCTAGTATGAGTGTTTGCAAGACATTAACGCGTCCTACCGCGAGAGCGTAGACTTTTTGTTTGAAATAATGACAGCACCCTTAGCGGTGAGTTTGTGAATAAAATTACATTCATACAAAAAAAAAAAAAGAGTTTACGCGCTCGCTGTAAAGCGAGTTAAAGTATCGCAAAGATTCACGCGAGGGCCACCAGTACCATTTTGAGAGTTCTATCAACTGTATTCGCTATCTGGTATCGTAAAACTTATGTATGAAAAACATTTTACCATAACCAATAGCAGTTCAGGGGCCTATCCAAGATGCATTCTACAACCGTTAACACTAAAAGAAAATTAGAAAAATGAATGAAATATCAGTCGGTTACTAATATTTAGGACAACACAGCATTGGCTTTTACGCTTATAATTTTTTTGTTATGAACATTCAACCTAAGTAGGCTTAAAGGCTATTTTTTTTTACTGTGGAGGATTGGCGGCATACTCGTTGCATTTTGGTTACCAACTAAAATTTTTTCTTTGCTTACGCCTAGGCGTTAACGATTGTAGAAACAGAAACGCTCGCATCTTGGCTAGGCCCCAGTTGATTAGACTCTCAATAGTACAGTACAATTACAAAACTTAACGTTGACCGACCGGGCTACCTGCCTCGTAAACTAAATGACCCCGCACAGGGGCCGGGCCGGGCTCCCCGCGCCGGCCCCTGAGGGCTCCGCCCCCCGTGCCTCGCCCTCATGCAGCTATACGTGTTCAGTAGAACTTGATCTGCGTGCAGGGCGGCGCGCGCACCGGCGCCGCGGCCAAGCCGGCGTACGGCGGCGTGTACACCGCCACCACGGCCGCCTCCTCCTACCCCTCGCAGGGCTACTCGGCGCCCGCCGTGCAGCCGCCCAAGCGTGAGTACACCCGCACACCAATACAACTGAACACTATTTTACCTAAGCATTTTAAAATAACAAATATCGACGGCTAGCAAACAACACCGCACAAGTCAAGATTTTGTGGAATTGACATTTTAATGCCCTTAGATGCAGTTATGACGTGCGCTTCTATGAACCTGTCAGTTCCAAGCATTTTTACTAAATAGAAGCTGAAAATTGTAACACACACAAGTCAGTAATTCACATAAAAACATACAAGTAAAACAGTTTTATGTCTCTCCATAAAAGTTGTAAAATTTGACTTGCGCGGTGTTGTTAGCTTTACGACGATATCGTTCATCTAACACGCTTTTGGAAATTTGGATTGATCAGCTACTTTTGTTGCTAACTACTAATTCCACTTGTAACGCATCATCCTTGTGAACAGTTTGCGTTCCCCTGCCTTCGTGTGTTGGTAAGCGATGTTGTGATCGGAATTTTTGTGTGTAAGATTCTCTCGATTGTGTTGGGATGAAGTTATCCATCTTTTATGGTAATCAAGCTTGTCTAAAACAGGGACAAACGTAATCCCCTGGTCTTGCTGATCAAATTGTAGTATTATCTGTGTCGATTTTTGGAGTTCATTAAGTAAAACTTGCTTTTTAGAAGTTACATTTCTAGAACTAGCAGCATATAAAATTGTCTATTTCTTTATCCAGAAACCGCCGCTAGAGCAAATACCGCGTATGACACCGCTCTCTACAATGCCGCGACTATGTACGTCGCGCAGCAGAACAAGACACCTGGCGGCGGCGGCGGCGGCGGGTAAGTTGTTTCATATTATATTTATACAAAGTTATAAAAAAAAACTCAAAAAAAAAACTCACTACCGAAAAGAGGACTAAAACTAAGTTAGCGTAACGTGTTACTCACGAAACAAGTTTACCACTGTATATTTTATAATTTAAAACGAAAGAAGTTTCACATGTGCTAAAATTAGTTTCACGAAACTAGTTTGATCATGCATGGCACTTGGTTCGTAATGTAAATCCGGCTTAACAGAGCGTTTGTGCTTACAGCGGCGGCTGGAAGAACTACAACAAGAGCGGCGTGGGTGCGGCGCAGCAGCGGCGGCCCAAGCCTCCGCCCAAGGCGCAGCAGCTGCACTACTGCGACGTGTGCCGCATCTCGTGCGCCGGCCCGCAGGTCAGCTGACACTTGCACCTGTCTGTTACATCTTCACTTCTATACCTAGGGGTAGTACTAGCAGACCATAGGGGCTAAACAGTCTGATATTTCATAACTAGCGCCCCGTGGTTTCACCCGTGTCTTCCCGTTATCCCGCAGGAACCTTTTTCCGGGATAAAAAGTAGCCTATGTGTTAATCCAGGGTATAAGCTATCTCCATTCCAAATTTCATTCAGATCCGTTCAGTAGTTTTTGCGTGAAAGAGTAACAAACATCCATACACACAAACTTTCACGTTTATAATATTAGTAGGATATAATGGGATAAGCTCTGGTGAAAACGCACTCTTATTGTAACATTTTGGACTAGTTTAAATTAGCTAGTAGAATTTACTTGCAGGTCTGTAATATTTCATGTTCAAGATGCTATGAAAAAATTTAACATGGGCAACTCCAATCGTTGCTGTCTGTACTGTTAATGAAATTGGCCCGAAGCCTGTACGAAAGTTTGATGAATATTACTGTGCCTTCATGCTGTTCACTGTAATCGTGTCTTTCATAGATAGCATTTTTCATTTTTGATAATAAATTGATTGGCTTTGTAAGTATGAAATGGGGTCGCGCAGGAAAGTTTTCTGGATATGATGATACCTGATGACGAGTCGTACAGTTGCCGCAGCGAGGGCCGCGTGCTAGCGCGGCGAGTTATTCGCCGTGCTCTGTGCGCGCCCTCGCTTGTCAACACGATGGCGATATGGCAATCTGATCCATGATTAACTATTAATTAGCATTTTCATTTTAGAGTACAGGACTATGTGGTCATTGTTATCTTTATTTCTTTACTAATTTAATCTTGAATGCTACTACTACTTTTTCCTGTAATAATACATTCCGCGGGAAACGGGAGAACTTTCGGCTTGCTTGGTGGAAGGACATTTTCTAGTGCTTGTTGGGATACATACCATTCTCTAGTTATGAATCTGTCGCCAGGCACCTAACACTTGAGAGCCAGTTCCCAATCCAGGTGTAGCGCAACGCCACCTTTGACCTCGTCATCAGATGACCAGTAGAAACTTAGGGTTATCAAAATCGTTGGCTGCCCGGGTCTCCTAATCTTTCCCCCGCTTGCAGACATACAAGGAGCACCTTGAGGGGCAGAAGCACAAGAAGAAGGAGGCGGCCGTGAAGCTCTCGTCGATGGGGTCCGGCGGGGGGGTGGGGCGCGGCGCGGGCGGCGGGGCGCTGCGCTGCGAGCTGTGTGACGTCACGTGCACCGGCGCCGACGCGTACGCGGCGCACGTGCGCGGCATCAAGCACCAGAAGGTGGTGAAGCTGCACACCATGCTGGGCAAGCCCATCCCCAGCACCGAGCCCACCAAACTTGGAGGTAAGTTGCTCACTCTCCCACTGAAGTAGGCTTGCCAACAGCTGTCTCGGGTTTACCGAGAAGACTGGCTGCTAGAGGCCATTTGAGATGTTTAGACTAGTGTTCGTAGTGTGGGATGCCTGTCGTCCTAAAAGATGTTAGAAAGATATTTAAAATTATTTGTGTTTGTTTTCGATATTTCTTTAGAGATTGAGACGTTTCATACAAACATACTTGAAGTTCTTAATTTTATTCAGATGTCATATCAATTAAATTCGTACACACGATCTAGACTGAAATGCTACCTTACTAGGTATAATTTATGGTGTTCAGACACGAGTCCAAGTAAGTAATATACAGTTGGCAAGCCTACGCATAGCGTCTAGCACAGAAGCCATACTCTTATCTGTGCTTACCATTGTTCCGTAACCTAATGCGCGGTTCTAGCGAGTGGCGAATATGTATGAAATTTTGAGTGTCAGCAAAGGTAAGAATAGAGACGAGTACAGCCTGTGTTGTAATTTGGCAAAATACCTCATTCGCGTCTCCCGTTCTAGCGACAGTAAAGGTGTGTTTGGCACAACTATGTTTGACAGTCTAGTGAACTTAGAGACGCATTTGAGTTTCGCGCTTACCGATTTGTTTTGAGTCTGGTGTCTTAGCTGTTCTAATGGTGTTGCACGTTCTCTCTAAAAACCCCTGACGCTTTATTTTTTTCCCTCATTTTCGACTTCTGTGTGTATGTGTATTCTGTATGTGAAAAAGGCTTTCGTAATCCCTAAGCTTTATCTGATGTGTATATCGTAATGCATGCGGAAATGTAACAAACTAATTTAATCTGCATGATCCAAGAAGTTCAAAAATGTCAATATTTTATTTTTTCTTCCCAGAGTCTGTATTGCGGCAGTAGATTCAAACAAGTCTGATTTTATTTTCGTTTCTTTTCACTCATCATTCTGATTTGAATAATATTTACTGTAGAACTCTTACTCGTAATGATATGTTAGTGTTGTCTATTCGAGCGCTCAGATATGCTCTCCAAGACGACATTCCATGGAGAACGTATTTGTGACCACTGTGCAGACCCCCGCCACAGTGTCATATCTGTATCGATTCCCGCGTTACTTGGCACCTTACAAACAGTCAAATTTTCTCAAACTAACGAATAACCTGATATATACAGATATGGAGTGTGACTTTACCGTGGGCCTTTTTTATATTCCTTTTATATGTAAAATTCTAATATCATAAATCAGGAAACATTACTGCAGAGCGATAGCCCCTAGCTCGATACAAATCTATTATTTGCGTTAGCTACTCAAAAAATCGAGCTCCTAACGGGAAGCGATCGCGTCAATAACTGTAGAAAAGGCCCAAAACACCCCGATCACCGTAAACAGTAAGAGATATAACGAGAAAATTTGACTTGAATCCAACCAGCCAAAAAGACGATCGCCGGCACGCCGAAGATCGCATTCGTGGCGTCCGGGGGTCTCAGCACAGTGGCTAGCGCTACAACCGCCGTCTCGCCCCAAGGGGACAAGGACAAGGAGGAGGACAAGGACGACGACGCGGACACGGAGCCCGAGGTGCAGCCCGTGGGGCAGGACTACATCGAGGAGATCCGCGGCGACGACAACAAGGCGCTCAGCTTCAACTGCAAGCTGTGCGACTGCAAGTTCAACGACCCCAACGCCAAGGAGATGCACATGAAGGGCCGCCGCCACAGGCTCCAGTACAAGAAGAAGGTTCGTGCGCTCTCTCGCCTCTTCTATCGTTGGGCTTAGTATGACTTCATTCGTTTTAGTATTCGTAAACTCGCCGCTGGGGCTTTGTACATTTGTTCATAAGATAAACGCGTTTATGCAGTTGCGTTAGAACGCGTTAACTTGTAGCAAATACACTAAGCCTACAGATGTCTAATAAAATATTCAGATTTTAGACGATAGTTTTGACGATTACAGTCATGAGATTCAAAAGTAGGATAGGTCACGGTTTTCATCAAATTAAGATCATCCAATGATTAATTAGTAAAAGGTTTGAGGTGCGCGTCGAGCCTGGCGGCCCTTGCGGCTGCCAAGAGATCCGCGCATCGAATGATTACGGCATTTTATGAGGATGATGATTGCACAGAGTATTAAAATTGTTAGGCCATATTTCTTGTCGGGAATCGATCTTCGGGTAGATTAAGACGACGTATGACAGTCCTAATATAATCAAACAGTAACATGGAATTTTCCTAAAGCTTGAGAGCTTAACTTCAGTCGCTGAAGCGTATTCGAGTCGCGGCATTTTGACACTAACAAAGACATGGCGTTACACTATTTCTAGCATTACTTGCATAGACGCCCATAACGCAAAAGATATCTACAATCTCTTAGCCAGACCGAGGTGCCCCTTGTTCGTGTCGTTGACTCTAGTAATGCTAACGTCTGGTGACGGCGGCGACAGGTGCAGCCGGACCTGGAGGTGAAGGTGAAGCCGTCGATGCACCAGCGCAAGCTGGCGGAGGCCAAGGCGCAGCGCATGCTGGTGCGCGACGAGCTGTGGGCGCGGCGCCGCATGATGGAGCACACCGGCGGCCTCGTGAGTACTGGACCCATACAAGGCGCAGCGCATGCTGGTGCGCGACGAGCTGTGGGCGCGGCGCCGCATGATGGAGCACACCGGCGGCCTCGTGAGTACTGGACCCATACAAGGCGCAGCGCATGCTGGTGCGCGACGAGCTGTGGGCGCGGCGCCGCATGATGGAGCACGCCGGCGGCCTCGTGAGTACTGGACCCATACAAGGCGCAGCGCATGCTGGTGCGCGACGAGCTGTGGGCGCGGCGCCGCATGATGGAGCACACCGGCGGCCTCGTGAGTACTGGACCCATACAAGGCGCAGCGCATGCTGGTGCGCGACGAGCTGTGGGCGCGGCGCCGCATGATGGAGCACACCGGCGGCCTCGTGAGTACTGGACCCATACAAGGCGCAGCGCATGCTGGTGCGCGACGAGCTGTGGGCGCGGCGCCGCATGATGGAGCACACCGGCGGCCTCGTGAGTACTGGACCCATACAAGGCGCAGCGCATGCTGGTGCGCGACGAGCTGTGGGCGCGGCGCCGCATGATGGAGCACGCCGGCGGCCTCGTGAGTACTGGACCCATACAAGGCGCAGCGCATGCTGGTGCGCGACGAGCTGTGGGCGCGGCGCCGCATGATGGAGCACACCGGCGGCCTCGTGAGTACTGGACCCATACAAGGCGCAGCGCATGCTGGTGCGCGACGAGCTGTGGGCGCGGCGCCGCATGATGGAGCACACCGGCGGCCTCGTGAGTACTGGACCCATACAAGGCGCAGCGCATGCTGGTGCGCGACGAGCTGTGGGCGCGGCGCCGCATGATGGAGCACACCGGCGGCCTCGTGAGTACTGGACCCATACAAGGCGCAGCGCATGCTGGTGCGCGACGAGCTGTGGGCGCGGCGCCGCATGATGGAGCACACCGGCGGCCTCGTGAGTACTGGACCCATACAAGGCGCAGCGCATGCTGGTGCGCGACGAGCTGTGGGCGCGGCGCCGCATGATGGAGCACACCGGCGGCCTCGTGAGTACTGGACCCATACAAGGCGCAGCGCATGCTGGTGCGCGACGAGCTGTGGGCGCGGCGCCGCATGATGGAGCACACCGGCGGCCTCGTGAGTACTGGACCCATACAAGGCGCAGCGCATGCTGGTGCGCGACGAGCTGTGGGCGCGGCGCCGCATGATGGAGCACACCGGCGGCCTCGTGAGTACTGGACCCATACAAGGCGCAGCGCATGCTGGTGCGCGACGAGCTGTGGGCGCGGCGCCGCATGATGGAGCACACCGGCGGCCTCGTGAGTACTGGACCCATACAAGGCGCAGCGCATGCTGGTGCGCGACGAGCTGTGGGCGCGGCGCCGCATGATGGAGCACACCGGCGGCCTCGTGAGTACTGGACCCATACAAGGCGCAGCGCATGCTGGTGCGCGACGAGCTGTGGGCGCGGCGCCGCATGATGGAGCACACCGGCGGCCTCGTGAGTACTGGACCCATACAAGGCGCAGCGCATGCTGGTGCGCGACGAGCTGTGGGCGCGGCGCCGCATGATGGAGCACACCGGCGGCCTCGTGAGTACTGGACCCATACAAGGCGCAGCGCATGCTGGTGCGCGACGAGCTGTGGGCGCGGCGCCGCATGATGGAGCACACCGGCGGCCTCGTGAGTACTGGACCCATACAGGCTGGATGAAGAGATCACGACAAGTGTGTCTTCATCCCAAAGCATAATTTCGTTCAATCACAAAGCAGACTTCACTTTCGTCTCTTGCGTATCATGTTGGTTATCTAAAGCTGTCACATTCTCAGTACAGTCAACGACAAACGTCTCAAATGTTTCCGATTTTCAATATCATCTAAAACACCCAGTTTTGACCAAATCTTCACTTAACATCTTGTGTGTTGTGTTATGGTCAAACGCAACCTTGTAATTTATAAGGAAAAAACAAACATTACTGATCTAAAAATCGAGTATGATCAGCTACTTTTGTCGCTGACTACTCACACCAATGCAATTACATTAAAAAACGAAACAATCTCTGTCACGCTCATAACCATGGCTGTGTGCGAGTGAGACAGAGGCTTTGCGTATGCAGCGCGATCATTCACAAGCGCAATTGTTGGACGTGCCAGCGTTACATAACCAAGCTGTACCATCTACCGTGCCGTTGTGGCCGAGTGTTGTTCCAGCAGCCACGTGAAATGTTTGTTTGTTGCAGGGCATGGAGGAGGAGGAGCGCATGTACTGGGAGGGCGGCGTGGAGCCCTGGTGGGGCCGCGGGCCCGTGCCGCCGCCCATGCACCACCACCACGTCAGTGTAAGTACAGGAGGGCGGCGTGGAGCCCTGCTGGGGCCATGCACCACGTCAGTGTAAGGGGTTACTAACAATGTGGAGCAGCAGAACACAAGCCTAACAAGATATTTAAATTGTATTCAATACCTATAGTTCCCCGATCCTCATGACTTGCCAGCATCAACATTTGTTATTTCTTCCTGTAGCGTTTGACCACAAGTCACCTTGGAAATGCGTATGTAGTCAAAGATGCAATCACGTTATGTTACTACGTTGTGGATTTTATGTGGAGCTGCTGGAACACACCGCTGATCAAACGCTGATCAAAGATTTCGTTCAGGATTCTTTGTGAATCAAAGGGTGAAAGCAGGATGTCGGTCGTGCGTCGGTTCTTCATTGTAGGATTAGAATCCACGACATATTAAGATGACTTTTGGTGCACGTGCGAGCACGTTTGTCTTACACACGACTGCAGAGCGACTTTCATTTGAAGGTCGCGCATTCGATGATAGCGACCTAGCAGTATGACAACAATCGTCCCATGTAGGAACCGTGTGTTTTGTTCTGTAGGGCGGCATGGGGCTGGGGTACCTGTCGGGCGGGCGGCGGCCGGAGACGTCGGACGACCGGCACGTGGCCGCCAAGCACGCGGAGATCTACCCCGCCGAGCAGCAGCTGCAGGACATACAGCGCGCCGTCTCGCACACCGAGAAGGCACTCAAGTCGCTGTCCGACGCGCTCGCCGACCAGGCGCGCCCCAAGGTGAGCCTAGCAGCAGGGCCCAGCTAATATACTGTTTTGATGAGTACCTTCTCAAACTCTAAAATACTTGTTTATAGTAGGATCAGCAGGATACAACGTGTAGTTTAAAACGTCGAACTTAATTCTAGTTGCACTTGTTCTAACCTCCTTATGCAGGTAAGAAACGCTCGGTAGGATATGTTTTGGGTGCGTTCACATCTACAATTTTATTTTTTATTACCAATTGATTGATTTGGAGCAAGTGCACTATTTCGTGATTTTGGCGCTTGCAACAGTGCCGAAATTTAGGGAAATCAAACAGTTGCATGTGACACAAAACTACGGAAATTTGCTAAATATTCTCTGACGTAATTTAAATTGCAATTCAGTTGCAGGTCTACAGACTAACATTTAAAAAATGTAACATGGTTTTTTAGTCATTAAATAATTTTTTATTTTTTTTTTGTATCCTGCTTCTTGGCAATCTGTTTACAAAAATAATAATCTAATGTGCTGACTGTCCCTGACTGGCTTAAATTAAATTAAATAATTGAGAACGTAATAATAATATGCTGATGACGATGACGTTTGTTCCCACAGCCGCCTACTGCCAAAGGAGTTAAGGTCGACGATAAGAAGGACGACAAACCTGAAGGCAAGGAAGACGGTCGCGACAACCAACTGTGAGCATACACTATTGCATCTGTGGTGGCCTAAGCGTTTGCCTTGTTAATGCACCTCTTTGCAAGACCACTTCAAATCTACTTTCAAACAAAATACTTTTGCTTTTTGATCTTTCATAATACTTACATTTTCAAAATCACCTACCTGGAACCTGGTTTTTTTTCGAGTGTTTTCATTCCATTCACCTACATAATATTTTTGAACACTGCATCAAATTTTTTTGCACTCACCAATACAAAGTCACGATGTTTTGGTTTTGCGCTTTTATTGTTTTGTTGCACTTTTTATTTTTCGCTTTTTAACTGCACTTTACACAGCGGAGGTTTTGCTTGGCGGCCGGGTAAATTAGGCGGAGTGAAAGCGGTGGTCATCAAAAAGGAGCGAGAGTCGCATGGGAGCACTAGTATGGATTGGCAAGCTGAAAATCTGGTGGTGAAAAGGGAACCCGCTGGCAATAGAGTTGTGAAAATAGAAACTATTACATCCAATGCGCCTGGCGTTGTCACTGTAAAAGCAGAGCCAGTGGCCAGTGTTGTGAATAATGGGTGTACCGGCTCTGATGAAAAGGAGGCTGGTAACACAGTAGTGCAAAAACAGCCTTGCGGCAAATCGTGAGTAGTTTATGGTTGCAAGTAGTTAGATTAGTTAGCGGTAGACTTTTAGAATGGTACTGTTTTCCTTTTTTTAAGAGCCTGTTCGCATATGCGATCATACCGCTCTGTGCTGTACAAGTAACATATTACAAACACACACATACTGAGAAATAGCACTCCAATCGCGTATTTTCTCAACAATTTTTAACTAAGTTTAGTAACATTGTAGTGTTTACAGACTGCGGACACGATAAATAGGTATTATAAAAAAAACAATCCATCAATCCAAATACATAATTATGAAATGCTGTTAAAATATGGTGTTAGATAAAAAAGGTGTTGGGCTTTCTGATCATTGTGGCCTATCAGCGCTTTGGCACTCATCACATCATCATTGGTGGTAGTTTGCATTTGCCATGGTCGCTTAGAATACCACAAACATTGCGTTGCATAACGAGGCTGCTTACAAGATACATCAATCATCATAAGGGACCGGAATAGGTAGTTTTATGTAGATCTTGACATTGATATGCCTGACTGGATTGTCTGTGGCTATCGCTCCATAGCGGGATGCGGGGTGAAATTATTTTCCGGAATTGAAATGCATATTCATATTGAGATTGCGTAGTAAATTTGACGTCATTTGTTAATTAAAAGAAGATGTTTCTGTCGGTAGGCCCTAACTACGTGGACAGAAGGAATCGTAAGAGTTGTGTGCAGCCTACGATGCAAATGGCTAACAGCTATTCAAAGGGGGCCTATTTTCAGCAGTGCATTCCTTCCAGCTGTTTACCGTGGTAGTTAAAAACTCGACCTATTCCGAGCCCCGATCATCACTGAGCACTGTGAACTCGCACCGTGCCTCAGATGAGGGCATGACTCGTCCCCGTCGCGCAGGTTCTCGTTCCTGGGCGAGGGCGAGGGCGGCGCGGGCGTGCGGGCGCTGAAGGGCGTGATGCGCGTGGGGCTGCTGGCCAAGGGGCTGCTGCTGAAGGGGGACCGCGACGTGCGCCTCGTGGTGCTGTGCCACGACCGCCCCACCATCACGCTGCTCAAGCGGGTGGCGGCCGACCTGCCCGCGCACCTCGCCAAGGTCAAGGTAACTAGTCACGTCGCCTCGCGCGGCGCCACCTTCGAGGGTGGCGCCGCGCTACACCTGGCCCGGGAACTGGCTCTCAAGCGACACTGCCGGAACACAACACTGAGCTGTCATCGCTTCAACTTCGCATCGCAAAAGTCACCTGCAGTGCGATTCTACTTCAAAGGTTCCGTGTCGGATTCGACGTCACTTTCGCTTCACGGAAACGTTTTCCGAGAGCTAATAGGTGCCGGAGACTTCCGTGATTGAACAGCTGGTTTGTCAAATTAAATGTCGGATTCCGAATTTGTGAATCGCGGCTAAGAAATTCTCGCGGAAACTTCCGTGGTCGGATGAGTTTCCGAGTGAATTAGAATCGCACTGCTTATGTGGTCGAAGTTGGCGCCATGTCTACTACGTCTGGACTGAGAACTGGCTCTCAAGTGAGACTGCCGGAAAGCACCGATAGGTGCTTGGCGACAGACTGTCAACTTCGTCGCGAAGCTTCGTGCCTTTATTTCGCAGATTTAAGTTTATTTAATGCCCTAGCTAAAACGACTGATGCCTCTTTGGAATATAATTATGTAAGTTTTTTTCATGAAAATATGAAAAGTACACTCTCAATTCGTACATCTTAGTAACAGCGAGCAATGTTGGACATAGGATGATCCGTAGCTCAATGATTTATGCTGCAGAAACAGAAAGCCTCATACCCAACTTTGGGAATGGTTTGGTAGCAAGCATCGTCGTCACTGGCCAATACGGTTTTGCTAAATTACTCTTTGAAAACTGGAGTTTGTTTGAAATGGTACGCGAGATCAAACCATCAACCCAAGTTATATTCATCAGATTCGTTGATGCCTCGCATAGCACTCTTCATCGGTGCAGAGCAGTGTTTCGCTGGATGTAGGTTAGGTACGTTAGCAAAGACACTGCGCCGATTCCCATAGATGGAACCAGAGTAAGAAAGTGAGGGGCGATGCTCACCCTATGCTAATGTTGGCGCCCCCCCAGGGCCCAGGCGAGGAGCCCAAGTACAAGGTGGAGCTGCAGCCGGCCGAGGGCGCCGTGCAGGTGTCGGACGGCGCCGTCAGCGTGCTGGTGTCACTGACCTCGGCCGTCATGCGAGAGCCCGCAGGTGAGCCCCCTACTCCCCCCTCCGCCGCCGCCGATTACCGACCCAATTTCACTTACTGTTCCCTTCGCACTGCGCGAGCGCTTTCTTACAGATACCTTCACTATAAGTACAGATTACAGATACTCCTCGCTCTGACGTAACGGAAGACGGTTGAAATTGGCGGTCGTAATCGTCAATGTGCACACCCCAACTGTGAGAACAAACTATCTATGATTTTTTTAATGTACCTATTTTATACTTGTACGATATCTATTACTCTGGTTTGATTATATTTTTATATTGTAATGTGTGAAAATATAAGATAATTTGTTCAAAGTTACGGTCCGGCGCCAGCCGCCGGGCCTATGTGTTCTATGCTTATTTTTAGGTGATTAGCGTAAAGAAGGGGCCAGACAAGGTTTTTTGATCATCGCCCTAGATATATCACTGGCGATTCCCCGCAGTGGTATATCGATCTTCTGAAACGGAGCAAACATTCTTAACTTTTCTATATATTTTAATGATATTTATTATTTTTTATCATCCGAGAGAGTACTTTACCTTGAATAGGTTGCCGACTTAGATTTGCCGATGCGTTTAGTTCAGTTTCGCTTTTTAAATTAACAATAGGCGATAGCGACAGTTGTTATGGATCAATGATAGTTATGTCGGGGTGTGATGTGCCGCACGCCAGTGATCGCAACCCGATTCAATAACATCTCCCTCCCTTAGAGTAGGGTACCTAACCATGTTTGCCCCGTTTTCGTGGATGTTGTGATGGTCAAACACCCTTTGTGTTGTCGCTAGACGGTGGCGACATAAAGCGCGACGACAAGGATGTGCTCCCGCGGCAGAAGTGTTTGGACGCGTTGGCCGCCCTACGGCACGCCAAGTGGTTCCAGGTACATTCGCCAAACATTTACAAACGTGTGCGCACTCCACTAAGCTCGATCCGATAATACGATCCGATTTCATCTTAGCTTTGTGTTCCGTTCACCTTCGAACTCGATCAGACCTTACTTTCCCATTCGTAGAGGGAGTGCGCACGTTATATTTTAGTCACATGTTTGTTTCATTTCTCACTATCTATTACTAGCCTTTTTATTTGGAATACTAAAAAAAGAACGCTCCCATGAACATGTGGCTACGAACGCTTACCGTTAAAGAGCCAAGCTGCGTTTCCCGGCGCTTGATGAGCCGTTTACTGGGAGTCGGAGGACGGAAACGCAGTTTCGTGTGTGTTATACCTAATTAATAAACGAGACACATTTATTGCTCTGTATCTTCCGTAAAGTGCCAGTAAACAATAGTCGGAGAGTAAGTTCAGTAAGAGTGAGAGTGGAGCAATAAATAGTGCGGACCGCGCCCCCGGGCCCGCCCGGCGGCGCGGCCCCGGGCTCCGCTGACGTCACGTCCGGTGCAGGCGCGGGCGGCCAGCCTGCAGTCCTGCGTGATCATCATCCGCATCATGCGGGACCTGTGCCGCCGCATCCCCAACTGGTCGCCGCTCAACCCATACGTGAGTCATATTATTTCTTATTCTCTTTTGTCCATCTGCATAGTGATTTTTCTAATTTTTCAAATCGCAGGAAACGTATCTTTGTATTTGCGTAATAAATTTTTTGACTACTCTATGTTTACAAATAACTTTCCTCTATAAAATTAGTATATTATTATGTAGTGACATACGACTACACGCTCGATAGCACCGCTGATATTACAGGTGTCCATAGGCTATAGCTTTTCATCGAGCACCTCACGCTTACTGATGTCAAATATTAACAGAGCGAAGACATGTATAATTTGTTAGTCTGCAAGTCAAGGGTGAATAGGTATCTTCTAGGCAAGCATGCTCCGTCATCGACCACGTCTTCACTTACCATCAGATGAGACTGGTCAAAAGCTTGCCTGTTGAGATTAAAAATAAAAGAAGGGCGGACATTGCCGCCTCGTCGAGTGGTCGGCGGCGCCCGCTGACGTGTGGTGTGGTTGTGTCGGCAGGCGATGGAGCTGCTGGTGTCGGGGGTGATGCACTCGGCCAACGGGTCGCTGTCGGGCGGCGAGGCGCTGCGCCGCGTCTGCGAGGCGGTGGCGGGCGGCCTGCTGCTGGAGCACGGGCCCGGCCTGCGGGACCCCTGCGAGAAGGAGCTAGTCGTGAGTACACGCGCCCGGAGGGAGGGAGGCGAGGCGGCGGCGGGCGGCCTGCTGCTGGAGCACGGGCCCGGCCTGCGGGACCCCTGCGAGAAGGAGCTAGTCGTGAGTACACGCGCCCGGAGGGAGGGAGGCGAGGCGGCGGCGGGCGGCCTGCTGCTGGAGCACGGGCCCGGCCTGCGGGACCCCTGCGAGAAGGAGCTAGTCGTGAGTACACGCGCCCGGAGGGAGGGAGGCGAGGCGGCGGCGGGCGGCCTGCTGCTGGAGCACGGGCCCGGCCTGCGGGACCCCTGCGAGAAGGAGCTAGTCGTGAGTACACGCGCCCGGAGGGAGGGAGGCGAGGCGGCGGCGGGCGGCCTGCTGCTGGAGCACGGGCCCGGCCTGCGGGACCCCTGCGAGAAGGAGCTAGTCGTGAGTACACGCGCCCGGAGGGAGGGAGGCGAGGCGGCGGCGGGCGGCCTGCTGCTGGAGCACGGGCCCGGCCTGCGGGACCCCTGCGAGAAGGAGCTAGTCGTGAGTACACGCGCCCGGAGGGAGGGAGGCGAGGCGGCGGCGGGCGGCCTGCTGCTGGAGCACGGGCCCGGCCTGCGGGACCCCTGCGAGAAGGAGCTAGTCGTGAGTACACGCGCCCGGAGGGAGGGAGGCGAGGCGGCGGCGGGCGGCCTGCTGCTGGAGCACGGGCCCGGCCTGCGGGACCCCTGCGAGAAGGAGCTAGTCGTGAGTACACGCGCCCGGAGGGAGGGAGGCGAGGCGGCGGCGGGCGGCCTGCTGCTGGAGCACGGGCCCGGCCTGCGGGACCCCTGCGAGAAGGAGCTAGTCGTGAGTACACGCGCCCGGAGGGAGGGAGGCGAGGCGGCGGCGGGCGGCCTGCTGCTGGAGCACGGGCCCGGCCTGCGGGACCCCTGCGAGAAGGAGCTAGTCGTGAGTACACGCGCCCGGAGGGAGGGAGGCGAGGCGGCGGCGGGCGGCCTGCTGCTGGAGCACGGGCCCGGCCTGCGGGACCCCTGCGAGAAGGAGCTAGTCGTGAGTACACGCGCCCGGAGGGAGGGAGGCGAGGCGGCGGCGGGCGGCCTGCTGCTGGAGCACGGGCCCGGCCTGCGGGACCCCTGCGAGAAGGAGCTAGTCGTGAGTACACGCGAGCCGTGGCTCGCTGCGGACACAACTGTATCTTCGGATATATATATATATGTGGATATGTGTCCTTCATTCCCACTAAAAAAATTAACATATCGTCGGCTAGCTAACAACACCGCGCAAGTCTAATTTTGCAATTTGTCAGGTGAGACGTAAAACTGTTTTACTTGTATGTTTTTAATGTAAATTATTGACTTGTGTGTTACAATTTTTAATTAACGGCTTCTATTTAGTAAAAATGCTTGGAACTGACAGGTTCATAGAAGCGCACGTCAAAACTGCATCTAATGGCATTAGAATGTCGTACCACAAAATTTTGACTTGTGCGGTGTTGTTTGCTAGCCGACAATATCCCATATCGGAGGCCGAGATCCTATATCCAACTCCGGAATGGAACGCTTGAAGATGTTGCCTGTAATGAGTGAGTGAGACGGAAGTTATCGGCTGCTGACCACGAACTTTTATGAACCTAACATGTAGTTTTATTTGGATATGATGATACCTGATGACGAGTCCGAGACTCCACAGCTTGCCCACACTCGCGCCTGCGGCGAGTTATTCGCCGCTGCGTGCTGTGCGAGCTTGCTTGTGGAGTACAAAGACGATTTGGCACTCTGATCCAACAATAAATCTAAACTTAGAACACTTGAGTCTCATGTCATTTTACTAAATTAGACAGGCTTCTCTCCTATTAAGAGGGATGATTCGAGGGCGAAGACAAGACATCCAAGACTTACAGATTGTTGAAAAACAGAACAAAAAATGTAGTATTTATTTATAATATGATTATTACAAGTATTGTAATTATTATTAACAGGATGCTGTGGGTAATCTGCCGCCACAGAAACGTGAGGATTTGACAGCTTCGGCTCAACAATTCCTGAGACAAATCGCATTCAGGCAGATTCACAAGGTAAGATTAGCGACATTTTCCAGCGATGTTGCCATTGTTGCGCCGAATTCAACAGTTTGTTTCCCAGGGATAAGTAAATAATAAACCTAAAAAAAAACCTTAAAACTTACCACGCGAACCTGCAACGCCACAAAAAGTTTTATTCTTACAAATTGTCAATATCGGAATACCGAGATTGGGCGTCCAATGTGTTAACATTGCTGCCCGGGCCGCAGGTGCTGGACATGGAGCCCCTGCCCAAGCTGAAGCACGTGACCGGCGCGTGGAAGTTCCCGCGCAAGCGCAGGCGCTCCAACACTGACGCGGAGGGCGACCAGCCGAACGGTACGTCTCGCATCACTCCCTCTATTTCACCTTTTTTTACTACTTACAGGGTAGCGTTTGACCACAAGCCACCCGGTGTCAAGTGATGGTGCGGTCGAAGACAGCGCCACGCTACACCTGGACAGAAAACTGGCTCTCAAGTGAGACTGCCCGAATACACCTATCGGTGCTTAGCGACAATTCTTTCTTAACTCAAGGGTGGTAGCTAGCCAAGTGAGCACTAGCTGAGGTTTCATCACGATGTTTTCTTTCACCGAAAGCTCTAGCTCATAGTAGGATTCGAACCCACGACTTACCAACGTCAATACCACTATATGATGATACCTGATGACGAGTCGTAGACTCCACCGCGCGCGCCTGTTGCTCGCGTCAGCGGTGAGTTATTCATCGCGGCGCGGCGAGGGCTGGCGGGTGGCGTTCTTGACGACGTGGTGTGGCTCTCTGACCAGTCTCATCTTAACTAGAGATGACGAACTGATGTCTGCACCTATACTCATCTCTGTTTTATATTCTCTCAGGCGAAGGGAAGGTGGTGAAGATGGAGGATAAAACGGACGCCTCAGAGATCTCCGCCGGGAAGAAGTAGTCCGGCAATACGACGACAAGACTAGCCTACTCGCAACCGCAATAGATTCAATATAACTAGGTTACCTCGTAATGTTCACTCCGACACAGTAAAGGGAAAAGACGTGGAAGACTTTATTCAAAGGAGCTAAGCCTGAATCTTGACCCAAAATGGCGAACATACTCGGAACTAGGTCACAGATTAAACTAATAACGTCTCACAATGGGGAGCCCCGCGCAAGGCTGTTTGTAGATGTCGCTCTGAGCCACTGTACCTTGTTTACACCGTTGTGTCAAGTTATAACTGTGGTTATAACAATAGTTTGATAGATGTTATGTTAAATCGACGTGCAGAAATAATTTAGGTACAATTGATCATGCGCCATCTAGCGTGAAAAAGGTTAGTTTTCCTCCCCATTTAAAAGTCATCTTTATTGTTTAGGACATGGGGTTTAATTTACCGTGTAAGGTATAGGTCGTATTTGAGGCACGAACGGCCTTTGATCATTTTCAAGCGCCAGGTATATTCCATGTCTTTTTCCTTCACTGCTCTAACTACTATGGCGATTGTCATTGTTGAGAGAGTGCTAGCCCATTTTATAGCAATATTGCAATGAAGATATTTTCTAAATGTTCACTTACAAGGTGATGATCTGTCCAAAACGTTACACGAAGTCTAGTTCCGCGATATACAGTAGCGTGTACTAGTTAGCCTAGGATCTGCAATGGTTATTGTAATTTAGTGTTAGAGTGTATGTGATGTGTGTGAGACAGGGATCGTGAGACGGGCCCGCTCGGGCCGCGAGTGTTCGACCGGATAGCGAATACGGCAATGGGTTTACGTTAGATTACAGTATTTGACTTCCAATGTTTGTTTAGTTCCTCGCGCGTTGCCGACCAACGCGCGTACAGCTTGTACAAGCGAATTATTTTAATATATTACGTGTTATTATTTACTTAGGTTTAAGGTGTATATTTTCCATTTCATATAGCTGAAAACTTTATCGGAGTTTCCGATCGGACGTGGAAACCTCCACTTGAAATGCCTCAGAGGCAGTATGCATTACTTAGGGTACGGTTACATACATTGTCTTGTGTTTTGTGCATTAGAATGAGCCAGTTAGATGGCTGTATGTAGCAATTATATATGCCCATATGTAAACGATAGATAAAAACTTAATTTTATCGTCGTTTTCTATTTTAAATCGCACCGTGCTATTTTTAATTATAAAGTGAGGTGTGATATATTTATTTTTTGGGTTCTCTTGGAAGAACCTTAGATAGACACTATAAAAAAATCTTATTCAGTCTATTTACCTTTATTTAAACTATGTTAATTACATAATCTACTTTTCTTTTGTATTATGTGAAACTGTATGTAATTTGGAGATTAATGTCAATAAAATGATGACGAAAGTATTTACACGCATTTATTATTTTTGCTCCCAGATATACCTATAAGATTAGTTTCTAGATTAAACAGGCATTTAGATAATACATAGTCTTTGTACAGATAAATGATGGCGGAAAATGTCTACCGGCACCTTTTCATCCAGACTAATACGACACCTATGAGTAAAACATCTTTGTAGATTCTTAAAATTGCGCATTGCCTAGAAAATTAGTTGACTATTTACATAGTCAAACTAAACAACCCTATATGTCTAATACTAGTCTATCGCCCGTGTCAATGTCTACAGGGTCATCTTTTCATCCCGACTAATACGACACCCAGGGGCGGCTTCTTTACCTATAGTGCAGAGGGTGCGGTACACCCGGACGCCGGGTTGTTAGTGGGGGGGTTGTTATTCTTTTATTTTTACAATTTGTCTTCATACTAGCCAAAATATTGCGCTCGCGCATTCGTAAAGTATTTCTTTTTCCTGTGTGAGGTAGGATCTTCTAATTGCTAACCTTCAATAATAAAATTTTCTCAAATTTTTCTCGCATGTCATGCATTGTGTGATATGAAAACGTTTTATCACCATAAAAGAAAGACGCCAATATGTATCTATCTACCGAAAGATTATTTTGTTTCTAAACTAGTATCGAACGAAGATATTTGTTGATCTGGGTACCTACCCCTCTTACATCCTTAAATTACATGTCACAATCCTGTGCCTAGTTCAAGACTGCTATAAAACTACAATTTGCTGTTTTGTTCTTGCTAATTTGCTCTCATGCTCATAAGCTAACTCAAAGGGGGCAAGTAAATGAAAAACACGTTTTGGCAGTTTGTATATATTTAACTATTACAGAATAATTTCTTTACAATATATCTTTGTACAACGATGAAGACAAAATTCGCTCGTGTTCAATAAAAATAAAATGCAACACAAGATAAAAACATGTCGAAAAGTGACAAAAATATTTGTATAAAACAACGAACGTTTAGCAGGCCGCTAGTCGGCAAACATATTTTACAGATGTATTATACAACTACTTAGAATTAGGTTAATACTTGGCCTGACGCACACGATCGATTTATTAGGACGAAGCGCCGGAGTTACATTACGTAAGACAGCGCCCTGCGAACACAGGTTTATAGACTGATGGTTGCCTACGAACAGTGCGCGCTCGCATGCGTTGGCTCAAATAGACTTTGAATTTTACATTTTATTTATATGAACGACAGATATTGATTTTAAGTACATTATAAGAACGATAAAATTTACAACCCGTATCAGTTCCGGTAGACGCGTAGTGTAAGCGAGTACGATCTCAGCGCAGAAGCAACGATTGGAAACTCACCAACTAGTTGTGTTAGACTGGACTATGTTCTTTAACATTTTGGAAGAGACCTTTTCCGTACTTTCTTTCATTATCTACAAATGCTCTTGGCGCCTTGTGCAATTGTAGATAATGAAGAATATAGAAAAAATATATACACTGCCGATCCCTAAAAGAAAACATTTGGCCATGATGAGATACATAAATGCCTACAATACTTTTGGAAAAGGTTACAAAATGGCTCAAACACTTTTGCCTCGTAAGAAATACTAAAGTAACTGGGCGTTGACAATAGCTTTTGTTTGAGCATTTTTTACATAACAGAGTTTCTAATGACTCGAGAATTATTTGTTATGTGTTCGAATAATTTTAATCTCGTCACAAAAGCTCGGTCATGTAAAATAAAAACAGCTAAGTTTAAATTTTACAAACGCCTAGAATTAAGTAGTATTTCTTAAATAAAAGTTCATGGGAGCATACAAGTTTGAATTTTGACTAAACAAGGAAGGCACAACGCAGTAAATAACGATAACAATTTGCATACAATTTAGGTGAATAATAGTAACAATACAATAACAAGCTCCCATACAACGTGACGACATACTTTGAAAAGGCACAGAATTATTCAGAGTTCACACACCGGCTATGATAATAATGATGCTGCAAAGAAAGATTTTGTAAGTGGATAAGTTTTGATAACTCAAGATTTGTGCCCTCCATACGAAGCCGGCGAACAAACAAATTTGCGAAAACATGAGCATGCCTACTGTTCACTCGGCGTTTTAATATAAAAATAACGAGAAACGTCTAGTCAATGTTTGTATGGCGACGCCGAGTGAAGAGTTGCAGTGTTTTCACTAACAATGCCGGGGACACAGTGTCGTGCCCCGGCCGGGCAGGTGGTCGCCCATTTATAAACACGAATCTGACTTCCACAGGAGTCAACGTAAAAATGGTTTTTTTTCAAACGTTTTAATAGATTTTGTGTTTTTTTTTTACATTTTTTGTATTTTTTTTTATCTTTTTTTTGTTTTTTTTTTCTTTTTTTCGTGTGTCGGCTTCAGCTATTTTTTTTATAATTTTTTCAAAAATTAAACATATTTTTGAGCCACTTTTATTAAACTATACCATTATTCTAATCAGTTTTCTTATTTAGTAACTTGTTTTTAAAAATTATTTATTGTACTTTATTAATTCAGCGCGGCGCCGTGCCACTTATGTAAAATCTTTATAAAACTTATAGGTACATAATAACGCTATATAAAACTGGCAGGCGTGTTCTACAAACATTCATAAAACAATTGTGTGTGGGCTCGCTTGTGTGGCTGCATGTATGTAGGGACAAAATTGAGACGCGACTATGTTAAATATAATAATATACGATACAAACTTAACGACTGGCTCTACATCTAGCGGCTATTGTTTATGAAAACTTAACGAAACAAGTGGCATCGTGTAAACATATCGGATTGATGCCAAGGAACAAACTTAAATATGAAAAATATACTAAATTGGGATCGACTAGGGCAACTAGCATAATTTCCACGCTATAAGTAGATTTCCTAGCTGAAATACTTTAGGTATAAATTAATGGAAGCATCTAAATGGATATTTAAGATCTATTGTATTAGTACCATAAACAATACAAATCCCATGCTCGCTGCACGCGTTACTTGTTAAAAAAAATGACGTTATCAAAATTAAGCACCGGGCACATGGAAAATAATTCCATACCATCCGATAAAGGCAGAAAAAAACTGTACGAGTTTGTAAAGATAAACGTTTCATTGGTTATTTCAAATAGGTACGTAGTTCATATTGCTTTTCCATTTTCATTTTGAATTTACATGTAATTTATATATCCGCATGCATCAACAAACTATGTTTAGTCAGTCGAATATTAATATTAATGATACCACTCAACAGCTCAATAATTTATAGAGTTGGCTTACTCATTATTAGTAAGTTATACATTCCTCCCGCATGTAAAGGTCTCTACCCACCAGAACGGGTCATGACGCCGTTGCATGCACAAAAACATCTAATCATAGTAGCCCAAGGGACTGCAATCTTATGACTGAGATGATACTTGTGCCCGTCTTCCATTAAAATCGTTATACCGCACCGCTCCGACACCGCAAACCACTTCTTATACAAATGTAGACTTTATATCGTGTTGCGTAAGTTAGACTTCACAATAACAAGACAAGCGATCTCACCGGGAGCCGTTGCCTAAGTCCAGAACGCACGGTGAAACACAACTGCAACTTAACCTTTTCGAAACCAAAATGTTATAAATTTATCTGACAATAACTTTAAGTTTTATCTGAGAGCAGAAAAAAGGTGCCAAAATCGACGAAACGTGACTTGTAGTTACTGCACGACGGTTTCAATGCAACTGATTTGAAATGCGTCTTAAACTTGACTTCAACTAGACTCTATGGCATAAACTCAAATGCAACTCAAAAGTGACTAGGAGTTGTAGTTTCGACGCTCTTGTTTCACCTTGTGTTCTAACCCTGGTCTTGTTATTATTAACTTACGGAACACGACATAAAGCTCACATTTGAACGATAAGCTGTTTGCAGTGCCGGAGCGGTGCGGTACAAGCGAGACCTTTACGGTCCGGCCAAGAATCGGGACAGTGGGTGGAGACCTTAACTATTGAAAGCTTGGAATTATACATATTTTGTATGATTAAAGATATGCATAGTTGATTTAATTCATGCTGAATATTATTCTATGCTTACGTGTACAATCTTAACCGTTAGTTATTGCTGTTTCAGCGCCGATTTAAGGCAGAAGCCCAATGTCGCCGACAATACCGTAAAGGACTCTTATATCAATCTTGGAAACAAAAATATATAGTAACGATTTACAATTATTGTCATAAGAGCCATTTAAGTTAAAGCGGCGAGTTCAGGCTTAATTATATTAATAACAATAAAATATAGTATTTATGGTAACAAGCTATTTAGGGTTACAAACTTTGCCAAGTCAAAGCACCAAGCAGATTGTATGGAATGAAAATGACGTCAGATACATATAATCTCTGTCGCAATGCTTGACAGAGATACATGCCGAAATGAGGCCACGGACCGTTCCATATCATCTGCAGTAGCATTTATTTAAGTTATTGCGTTGTCGCACCTTTAAATATTAATTAGTATTGTCTTTGTTGTAAATAAACATTATCTGCAGTAAGTGATCGTTAAGATTTACAAGTCATTTAACAAAATTAAGATAAAACCAGCATGAATTTGATATTTACTTCATTGTTGTTAAAAAAAAACTAACATGTAGAAAACAAAATTTTGACTGTGTAAGTTATCTGTATTGAAACTTAAATCTTTGCAGATGTCAAGTTAACTTCATACTAAATAGTAAATTTTGGTATAATGAGATCTTACTATTTAGTGTGTAGCGTACAAATAACTTTAGCAAGGCTAGCGAATAATTTACAGGGCAAATTAGCAACGCCATTGCAGCGTAGAACCGGAATTGTAAATAAAAATATATTACTGAAACCTTTCAACGTTATAAAAACTTCAAAAACAAATCGCGCGTCCTGTACAGTCAGTAACAAAAGTAGCGTAACAACATTGAACAAAGTTACGTAACACTTAACAGATTCCGTTACGTTTGTTACACGAATCAACGGGTTATGTTACATTTGTTACCAGAGTTAACAGGCTCTGTTACATTTGTTACCAGAGTTAACAGGCTCTGTTACATTTGTTACCAGAGTTAACAGGCTCTGTTACATTTGTTACAATAATTAACAGACTCTGTTACAACTGTTACTAAAATCTGCACATTACAATAACAGTATCAGTAAACTTTAATATATATTATATACTCTGTGTACTATTTATATTTGAGCTGCAAATAGATGCATTATCCGAGCAAACACTAAATTTAGCACCATACATCGCTTTACAACTATCAAAACAACTCGCAACGACATATAGGCAATACAATTTTAACATACAACATTTCTATCACATAGGATTTTGCGTCTCCTTATCATTTTTGCCCCATGTTTTTTTCCACACCTGGCTTTTCTCATGCACTGCCAAGCATACTTCATCATAATAATAATTTATATACCATATATATTATTATGTATATATAATCTTTTTTTGTCATTTACTCTTTACTCACCACAAAAATACTATTTACAAAAACGAACACGAACCTAAAACGAATATTTATTTATGTATTTTTTTTTATATCTTACTATTTACATTAAATAACTTACAAATAAACAATAAATATATTAAAAAACGTATCGGACGCTTTTTTGTGAGGCAGCGTCGTTTCCATGATGTTACGGTGACCCCGCATCGGTCAACGGTGTTACACGTTGTGTCCAATTGAGTGATGTAATTTCAAAACTATGACATGTCTAGAGTATTGTCTGTAGATATATCCTAACATCATTCTGTTATTTCGATGATCGCAATAGATTCAGTCTTGTAATTATATTGTAAGCTGCAGGTAACGCTAGCTTGCGGGCGTGCAGCGGCGCTTGTAACACAACTGAGGTTGGGCTTCGTGATGCTTCAACATTCAACAATAATTTAGCACCCATCGACGCATTTTTAACCGAATTTCGAATGTAGCAAAGCGATTCTAAGTTAGTGGAGTATTTGGTATTATTTTTGGTGGTTCAATGCGCTTTGTTTCTATTTTACCGGCACAAATGCGTCGATAGGAACACGTATGTAAACGTTCCCTTTGCAGTGCGTATCTGGTGTGGCGTAACACGAGCGATACGCCGTTTCCTTCAGAGTTATGCTAAAGTGCACTTTTTAGCTATATTGTCGCATGATAAGCACTGCGAAGGGATACACAATACATGATATTTAAAAAATAACCTACTTTTGTTACACATTTTACAATAATGTTGCAGATGTTACATTCAAATAGTTCCAAACAAGTATTGACTTTTAACAAAGCAACTGAGGCTCGATTTTTAGATCCGCAATCAGAGCTAACTATGGTCAAAAATGTATAAAACAACGAGATTTGTGACAATAGTCAACTTGGAGTACCAATCGAAAAACCGGCTCCAAAAATTAAATGGCAGTGAAATTTTCCAGAGCATACACAAAACGAATCCCGAAACGCAAACCTAGCGCGCCCGAACGAAACGGGTCAACCCCTCGAAGCGGGACTCCGACACCGACCATCGAAACAACCAAAACGAAACCAAAGGGGGGACCGACACGAGCATCCACTCGATGTGAGCACGTTACAAATCGAATATTTGGCATGTCAACACAGCGAAAACATGACGAACATTCGACTTGTAACGTGACGAAAAACCAAGTGAATGTTCGCGCCAGTCTCCACCTTAAAACGACAACTATACAATATGGCACTATGGAATGTAAACATATAATTTTCATAGTGGCATTTCGATCTAACTATAAATATATCTCTGGGGCGTATAAATAAACATCTGCTGTGGGGGTGGGGGGGAGCGGGCGAGTCCTTACAGCTAGGGCTAGGAATCAGTCGCGTATCACAGCCTCGTCGCGGCGGCGCGACAGTAAGAGCACTTGTGAGGGAGGCTGCGCGGCGCCTCACCGCGGCCACGCGTCCTGCAGGCGCAGGCCGGCCGCCAGCCGCGCGCCCGACGAGCGGAACGTCTCCACCACCTTGGAGAACGTCTCCGGGTCGTACACCGAGCGGGCCGTGTTCGTCAGGTCGAACGGCTCTGCGGGGAGGGCGGCTTTAGTAGGGGGCGGTGTGCTCGGTGAAAGTCAAGGACGAAGAGTTGGACCTTGTAAATCTTACTGTATTCTTACATTAGATAGTGGTGTCGATTCGGCTTTGCACTCTCTAAAACTAAACAAAGTTTGACAGGTCTAATAGTATTATTGTTGTCTTTTTCTAACCACTGAAGTAAAAAAGGACAGCATTACTCTTAGACCTGTCAAACTTAGTTAAGTTTTAGAGAATGCAAAACCGAATCGACACCATTATATTGAAATGGGACCCACATATTATCAGTTCAGGTTCGAATCTTACAATGATCTTGAGGTTTCATTGAAGAAAAACGTCGTGATGAAACTGTAGCATGGGCGTAGGGCATTTTGTAGTGCTCACCTGGCTAGCTACCAAGTACGGTCAACGACAAATGTCATCATGTATCATCACTTAGCATCAGGTGTATTGTGTTGTGGTCAAACGTTACCATGTACGTTGTAAAAAAAAACCCCAAACATTACTGATGTAAAACACATTTGGAAAATCGAGTATGATCATCGCTGACTGTACCAGATTAAGTTAAGAATCTGTCGCTATCGGTATGTTCCGGCAGCCTCACTCGAGAGCCGGTTCCCAAGCCGGGTAGAGCGCGACCTTCGACCGCACCGTCACTTAATTTAAGCGACGTGTGGTGAAACGTGATTCTGCAAGAAAAAAAGTCTTCTCCTGTGGGATCCGCAGCGGTACTCACCCTCGACGCAGAGCAGCTTCCACTGGTGCGGATCGTTCTTGTGCGCGCGCGCCGCGCGGCACTCCGCCACCGGCACCCGCGCGCCCGCCCGCACCGACACCGCCATGCGGGGGTAGCTGCGGGGGGACCTACTCATTACTGTGTACCCCCTGCGGGGACACCGGCACCCGCGCGCCCGCCCGCACCGACACCGCCATGCGGGGGTAGCTGCGGGGGGACCTACTCATTACTGTGTACCCCCTGCGGGGACACCGGCACCCGCGCGCCCGCCCGCACCGACACCGCCATGCGGGGGTAGCTGCGGGGGGACCTACTCATTACTGTGTACCCCCTGCGGGGACACCGGCACCCGCGCGCCCGCCCGCACCGACACCGCCATGCGGGGGTAGCTGCGGGGGGACCTACTCATTACTGTGTACCCCCTGCGGGGACACCGGCACCCGCGCGCCCGCCCGCACCGACACCGCCATGCGGGGGTAGCTGCGGGGGGACCTACTCATTACTGTGTACCCCCTGCGGGGACACCGGCACCCGCGCGCCCGCCCGCACCGACACCGCCATGCGGGGGTAGCTGCGGGGGGACCTACTCATTACTGTGTACCCCCTGCGGGGACACCGGCACCCGCGCGCCCGCCCGCACCGACACCGCCATGCGGGGGTAGCTGCGGGGGGACCTACTCATTACTGTGTACCCCCTGCGGGGACACCGGCACCCGCGCGCCCGCCCGCACCGACACCGCCATGCGGGGGTAGCTGCGGGGGGACCTACTCATTACTGTGTACCCCCTGCGGGGACACCGGCACCCGCGCGCCCGCCCGCACCGACACCGCCATGCGGGGGTAGCTGCGGGGGGACCTACTCATTACTGTGTACCCCCTGCGGGGACACCGGCACCCGCGCGCCCGCCCGCACCGACACCGCCATGCGGGGGTAGCTGCGGGGGGACCTACTCATTACTGTGTACCCCCTGCGGGGACACCGGCACCCGCGCGCCCGCCCGCACCGACACCGCCATGCGGGGGTAGCTGCGGGGGGACCTACTCATTACTGTGTACCCCCTGCGGGGACACCGTGATGTGAACCAGTTTCTTATATAGGTGTAGGTATCCTTTATACCTACTGTGTCTGTAGTTAGCGTGGCGCCACTGTCGAGCACATCGACACTTACTTAACATCAGGTGACTTGTGGCCAAACGCTACCCAGTGAGGGGCTGTCCATTAATCACGTGAGGTTCGAAAGAGGGGGGGAGGGATTCAGCAAAAAATCACGAAATATCATAAGGGGGGAAGGGGGTATAGTATGATATCATGTGTATTAATTTTTTTGTGTACTCACGGGAAGTCCGCGTAGTAGCGCAGCATGTGTATGAAGAGCTCGGCGAGCGTGGTGCGGTTGTGCGGCCGCCACGCCTCCCACCCCGCCTCCAGCGCGCACGGCAGGATGGGGGGGGACGTGCCGCCTGGGGGGTACGGTTGGGTGTGTTAAGTCTCAGGAGTCAGTACCTTATTCTAGAATGGCGCATAAATGTAATCACTACCTAAGCGCAGATTTGAGCCTGTCATTTCATTAATATTTATGTCAGTCAATCGCAACTCAAATATTGATAAAAACTTGAACGTCAATTTAGAATACGAGCCTAAGGGTTGCAGTGACAACTTCACAATAAAAATTCAGGCGCAAACAAAATTGATGTACCCACTACTAGACCCCATAAAGTCAGCAAATACTTCAAAGCTCAAAGCGTATTGAGTACGCTTTTTCAATAAGACCCCAAGTGAAATCTAAGACTGTCAGGCGTCGCAAAACATAGAACTTAGAAAGTAAATCGGCCGTTCCCAATAACTGATCTATCTACAGATTGGTTATTGGCAACGGCCGTAAATTTATATAGATTTTATGGTGTAGAGGTAAGACAATTAGGATTTTAAAAAAACATTTTTTGTTCCGGAAAAAAGTACCCGCGGGATAACGGGAAGACGGGTGAAACCGCGGGGCGCAACTAGTAATGTGATATGATGTACAGCTACTCACACTGCAGGAAGTGTATGACCATGAGAGTGAGCGAGTAGGAGGAGAGCGTCCGCTGCCTCGCGTCGTTGATGTTGTGCGCCTGCGCCCACAGCTTGGTCAGCGCCACCAGCGGCCGCACGCGCCAGTCCACTGCAAGCCGAGCCTCGCATCACATCCGACGCAACACAGCTGCTTCATGACATCGGCGTTACCAAACAATGTCGCTAATGACGATGTCGCGATATCGCATGTTGCCCATGTTGATGTCACCCCTTTCGCTAATGACGATGTCGCATGTTGCCCTTGTCGCTAATGACGATGTCGCGATGTCGCATGTTGCCCTTGTTGATGTCACCCCTGTCACTAATGACGATGTCGCGATGTCGCATGTTGCCCTTGTCGCTAATGACGATGTCACCCTTGTCATTAATGACGATATCGCCATGTCGCATGTTGCCCTTGTCGCTAATGAAGATGTCGCCTTTGTCACTAATGACGATATCGCCATGTCGCATGTTGCCCTTGTCGCTAATGACGATGTCACCCTTGTCATTAATGACGATATCGCCATGTCGCATGTTGCCCTTGTCGCTAATGAAGATGTCGCCTTTGTCACTAATGACGATATCGATTTGACTCACGCATATACACACACAGACATGCACGCACATACACACGCACACACAAAATATGATTTCAATCTTGCAGATTATCTACATTTTTGCCAAACTGATGAATTTATTAATGAATAAATAAGAAAACCTAGTGTTTTCAGAACACAGCGCCGCTGGTGGTCATTTAACAAACCCCGATGCAAACAGTGTTTGAACGTGTGTTAAGCTATGATTGTCAGGAGTTTTTTATAGTTTCGTACTTAGTAATCTTCACTTATATTCCAGACGTAAAGTTGTATGTATGTAAGTTTGTATGAGGTAATCTCCTGAACTACAAATTAAATTATTTAAATTCTTTCCTTGACATAATATCTAATGTAATGAGAGCAGTATGTCCTTACTCCTGGAGAAGCAGAGCAGCAGGTTGGTGTTCCTGATGCCGACCACGTTGTTGCAGTTGAGGTCCACCTGCAGCCCGTTGCGCGCGTCGCGGAACTTCAGGATCGGGACCTTGGCCTGGATCAGCTCCGCGCCTGGAAGCGAACCTCTGTTAGTCAATCAAACTATAACTAGTTATATCTTTTACTTCTTACAGGGTAGCGTTTGACCACAAGTCACTTGATATTAAGTGACGATGTGGTCGAAGGTGGCGTCACACTACACCTGGATTGGGAACTGGCTTTCAAGTGAGGTTGCCGGAACACAGATAGGTGCTTGGCGACAGTTTTATAACTTGAGGATGGTAGCTATCCAGGCAAGTACTTGAAAATGCCCCACCATCAAGCTATGGTTTCATCACGACGTTTTCCTTCACTGAAAGCTCATGATCTTTGTAGGATTCGAACCCACGACCTACTCACCGCAAGCCAATGTCACTACCACTGAGCCCTCATCGCTTCAAGTTAGTTGAAGGACAATGTTATTAGTGAAATTACAGGACATAAAGAGATTTAACATCTGTATCCATGTCGGACGAGTCCAGCCCGAACTGTATCCGCTGAGTGTCGTGTAGTGTAGTGTCGTGTCGTGTCGTGTCGTGTCGTGTCGTGTCGTGTAGTGTCGTGTCGTGTCGTGTCGTGTAGTGTAGTGTCGTGTCGTGTAGTGTAGTGTAGTGTCGTGTCGTGTAGTGGAGTGTCGTGTCGTGTAGTGTCGTGTCGTGGAGTGTAGTGTCGTGTCGTGTGGTGTCGCGTAGTGTCGTGTCGTGTACTAACCGGGGTCGAAGCTCTTGATGTATCCGAGGATGTAGTTGAGGTGCAGCAGCGCGTGCGCCCGCGGCTCCAGCGTGTCCCCGGGGCGCACGTACAGGCACAGGTCCATGTCGGACGAGTCCAGCCCGAACCCGGACATCGTGGACCCCACCACGTACAGCCCGTACCGCGGGAATATCGACTGCAACCGCGCAAAAGGGTTTGTGAAGATGGAAGGGTAATACGATACGTTGCTAGGCTCCACCCACGAACCAAGACGTTTTGGATATAGTCGGAGAAAAGAGTACGTTACTAACAACAGTAGAGATGAGAAGGGGAAAGAGGCCACTTGGTACGTCATCCCTATCCCTACGAATATTATAAATGCGAAAGTATGTCTGTCTGTCTGTCTGTCTTGCTTTCACGGCTTGACCAATTTAAATTAAATTCCTTTCCCCGGGTTTGAAGGTAACAAAGGGACGAACAGAGTTACCTTCACATTCAACTGAATAAAAATTAGTGTAAACTCGATAAATCATGCTGATTAATCGCGGCGCATGCCTGCAATGGTATGCAAAACAAAATTTACTCATAAATTTATTTTCTTTATTTTTTCCGATCTTTCAATAGATACTTTTCTGCTAATCAGGGTGGAAAAAATCCAACAAATCAATTGGTTGATATATCCAGAAGACTAGTGGCGCCCCGCGGTTTCACCCGCGTCTTCTCGTTATCCTACAGGAACCTTTTTCTGGGATAAAAAATGTGTTAATCCAGGGTATAAGCTATCTCCATTCCATATTACATCAAAATCGGTTTAGTAGTTACGGTGATACTTGGTAACAAACATTCACATACACACACATTTCGAAATTATAATATTAATAGGATTTGAGCGAAAAAAAACCTATCAAGTGTGAGTCGCATTGTCGTGAAGAGGGTCCCGTAGCATTCCGTTTTCCAATCGCAGTATTCCCTCACGTACCTTAATGGTGATGTAGAGGTAGCGCCACAGGTTCATCTTCTTGCGGAACGTCTCCTCGGTCTGCTGCGACTTGACGAATCGATCCCACATCTCCTGGGACAGCGTGTCGTACTTGGACCCTGGAAACGCGTCACAACTGTACTACAAATTCAATCCATTGCGGGAGGCACCGGTTCGCACGAAGCGTTTTGCTTCCACATTCGTCATGCGTACCTAAGGATTGGAACTCCTTGTTGGAGTATGTGTTTCCCGATCGCTACAATTTGGAGATCATCAAGGCAAGAGTGAATAGTTACCTTCTAGGTATGCGGGCTACACCGTCGACCGCATTATCGCTTGGCAACGGGCGGGATGGCGGTCAAATACATGCTTATTTGCAAAATAAAAAGGCTATATACCTACTCCGCGTTAATGAAGGCTTTCGTTCGAATTCAGGCCAATTAGTCTTTCGGCTGTTGAAACACAACGATAAGTGTTTTGCGACAGATTCTAACTTGAGGGTAGAAGCTTGCCAGATGAGCATTAGCAAATGCCCTACTGACTTCCAAAAGGAACTATTTCAAGAGGACATCGTAGTTCCTGTTAGAAAAACAATACAGTAAACATCCAAACGTAAAATAATGATAAAATTAGATTGATCGTCTGTTTATATTTTGTATGTAGCCATTACATGCTACGTCACAAGGTGTGCAGAATACGAGGCAAGGACACCCACACCGAACCGCTAGTCTTGAGCGTGTGGGGTATTTATATCGTCTAAGAATGTTTGTGATGGACAAATACACACGACACATGGTAGTTGCTAGGTGTTTCTCGTGTTGCCAATACGATGAAAACGCCGCGGGAGCGGTTCAATGTTGACCGTTTTATTTTAGTTTCAACCAATCACGGTTGGCGATGTTCATATAGTTTTGTTTGGACCAATCGCGTGTCTCTGTTTGTTTTCATACGACAATGCGGACAGTTCCTCCTCGTGCCCTTCATAAAGGCCCAGCTAACACAGCCTTACCCCGCAGGCGACAGAGGGGGTCATGCCAACATGGGAGCAACGAAAACGTTAAAAAATGCTTAAAAGCTGCTATCATAATTACAGAGAACAATCTCGGAGTCCTACCGTATTTCTGGGTCTACAGTCTTCGCTTTTGGCAAGGACGTCGCTAATGAGCCAAAGCGGGCGCAAGATGATATGAATTGTAGGTACAGTAAATACAGTTTGCAAAGTTACTAGGTATAAGAAAAAAAAACAGAATGTACTTGGGTTCCATGCGAATTTCAGCTAAACTGTAGGTACTTTTTGATTTTGACAAATGTTTCTTCGTTTGCTTCTGTTATTTACGAGTTATGATGACACATCCCTTGGATCACCACTACTAACAACATTTAATATACAAAACCAGAGTTGCGTTAAAAATATGATCAAAACTGATACGCATTCGGTACTCTAAAATAAAATTTGATATCATCATCAGCCTATTACGTTCCCACTGCTGGGACACTGGCCTTCTCTCAGAGAGAGTCGATATGTCGCCATTAAAAATATCGTCACTTTGATAAGAAAACATCGCTAGTTTTTGCTCAAGCCTTATGAAATTAGAAGTATAGGTTAAAATTGATTTCTAAGATGGTATTACATTGTTAGTTAGTCAGTTTAGTTAGATAAAAGTGAAAAACACACTCACACACACCCACACACCCTCACACACACAACCACACACACTCACACACACACAAACACACACATACACCCTTTTTCGATTTCATATATATATAAGCGTACACGTATAAGTTATAGTATAATAGGTAAATGTATTATGTGTAAAAACCCGGAAAAGAACCACTTTTTTTGTAACGAATTTTGTCGGCGAAGATCTGTCCGAGCATAGGGTAGTTTGAAAAACAGCGCTGCGCTCACATAATCATTGTTATGTGAATGCAGCACATGCTGAAGCTGCCCTATTGCCCTATGATTAATTAGTTAAATAAGTAACTGGAACCTAATATGCTGTTTAAATAGTGGCAATAAATTGATTTTTTATTTATTTATTTATTTATTTATTTAAAAATTGCATGAAGTGTGAAAAGACAGTAGGACAATATTCAACTTACCGTTGAGCAGATCGTCCGGCGTAAACTTGACCTGGAAGGGGTAGGTAGCGTTGAGGTACCGGTCGGGCGCGATGCGGCGCTGCGGCCGCGCCTCCCGCCGCGGCCCGCGGGCCCGCCACTCGCGCGCCGTGTGAGCTGCGCGGGCGGCGCCCTCGCCTGCACAAGCGACAAGTTTTATTTATGCTTCCACGATTTTTTATGCTCATCAGCCTTAGGTTCGTACTGCTGGGATGCTGGCCTTCGCTCAGAGAGATTATAGGCCGTAATCTACCACGCGATGATGGCTCAGTGGTAGAAGTCAGATTGCGATCCGTAAGTCCTGAGACTACCTGCAGTGAGCTTGACCTTTCGGTGAAGGAAAACATCGTGATGAAACCATAGCTTGGTGATAGGGCATCTTCTAGTACTCGTCTGGCTAGCTACCCACCCTCAAGTTAAAAATCTGTCGCCAAGCACCTATCGATGTGTTCCGGCAGTCCCATTTGAGAGTCTCCAATCCAGGTGTAGAGTTGAGCCGCCTTCGACCGCATCGTCACTTAACATCAGGTGACTTGTAGTCAAACGCTACCCTGTAACTTGATGCCCTTGAATGTTGTGGTTCTTTGACATCATACCGGTTTCCTCACGACGTTTTCCTTCACGATTTTTAGCGATAGCAAATCCATACATAAACTTATCGTCATAAGTGCCGGGCCGAGAGGATTCGAACTCGGTGTCGGCGTCTTGTACGCGTTACCGTTCGGTCAACATCGCTCTAAATATTAACTCTTCAGAAAATAGAAATTCAAATACTAGAACAACAATCAACTTAATGGTAAAATTAAATGGCACAAAGGGCGGACTGATGCTATCTTAGTTATTTCAATTAAGGGAATTCTCCTACCATAAAAGGTTAGTGGCCCTAGAGTGCCTTGGTTAGCCTACAATCCTAGACCCTTCGATTCTGGGAATCCCCGCAGCGATAAGTTCGAATCAGATTTTAATCTATTACAAATTACTTTTTTGCATCGCAGTGCAGTAAAACTGTGGGTGCTATATAATATTAAATCTATTGATGTATAGGGTATATATTATAGTTCCTTCTATGGTTAACAATTATTTTGAAAACTTATATTTCCGTCCGTTAAAAAATTACGAAAACGGTGAATGAAGACATCGTGAGGAAACCGGCATGTCCAAGAATCACAACGTTCAAGGGCATGCGATATCTACCAACCCGCACTGCGCCAGCGTGGTAGATTACAGCCCATACTCTCTCTCTGAGAGAAGGCCAGAGTCCCAGCAGTGGGAAGTGAAAGGCTGATAATGATGATGATGATGAAAAAATTACAAATGTGGTCGCGTCAAAAAATTACCTGCCGGGCGTTTATTGCTGGTGTAAGGAGATTGGAACAGGCCTAGCTAGTTCTAAGTTATGACGTTAAAAGTGATCACATGTTGTATCGAACTAAATAAACATATTATGAGTTCAAGTTAGCATTATGTGGAGAACCTAAACACGAGTTAAACTCCGAGACAGAAACCGGCTAGTTTCATCTACGCATTTAATATTCTGAAGTGCGATAACAAAGATAATAGACCACTATTGAGAAAAAATGCGACAATGTTGTTTATGTAATGGTTAGAGATCCGATGTGCGCTGTGTCAGTAGGTATGTTTACACACGTTTCCAGATTTACGTCATCAATGTAAGTATAGATACGTAAATGCTTGTATTACGATTAGGGCCTACGTCATTCTTATACTAGCAGAAAGTTAGTCATAAGTTAGGTACATGTCATAATGACAAAAAAAATACATTCATTGGAAATTGGAATACTGTGTGAGAAACGAACACCTCGCCAGTCTGTTTCCCGTTATGAATATTTTACTGCCGGTATAAATAAAAGATCTATCCGCGGTTTGACATAAATTTGACATTACTTCTATGGCGCTTAATATGTCAAATTTCCATCTCTAATAAAATCGTGGATAGATCGGTTATTGAGACCGGCCGTAAGGCAAGCATGCTCTGTTATATCTCATACCAACAGGGGAGACTTGTGCTGACTATCCCACTAATATTATAAATGCCAAAGTTTGTGTGTGAATGTTTGTTACCACGTATCACCGTAACCACTAAACCGATGTTGATGAAATTTGGAATGGAGATAGCTTATATCCTGGATTAGCACATAGGCTACTTTTTATACCGGAAAAAGGTTCCTGCGGGATAACGGGAAGACGCGGGTGAACTCGTGGGGCGCAATTAGTTGCCCATCAAATACCCTTTTTTGTATCTTACAGGGTTTGATCACAAGTCACCTGATGTTAAGAGGCGATGTGCATGGTAGAAAGTGGCGCCACGCTTCTCCTGGCTTGGGAACTGGCTCTCAAGTGGAGCTGCCGGAACACACCCAGAGGCAGTGGCGGATTAACCACGTAGAAAGAGTAGCAATTGCTACAGGCCCCGCTCGAAAGGGGGGCCCGCATTTTGAACCACTCATCTCTGCCTGACCGTAATTTTTTGTATTGAATTTACTTGATGTCACAAAGAGTTTGCTACGGGCCCCGCGCTTGCTTCATCTGGCACTGCCCAGAGGTGATTCGGGACAGATTTTTAATTAACTTGAAGGCGAGCACTAGAAAATGCCCTACCACCAAACAAAGCAAGCTCTTATGAGAAAGGGATTCTTTGCCACTCTCCACACATCTTCATACAAAATTTCACTTTAATTCGTTATTTAGTTTCAGCGTAAAACAGTAACAAGCATACACATCAAACTTTTGCATTTGTGCAGTGTGATAGGATACGAAATGCTCAAATAGAGCCGTTTATTTAAATTGTTTATTTATTTTTATTGCTAACAGGTATGCATTTGGCCGCCATCCCGCCTGTTGCGTTGATACCATCGACGTTATAACCCGCATACCTAGAAGGTAGAAGTACCTTTTCACTCTTGCCTTGAAGATACCCAAAAAGTAACAATCGAGAAAAAAAAATTAAAAATTTATTTCTTTTGTTTTGTGTCAACATAAAGAAATATTAACACAAAGCATTTTTCCCTTACTACAAGTATTAACGGCCTATGGAAAAATATTATAAACATACATTTTTCCATACACACATGCTAGTGTCTAGTGGCTTTAATTGATAATTGTATGAACAAGTGTTGAATCAATGAAATATTTTCTATTTAATTTAGCTGTACAAATCAAAACACAATGGAAACAAAAAATTTATGGTTTTATTTTTCAGCTTTTGCAAACATTTAGATTGTACCTACTGCCTATTGAATGCCTATAATCATTATATTTTTTTTTGTCATCTGTATTAGTTTTAAAGAGCTGTAAACTTTGCTATACAAATAAAAATAGATAACTTAATTATGTGTTACACACACAATATACGCACATGTTTTTCATGGTGACAAGTATGTTGTGTTGCATCGAAATTGTTTTAAATATTATCTTGCTTTTCTATGAAAAATCTTGACTTTGATATCAAAGTGTTTTTCCTGTACATAATTGCCAACATTGTTAGGAACTCGAATTAGGGTATTTACCCCGAAGAAAATTTTATATTGAGAATTTCCGAGATTCACTAGGCCCTAACCTAACTCAATTTCCAATGATCTTACTTACTATATTTAGTTTAACATACAGCTAAACTTCATGATAAAAAGAAATCTCAAGTATCATCCACCAATCTGTTTACTTATCTCTGAAGTAACCAAGGTCGAACCTGTTAGATATATTATAGTTTACATGCTCGCTTCATAAACCACATTTTTATTGATAAGACAATAAGGTTCATAATAAAATTGTACATAGTGCATCATTATAATGCAAAAATAGCTAAAAATTCAATGATCACTGTAAAAAGCAATTTTTCCTAAGTCTAAATTTAAACCCTTGTATTGCTGATTGATTGACAGTCAACATAAAGCCTAAACAGATTTATAGTGAGTCCTAGACACATGAAATTAGGAATGTAAATCATAAATAAGTTGTGTAGGCAGTGCTCTAAGTAAGGATATTTATTTAAATCATTCCCTATGGCCTTTACAAGGGGACAAAACTTGTAATATAAATAGTAAATCCTGTTAAAAACTCAACAAGCCACAGAGCAGAGATTGCTTGTAGAATACAAAAACTTTTAGGATAAAACTATTTTTGATAAACTGTCTGTAATTGCAATTTATAGATGTGAGTATACACTTTTCCTGAACTTCCTGATTAATGATTTACCTGCATATGACGATATTAATGTGATGTTAAGTGAATAATGTATCCTAAGATAGGATCATGCTACTCACTTCTAGCCAATAACAAACCTATTTAGATAGATAGCAGAAAGCCTTTTTATCCCCCCGACGCAAAAAGCGGGATGTTATAAGTTTGTCTGTCTGTCTGTGGCACCGTAGCTCGCGAACGGATAAAGCAATTTCAATTTAGTTTTTTTTATTTGAAAGGTGAGTTACAGGCGAGTGTTTTTAGCTATATTTGATAAAAATCGGTCCAAGATGTCAGGGGTAATTAAATTTTAAATTTATTACAGTTGGAAGATTTGCTTCAATCTACACAAGCAGTTATGTTTAGAGTTATTTTTTTAAACATAACAAGAAACTAAATAGGTATGTTTATTAAAAGTAAGTAAGGCAAGTAACATTATAGCATGCAAACTATAAAAAAACAATTATGTAGGTAGGTAAGTGATTCTTACATGCATTTATTCATGTCTAGTTCCAAAGCACCATGAATCATTGCATAGCTAATGCATAGCATTCTTTCACTACATACCTAGTAGGTATTACTAGGTATTGAGCAAGTATTGAAAGCTCTTAAAGGTATAATATATGCTAATATATTATTTCTTACTTCTCAAATGTCATCAAAAGAGACCTACAAGATCTTTGAGCTTATTAGAGACGAAAATGTGTTATTTATAGGAATTTAAAGCCTCAGCACTAATGGGGATTCCCAAATTTACATACCGATTAGTGTATTATTTAGAACCTTCCATAGAATTCTATACCTACTACCATTTAGAATTTCAAACGAGGGTAGATTTGATAACATAAACTTAACTTTACATTTAGAAATAATGCTACAAGTATAAAGACACAATGACGTTGGCTTACCTTTCTCTTCCTTATTGGATCCAGAGGCGTTGCTGGATAGACTCGAGTCATCAGAGTCGTCCCCGAATGCTGAGTCCCCGCCGCCCTTGGGGGTCTGCTGGCGGTCACGACGCGGTTGCCAGCGGCGCGGCACGCCCTGCCCGGACCCCGCGCCCCCTATAATCTGCAGCACTTCCAGCGGGTACTGCCGCGCCGGCCGCTCCACCTGTCCAGGCACCATGAACATCTGCCCCGAACTCCCGAACCCCCCGCTCCCGTGGTACATCATCGGCGCACCCTCGCCCATGTCGCCTCTATCTGCCGGCGAGGTTATAGCATCAGAAACCACCCGGCGAACCTCACACCTCTCCTCTACGCATTTAACACATACTGACCTGTATCGCAACTGTTAAACACGACGTAAAAGTACGGCTATTGCGTCATATTAGGCGTAGTAAATTAATAAGAGTACCGTGCGACGTCGAAAAATAATATTTCTATCAGCTCGAACCCCAAGAAATTCGAGACGTTTGACTGCTTGTAGGACGTTTTCACAGGCTCGTTCCGATATTTACTAATCGGTAGTACTGTCGATTACGTGTCACTGGCCTTGCACTGAACGATCAAAACGAGCTATAATTATTTCGACGCCGGTAATAATAAATCTACCCACGAATTACGGCAAATCTTGTAAAAATCTAGTGTAAAAGATCCGCCATGACTTTTTTGGAGCTACACTAGTCACTAGTGACATCTGGTGTCAATTGAAATATACACGTGATTTTAATTTTTTCTGGTTACGAATTTTTGTGTTCCATTTCAAGCCAGTTTCTTGTTGGTTATAATTAGTGCGATAAATTGAAATAATGCATTATCACTGCTTATATTTACATAACGCTATTGTGAAGATTTAATTTCATGAGAAATATATTATAACACATAACGTTTTTGTAACTATTTTTTTCATAATGTAACATTTAGTAAAAACAAAATTAAATACAGAGCTGCCAACTTCAAAATATTGTTTCCTGAAATGTATATGCTCAATAATGAAATAGACCACCATTTTTGCATTGCTTACATGTATGTATGTTCTATGTTATAACTTCCCGGATTAGGGCAACATAATGAAGTTTTAAACTTGAGGATTTTTGTATCAAGGTCAAGACTTGCTACACCATGAAATATATTATTTACTCATAAAACATGATTAAAACTACCTATTTCAACAAACTATATTCACAATAAGACATCTACTGTTATTTAATAAATATTATGTGAAGGTATCAAAGCTCATATAAGATGTTATTTCTATATTTTCCTTAAATTTGGGGAGAAACTCCTTAACCTGGCAGCTCGGCTCTAAAATGACATTGACAGTATTGACATATTTGATAGTTTGTAGGCACTTCATTGTTTTCCAATTTTTATTGTATTTCAAATTGACAGTACTTTAAGCATTTTAATTATTCTTCTATTTCTTTCTTTCTTAGCACACTCCAAATGATGTCATCTCTTTCAAGTGTAACTCTTGCAGCAATTGCTATCACAAGATTCACAAGTTTCTTGTCATTGTCATTCTGTATTCTGTAATGTTTTTGACAATTTAGGATGTAGAGATTTGCACAGCGACTGGAAAAATATTCTATTTTGTATAAATCCAAGATCTATTTAATGTTTATGAACGTTTTCAATTCATAATGAACATTCTGGACCAAATTTATTCAGTTATTAAGCTTTAAAATAGACTCCGCGAGTGATGACGTTGAACGAAAACTATGTAACCGTAAAAGTGCAAAAAGAAAAAAACTTTGTCGTATCATTGTTTGATTATCACTATCTACAGTGTGCAGAAGCCTGATATGTCACATTTCGGCGATTTTATGGACGGTGTCCCCGTTAAAATATCTGAAAAGTACAAGAGACCGACTCGAATCGAGTTACCTTACAGTGTTACTGAAACCCCGTTGCGTGCACAAAATGCCGTTGACACTGCTAAATATTGCTCAACATTCGAGACAAACGTGCTGTCTAAGCTCAAGGAGCTGCGTAGCGCGAAAGAGACTAAGAAAAATGAAAGAAAACATAGATTACAAATGCTGGAGGAAGTAAAACAAAAGAAATTGGATGCGTTGGCTGCCGCAGAAGAAGAGGACAGATTGAAACAGCTGAGCGTGTCTGAAGTCTCATATCCAAGCACCGATGAGATCAGCACCTTGTCTCCCGATGAGAAAACTGACAAGAACTGTGATACTGACAATACTGCTGAAGTTACAAGAACTGAACATAACTACCCTACATGTAGCAACCCCACAGATTCTCAAATGAACATACTCCAACCCATACAAGTTAAATCACACAACCCGCAGGCAAGCTTACTAGATGATCCCATAACAGACCCATTGCATAATTTGAAGCTAAGTTCGAAAATAACAAAAACACCATACTCTCACAATGTGGAAACCTTGACTTTCAGAGACTTCGAGCATGATACTTCAAGTCCGTTCGATAACGTTGAGCTTAAAACTATCAATGACATGGAATTGCTTGCTCAAGTTTTACAAAGTCAACGGGAATCGTCAACGAGTTGCGGTCCACATCAAACGTACATGCCTAATCAAAGTTATGGGACTCCCAACTGTTCTATCCAAGCTCAAGTAGAAGGAGTTACGTATCTACCTAATCAATATATGGAACAACCGATGCAAGGCACAAGCATGATGTATACGTCTCCACAGCACTATCCGTCTAATGGTTACTATATCCCAGCTGACATGGAAAACATGTACATGCCAAATTATCAATATTACATTCCTAATAACACGTATCAAACCCTGGACCCCTACTACAACAATCAGTTAACGAACACGTCCGCTGAAATGCCAATGCAGAACGGTGCTTCGTACATACCACAGCCTTACTACTATGAATATTCACAAGTGCCGACACAGTATCAGCAACCGGCATATACGGTGCCTGTAGAGGTTCAAGAAAATCACTCTGTCACATCGCAGAGTACAGTTGTGAAGTCACGATCGAGAAGTGTACCGGATATTGTTAAAGAATTGAATGAGGAAATAGCTTTAGCAAAGCAACGGGCGTACGAAATATCATGTAATCCGAGTCCGACACTTAAGGCACCAAGCGTCGTGCCGCAGCCATCTTCTAGCAATGGGAAGAAGTTGGAGAGGAGAAGTAGAAGAAAACCAGAGCAGCTGCCAAATGTGTTTGATAAACTGTCTCCGGCATTGCAAACTATGTGTCAAAAGATACATGGTATGGGATTCCCGTTGGACAGGGTAGCGAGAGTATGTACTCTTGTGGGTGACAATGATAAGAAGGTAAGATTTTTTATCACCTTACTGTTAAATAGCCGTAGTTACATAATAATATAATAGTGACAACATCATATTACCAGCCAACTCAAACAATATCTATGTATGATACAACATGTGATCTATTTAATCCTTTTCTAACCTATTTACACTGGCAAAAGAACAGGCAAGAAATGCCTGTCATGTAATTTTATGGGCGCAATCGTTTAAATACTGATTCGGTACATTTATTTTGTACTAGCCACTCCTGTGGTTCCATCTACATGGTCCACAATTTATCTCGATAAAATGTACACTGTCCTTCCCCAAGGTTCAAACTATCTTCATACCAAATTTCAGCGAGATCAGTTTGCCAGTCACAGAGTTTTACAAAATTAGTAACTGTTTTAAATAAACTTCTATCTTAAACAATTTTCAGGTGATCGAGGGTCTCCTGATACTGGGCGAGATAATGGACCTCGGATTTTCAGAAGGCCGAGCATCAGCAGCTCTTGCCAAGCACGAATTTAACCGAGACAAAGCGTTGGACGAACTTGTTTCTTAACATTAAGCATATAAGGTTGAATTTTTAGGTGGCTTAAGATGACTAAGCATTTCATTTTTAAGTAATTCAGAGTTGTCTTGGGATTCAAAGAGTATGCACTTGTCTCTAGGCAAGTATGTTGTCTGCACGGTTGCGATTACTATGAGTTAGAATAATGAAAATTGTGAAGGAATGTAATATAGAATAGAGAAGTATGACAGTCATACAAAAAGAATATAGACAGCATTCATTTGTATGATTGGAAAACTGGATAATGAAATGAGCAAGCAGATAGATTATGAGTACTAAAAAGGCTTCCTCTCAACAATGCAGACTGCTCAAGTTTTATGACTGAATACATGAAATGTTGAAATGAGATTGGTAACAATGGCACATTGAAATCTATTAAAACATTCTTAAGTTTCGAAATACGACGGCTTTGGCCATACGACATTTCGTATGTCTGCAAAGTGCAAAGACGATATTAGAAATGATACAAAAATGACGGAGTTAGACTAGATTTTTTCTGGATGTAGCGTAGGTAGGGCATGCCTTAGGTCTAGGTCTGTGTGACCTACGAGGTAATGAATGCATTGTTAAAGACCGTGATTTGCTTGTTAAATACGTACAGAAGCGACGAAACTACGTGGGGTACGTACGTTCATAAGCCATTTTGGCCCCTCAAAATGTTATGAACAAAATGTACTCTTTAAAAAGATTTTTCTACTAAAAATGTTGCCAGTTTTTCCTTCAAGATGACATGTGTCTGTCACATGGTGGCGTGCGTGAATTATTAGTGCATAAAGAATCGTGCCTAATGAAGTCAATTTAAGTAATTGGGCTTGTTAATCTTGCTCTCGAACTCTCATTGTGAAGATTGTAGGTATACTTGTTGGACTGCCGGAGGAGTGCGTTATGTTTTAGTCAAGATTTGACACTTTTGAATCCATCCAAGGTAGTGTGATGGTGCTTTGGAAAGGTTTATGAAATGCAGTTGTATATTGGCTTCTTAGTGTTGGAAATAATTAGAATTATTTTCGTTTTCTAAAAGACGCGGGTTGGGGTTTGTTATTAAGGGCTGGATTTTGGTCGCGTACATTAATCGATTCCATATTTCTTTGTTCTCAATTTACCTTGAGTATGTTGTATGTTATTTCTGTATTTGATTTGAATATTTTGTGTTGATAAAGCGAGCCTAAATATTTTGATCATTGTACTAACAAGTAGTTGAAAAAGTAGTCTATAAATTGTACAAACTGATGCCTATTCTAGATGATCATTGTGATTCTAGATCGACTAGATTAATTTTAGAAAGCATTTATCGATGATCTGGTAACATTTAGTTTACTTATAGGTCGGTTATCTAAAGCTGTCACCAAGTTGGCACCTAACGCTCGAAATTAATAATCGATCCTGATTCGTTATCCGCGGTTTTGGATCGATATGTCATTTTAGTAGTAATGTCAAGCCCTAGTACTAAAAAAACATATTATGACCTGACATATCGATCAAAAGTAATGACACTTAGCCTTACTTGTGTGAACTGTCTATATATTATAATTGCAACGGTGTACATTATGCTGGTGATCAATATAAATAAATAAATAAATAAAAACTTTCGGGCGTAAGACGATAAATGGTTGTCACTGGACGGAGTCGGCGACGTTGCCACTCCGCCGGCCACACATTGTCTTGTTTCTCTGTCTATTACATAGATTGTCACCTAGTTGAAGCGAGAGAGCTATTGTAAAATTGGCAACCTCGCGATATATGTATTTCGTGTCTTCTGTAGACCTGCTTGTATTAGTAAACATGGCACTGTCTGTGAAAAGGCGCACCGTGTGACGTGGCACTGCATACGCATCATGAGAAGTCTCTTCGTCTCTCTCGCACGCGATCAAGTTTGTGAGCGTGACAGAGATTGTTAATGTTTTTACTACTGTTTAATGAAATTGATTTCTTGCGAGTACTGCCAGCTTGCCAGCTTTAGATGACCGACTTCTTTTAAACTGACCTGTTTTAAAATAGTTTTTTTTTACTCATTAATCTGTTTTGGTTATATTTACGCGACCAAATTCTATTTATTTTCTAAAATGAAATTTTTTAAAATGTCTATTTCTGTTTAAATTATTAGATGTATTAGCGAAAAACTTGTCGATGCAATAAAGCTGTTGGTAAACTGTAACAGACATACAAACTAGGGTTGTTGCTGATGAAGATTTTCACATCAGCAAATAATGATGCTTACGTCGACTTTCTTTAAAAATAGAATAAATAGCATGTATGTACTTATTCTATGAATTTGTACAAGTAAATGTAGATTTGATTGTACATAAAAACAAGTGACGATTCGGTTTAAATTTACGCTTTCTGATTGGTCAAAACTTCCAAGTGCACCAATCAGCAACAATCAATGCTGATGTTGGAGATAATGCTGAATTTCTCTGACATTCGTAACAACCCTGACACAAACACTACCTATACTCGCATTTAAATTACAAAACGAACGATATCATAAAAATATCGCGTTAGTTCAAATAATAATTACTAATTTTAGTATTAGTTTTAAATACATTTGAAATTGAATAGCTTGCCTGCCTTTTGTCTTATGTAGTTTTAATTTACTTAAAATTTACGCACGTTTTCAAATTTTAACGTGATTTCCAAAGCAATTTGTTGTAAAACCTATGTATCCTATAAAAATATTCTCTTTTGTAGACAGTAGTAGCAACTACTTGTAATGTAGTAGAATGTATTTTCGTATTGATTTTCTTTTCAATACAACTTGGTGTGAAATTTAAACTGAGTCTCGTGGGATGACGTCACTAAGCACTGAAACTAGGTAAAGCACTATAAACAAATACTAATATATTATGTCTCTAAATAATGTAAATACTGTCACTGTGCAATTTATTGTATTTTTTTTTTATCTTCGTAAATGTCTTCGTATGTGATTTTAAAGGGTATGGCCACCTGAGAAATTAAATACACAAAATATATATTAGTGATATTAAGCACTTATTGTGCACCGCATTTCCAGTCCAAGCGTAGCGTGGCGCCACCATCGACCGCATTCTGAAAGAAGTAAAAAAAATATCTTATTATGTAGGTCTCAAAAACTTGAAGGAAAAAAGCAGGACTTTTTTGGCGGCAATCGAATTGTCAACGTGAAAATTTTGTTTTTATTTCCAAAACTTGTGTTTCTTCGAGTGATAATGTGTAATATTGGTTTATGTGTTCGTTAATGTGTACGAGTGTGGGAAATTGAAATAAAGTTGTGCAAGTGACTTTTCTAGTTGCTCCAAAAAAGACCGTGTAAAGTTTAAGTAAAGCGCCACTACTTAAACACTATCCTCATCTCATCATCATCATCACCATCATCATTTAAACTTGATTCAACTCTCTGAGTTTGAAATATTCTATACTTGACACTGGCAAATACACTAATCGTGTGATACCATAACAAAACAAAAAAAAAAACAGCAGGAAGACAAATAGTTTTACAAAAAACTCATTAAAAAAATAGTTTTTTTCTCTTTTTTTTACTGATCAAATTTTGACACTACAAGCTCGAGGCCTGTACTGTAGACATTTTCATTTTAGATAATTAGATAATTCCGCCTTTAAATATAATTATATTATACTAAGAGCTAATTAAAAACTAAGAGATTGTGCACATTGGGATATGGAAACATGAACATTATACAATTATAACATACAGAAAAAACATTTTAAGAATTATTAGTTACGGGATTAGAACTAAAAAAATAGTTTGCATTTAATAGGTAAAATTTGAACTTTTGAAAGTCGCTAACGGGGATAACTACGAATTTCTACGTACGTAGATACACGAACCGCTCGAGAAGTTGCAGTAGTTCACTACACGGAGAAAAAAGACCTTCCGAAATACCGTTTTCCTTCTGAGTCTAAGGGGAAGGACTTGTGATTCAGAAGGAAAACTAAGGTAAAATAAAGAAGGAATCGGTCTTGGAAGGTAAGACTCAGAAGGAAAGTCAGTTTTTTTTTCTCAGTGTATGCAGTCGCAACTTGAAGCAGTCGATACTGACTGCTTCAGGCTGTTCGTGTATGGCCAGCCTAAAGTCTCTGTTGCTACGCAGGGCATTTCGCTCGCCTAGCTATATTATTCATCATTATCAGCCTTTCACTTTCCCACTGCTGGGAGTCTGGCCTTCTCTCAGAGAGAGAGTATGGGTTGTAATCTACCACGCTGGCCCAGTACGGGTTGGTAGATGTCGCTTGCCCTTAAATTTTGCAGTGCAGTGATTACACTCAATTTAAAAATAGTCGCCAAGCACCTAAAGGTTTGTTCCAGCAAAGCTCTCTTGATTGCATGTTCCCCATCCAGTGTGGCGCCTGCTTCGACCACTGTAAGATGTAAAAAGATAAAACCAGCCAAGTGCGAGTCGAACTCGCGCACGAAGGGTTCCGTACCATATCTTTAAAAAAGGGCAAAAAACAGCGTCTAACTGCTGCCGTTATCAATGTCGAGCAAAAATCACGTTTGTTGTATGGGAGCCCCTTCAATATTTATTTTATTCTGTTTTTTAGTATTTGTTGTAATTACGGCAACAGAAATACATCATCTGTGAAAATTTCAACTGTCTAACTATCACGGTTCATGAGATACAGCCTTGTAACAGACGGACAGCGGAGTCTTAGTAGTAGGGTCCCGTTTTTACCCTTTGGGTACGGTACCATAAAAAAGAATAGTCAATAGCACTTTTTTCAATAAAATACATTGTGATCACTTTAAAACGTCAAACTTAAAACTAGCTACGCCTGTTCCAACCTCCTTACGCCGGCAAAAGTATGTTTAACTTGTCCATCAGGTGTGACCATATTCCTGTTTTTAACTTATGATTCCTAGATTGGTTTGATTACTACATCTGTAGTATACGCATATGGTGAAGATAATAATTATTTTTGTATTTATAAAATTAGACATAAGTGTGAATATACCATTACGGAATATTAGTTTCAAATTGTTTCTATTTATTTTAGTTGAAAGAAGTTTTTTTTAATGTTTAATTTTTATTTTTGTGAAAGCTTGAGCGTGTACTTTTATACTTAGGACAGCTTCACACAAAACGAAACAAAATGTGTATCTATAAAATTAAATATAAAATGTTATTTTTAAACGCGTATTGTATTACTAGCGATCCACCCCGGCTTCGCACGGGTAGGTAATTTTTTTGACAACCGGAAAGAACAATGGCCAAAACGGACCCGAGCTCGTATGAAAACAATTTATACACGATAAAAAAAAATGTTTTTTTGCCTATTAAGATTATACAAACGATATTTTAAAGAAAGTATATAGATTTTTTTTTAACTACGGAGTTTCTTAGGACATTTTTTAACTTACACGATGCTTGGATTTTTTGAACGCACTTAGCATTTTATTTTTCATTCCTTTTCACGCTTTAGAAGTCGGCCCTACTTAAATGAAGTCATTAGAATCAACATTATTTACCAAATTTGAACAAAAACTAATCTTTTTAATCTATGTACTAGCAAACTGATTGTCAATGTCACATTAAGTGACATTGTCAGAAACGAACATTTTTATACAAAATATATTGCATTCAGGTCCAGGGCAGTATGAAAAATGGCCAATGTTCTTTTCTCATAACCGTTAAATATAAAAGCTAGATAAGTATTTCATTTAGAGGACTTTTTTTGTAGACTTACTAGAAGCCTTTTCTTTAATAATATTCTAAGGAAAAGATTCGAATTTTCGTATGTTTGTTTGTAATAGAGAAACTCAAAAACTACTTAACCGATCTTGTTGAAGTTTGTCATGGAAATAGTTTGAACCCTGGGGAAGGACATAGGATACTATTTATAGCGATAAATCTGTAATCTATGTAGAAGTAAAACCTTATCCAAAATAGGTAGGCCACTGAGTCCGATCTTCGACTCCTCTCATCCAACCGCCGGCGCCGCGCCGCCATCCATCTTTGCGTATGTCGTCGCTCCACCTAGCCGGAGGACGTCCTTGGACGTTTGTCAAGTCGCTGTCTTCACTCAAGAACACGCTTGCCCCAACGGTTATCGGTTCTTCGGCTTATATGTCCAGCCCATTGCCATCACTTCATTTCCGATTCGATCTCTAAAGGGATACTCCGAGCATAGCCCTTTTCATAACTCGTTGAGGGAAAAATTTATGGACTAGCCTAGTCGTACAGATAGACAGGTTTATGTTCTTTATAGATACGAAGATTATTTAATTTCTCAACAACATGTAGGTACTTACGTACATTTTTAATTATTCTTCTTTGAATTTATAATGCGGTCTTTCTTTGATGATCATATCGCGTGATTATAAATTTAGTTTGGTAAATATGGGGACAATTAATTAATTTATCGTGTCAATATGGTACTCTAATAGATACAAGTATCTAAAATAATCATCAATGTCTATAATGCATATAAATTAATATAATGTTAACATACTAATGCTATTAAAACATGTGATCGTAAAACCGATTTCTGCCGAAAACACGAGTTTCTATACCTAATAATAAGTACATAATATGCCTTAATTTTGATCAACACTAATAAGGATCACAATACACATTGGACTATAATGTTTTTTTACACGATTACTAATCCGTTACTTATCAGGATCGATTATTAATATCGGGTTTTAATGAAAAGACGTCCAAGTCGCTCGTCTGATGGTAAGCGTCTTGCCCATTCAGTTCAGTGCCCTCCAGAATTTTGAACTTAACAGCACAAAGTCCTGCGCGGTAATGCACTGCGCTCGTCAATCTGATATCCTGTAAATGACACTAGAAACATTGCTCTACCACAGTAACTGTAATGTTTGCACACTAGGTACTGCTTGGCAGTTTAACTGGCAAAAGTGTGGCACTTCCCGAGGCGAAGTCTGCAAAAAAGTACTACCTTATAGTATATAAACTACATATTAGGTAAATTCATCCGCTAGCTCGTACGTAGTGTAGGACGCCCTGCGAAAAGGTGGAGCGACGACTTGCGCCGAGTGGCTGCCAGTAGTTGGATGAGAAGAGCCGAAGACAGGGCTCAGTGGCGTACCTTGGGAGAAGCCTATGTCCAGCAGTGGACTGATACGGGCTGATGATGATCCCGCCAGCTCGCAATGGCCCGGCATGTTCCGAGATACTGTCTGATTATACGCAAAAAATACTTAGGTGTCCTCCTAAGTTGATTGCTGATGCCATTTTGAGAGGTATTCGTCGTAGATTCAATTTTATCTATTTCATTATAGACGCCGGGTCATTGCCAAGCTGCTTGATAAAATATGATTGTGTAACGGGTAATAGGTACCTAAGTCAAATTAGACATTTTATTTCTTGGTCTGGGTACCAAATTTAGAAGTGCTCGGTTATCTTTGAAGCTGCTTTGATAAGTTGTTCGGTAGCTCATCTCTTTAACTAAATAGAACTCTTATTCTATTCAAGAGCTTTGTTAGCCTTTAAACATCGATATCATAGAATTATAAGACATAATTCTATGATCGATATCAGCTCAGGGCCCGTAGCCAAGATGTTGTTGACGCTAATAGAAAACAAGAAAAAAGTATTGATTTGACATATTTCTGACCACGTGACTTAGCGTCAACGATTGCAGAATGCATCTTGGCTAGGGGCCCAGGGGAATTTAATAGGACCGCACTGAGAAAAAAATTCTGACTTTCCTTCTGAGTCTTTACCAAAAGCTTGGCATATTATCAAGGGTTAGGCAGTACATCACACCGGGACAGCTTTTAAACTTTTTTTTTTTTTTTTTTTTTATAGCTTTTAAACCTATACCAAGCTCGGGTCCGTTCGTGTATGGAGTACTGCTGCCCCTTGGGGACGGGTCTGCCAAGTATCAGCTGGCTGCTTTGGATTCAATAGAGCGACGTGCCAAAAGGTTAATCAATGACGAATTCTTAGTGAACTCTAGGCTCCAGAGTCTGGCTCATCGGCGTGAAGCGGCAAGTTCCTTGTTTTGTATTAGTTTTCCTTCTGAATCACAATTCCTTCCCTTTTGAATCTGAAGGAAAACGGTATTTCGGAAGGTCTTTTTTCTCCGTGCATGCCTAGCAGTGGACCACATATACACACATACATATACACATATATGGAGATATATCATGGACTACTCAACTCAAACTACTCAAAACTTACACCCCATTCACCCCAATGCCATAAGGCCAACAAATTTAGTTTTCATGAATCGCTGAACTTGCTGGCAGCGGCAGTGCCGACAGACATCGACCATTGCATTGTCTAACGCCAGAAATAATGAATGGGAAATGGGCCAAGTTTACTCGAATCACCCCACCTTGACCACTCGAGAAAGACGCGGAGAGTGCTGTCACATTTGTACATGCGCCGCGTCGGCACCGATAACATCTGCAAATCCAATTGGTATATATAGGCCGGCGATAGCGCGATAGGGTTTGATTTCGTATCGGAAGACAGTCCGTTCGCGTCGCGCCATGTAATCGCTACCCGGCTGATGGGAGCGAGAAATAATTAAAAAGATACCCGTAAATTTTTTCCTAATAACCCAGAAGGATTAAAGTTTATTCATGCGAAGTAATGCTTGGTGAAAGTGGCCAGTATTAAGTCCGCAGTTTTATAACGATGGCCCGCAGAAGCAGGTGGATGCACATAGTGACTGGCGTCTTCACTGGCGTCACGTTTGGGGTATTCATCAAGCTATGCTTAAGGACCTCGTCGCAGATCAGCATCGAGTCGTGCCCGGAGTCTGATTTGATTTCGGTAGACTCTGATCCGTTGACGCTAATAGGCATGCACCCGAACGAGACAATTGAAAACTCTAACAGAACTCTAGTGTTTGTGGGTGTGATGACGGCGGAGCAGTACCTCACGACGCGCGCGCTGGCCGTGTTCGAAACGTGGAGCCAGGACCTGCCAGGGCGCATCGCTTTCTTCAGCTCGGAGGTGTCCCGCGCGCCCGGCCTGCCGCTGGTGCCGCTGCGCAACGTGGACGACAGCTACCCTCCGCAGAAGAAGTCCTTCCTGATGCTGCTGTACATGTACGAAAAGTACGGGGATCGGTTCGAGTGGTTCATGCGCGCGGACGATGACGTTTATGTGAGAGGTGACAAGTTGGAGGAGTTCTTGCGTTCTGTGGATAGTAGCAAGCCGCAGTTTATCGGGCAAGCGGGGCGTGGGACGGGCGATGAAAAGGACGGGTTGTCGTTGGATTATAATGAGAACTTTTGTATGGGCGGGCCGGGGGTTCTGCTGTCCCAGGAGACGCTGCGGCGCGTGGCCCCGCACGTTAGGTACTGCCTGAAGCACGTGTACACGACGCACGAGGACGTCGAGCTGGGCCGCTGCATCGCCAAGTTTGCCGGCGTGTCTTGCACCTGGAGCTATGATGTGAGTACCTTTTAATTACCGTGTTTTTATTTAAGTACATGTGGCGTGTTTTTTTTTCAGTCGAGTGATAAAGAAAACATTGAATTTGGTTTGATGGTCTTGGTCAGATTTTTTTTCACATTGAGACGTTAAGGTATAGGTACCTAATTTAAAAATACCATGAAAGTTAGCTGTCTTAACAAACCTATGTTTGTTTTTGTTATCAACGCGATATTGATAAAATTAAGCAATGTTTTTATGGTTTAGTGATAAAAACTTGTAATGTTATAAATGTTTACCTATGTGCCACAATCAGGTTTTCTATCAAATTATTTTTATGTTTTGAGATAATGTTTTATTGTTTTTAATTTTATGACTTGAGGAAGAGTTGTTAACACAAGAGTTTTGTACCTATAGGTAAATATAGAACATTTATCTCACTGCTTAATTTTATTAATTGATGATGACATGTGGAATTTGAGATTTAGTAACTAATTGTCACATAACGCTACGAAATATTTAGTGAACAGGTCAAAATATATATAAATTTTTGATTATTTCTCTTGTGAAACGCGTTTATTTTAGTAGTATTGCTGTTAGTTGTACAAGAGCTATAGGTATACACTATCATTTTTTTTGTTCTCGTTCTTATTGTCTAACGTTTGACCACAAGCCACCTGATGTTTAGTGACGATGTGGTAGAAGGTGGCGTCACGCTTCACCTGGATTGGAACTGGCTCTCAAGTGGGGCTGCCGATAGGTGCTTGGCGACAGATTCTTAATTGACCATCCGTAGCTAACCAAGCGAGCACTAGAAAATGCCCTACCACCAAGCAAATGATGTGATGATGTTAGATTCGGATGCTCCGTTTTTTGCTCTGCTTACTGCAAGTGCAGAGGCGAGTGAAACAACACATCTGTCATGCAAATGAGATCCATCCCAATGCCGTCAACCGTCAGCACCGCATCTGGTTATAATTCACTTCGATTTTTTTTGCATTTTCGTCATAAACGAAACTCGACTTTACTGCGTGGGAATAGGTGCGGTGTTCTTTATCGCAGACTTAGTTATCTTGTTCCATTTGGGACACCGTGTCATTGTCAAGACGTTTAAGGAAAGCGTTACGGGTTACTGTTATAGCATAACAGAACAGACACTATTTTGTTTAAACAAAATTTAGAGGTGATAAGATACGTATGTAGGTAGATATAGGTTTCAAAGTAGGTTGGTACCACCTATTGTCACACAAGCACAAGCGGTGGTTGCGAATAAATGTCACAAAGGGTGGTCCTATCACTCAAAGCGATATCTTCCAGACAACTCAATAAGAAGATGCATATTAGACTATGTATTTATATTTGTTATGAAACGAATGACCTTATTTTATTTTATTAATATTCGGAAAACTTACAGCTAGGAACTTAATTAACAAAGTTATCTGCATACAGCAGCGGGAGTTCAAAAACCTTTTACATATTACCGGAATTTAAAGGCAGAAGACAGAGAGAACTCGTATTTTATTCGTGGAAACGCTAAGGTCCGGTGAACTTGAGCGCAGAGATCAAGGGCGTTCGCGTATAATCGCACATCGATATCAGCGAACTCAATACGAAACTCGAGCTAGCGAATGCGTAATCGCGAGACAGGTAAGGAACTAAGGAACTAACACTTCCGGCCGGCGCGGCGCCGCGGCGCGCGCTATATACCTAGTTCCCGGAGACTCGCAAATAGGCCAAAGAATGTAGTTTCCGCGAGTCGGTGAGCCACCGGCCGGCCGCGGCAGACAATGGGCGACCACCGCGTTGCCTATTGTCATCACGCCAGACACGATGAATGGGCAATGGGACAAGTTCACTCGTATCAGCCCGCGCTGCCCACTCGACAAGGACGCGGCGAGCGCCACCAGCCGCGCGCAAGCGAGATAACCAAGACACGATCGGACACTCGGAATTACCGCTGCCTGAGTTTGTTTTGAGGTGCAGTCGCTCGGAGATCGGCGCACGAGTCGAACAGTTCCCACGCGAGACGCGCCGCTCGCGCCATGCGCCTTCTCGTCGCCTCCACCGGCACCGTCGCGTAATATGACCGGCTCGCATTTGTACATGCGCCGCGCTCGCACCGATAACATCTGCAAATCCGATAGGTATTTAGGCCGGCGATAACGATAGGGTTCGATTTCGTATCGCGAGACAGTCCGACCGTGTCGCGCCATGTGATCGCTACCCGGCCGATGGGAGTGAGAACCGAACAATAAAGCAGCCTGCTAATGTCTACCCCTCCCGGCCGCTACAAAAAAGGGATAAAAAGTTTATTCCTGGAATGCGCACATGTGGACGCCGGGTAACAGTGGGTGCCTCTATTGACTCCGCAGTTTTGTAGCGATGGCCCGGAGGAGCAGGTGGATGCATCTGGTGGCGGGCGTCGTCGCCGGAGTCACGCTCGGGGTGTTCCTCAAGCTGTGCTTGAGGAGCTCGTCGCGGACCGGCATCGCATCGTGCCCGGAGTCCGCCAACACGTTTCTGAACCCAGACCCTTTTACGCTGATAGGCTTGCTACCGAACGAGACGGTGGAGAACTCTAACAGAACTTTAGTGTTCGTGGGTGTGATGACAGCGGAGCAGTACCTCACGACACGGGCACGTGCCGTGTTCGAAACGTGGAGCCAGGACCTGCCAGGGCGTATCGCGTTCTTCAGCTCGGAGGTGTCCCGCGCGCCCGGCCTGCCACTGGTGCCGCTGCGCAACGTGGACGACAGCTACCCTCCTCAGAAGAAGTCCTTCCTGATGCTGCTGTACATGTATGAGAAGTACGGGGATCGGTTCGAGTGGTTCATGCGCGCGGACGATGACGTTTACGTAAGAGGTGATAAGTTGGAGCAGTTCTTGCGTTCTGTGGACAGTAAGAAGCCTCAGTTTATCGGGCAGGCGGGGCGAGGGACGAGCGAAGAAAGGGACGCTTTATCGTTAGACTATAATGAGAACTTTTGTATGGGTGGACCGGGTGTGCTGCTGTCCCGGGAAACGCTGCGACGGGTGGCACCACACGTGAAGTACTGCTTGAAGCACTTGTACACGAACCACGAAGACGTCGAGCTGGGCCGCTGCGTCGCCAAATTCGCTGGTGTCTCCTGCACCTGGAGCTATGACGTGAGTTTATCTTTACCGTAACTACATCCTCACGTCATTTATTTTAGGTACATTGCTGGCGCGAATGTTTCGGTCTACTGAGAAAGGAAACATCAATTTGGCCGGATGATCTTGAATCTTTATCAATTTGAGTCCTCATCCTTTTTCGTTGAGACTTTGCATCTTTAGGTACATATGTCTATATTATATGTGACTTCTTCTTTCAAAGTATTTACCATTAAAGTCCGTTGAAATATCTATCTAAACTGTTATCTTAACGACATTGACAAAATTAAGCAAGGGTCTTGTGATAAGATGTTATAAAATATTGAGCATATTGTCGTGTCTCGTACCACAGTCTTTGCAGTTTCTATCGCTATTGCCTTGATAAATAATATTAATTGGTGCCCTTTTGAAGTTACCGATTTATAATAAGAATCTTTCAAGAGGTTGTTTTGTTACAAAACTTTTGGGACAAAGTGGCAAAACCAATACAAACTTGAAGAAGCCGGTCATTTCTGCATCTAATTGATGTAGTTTTGCATACAATGATAGATATAATTTGGGTACGAATTTTATTAGATTTTTGGTCAAGTTTTGAAAGATTCTATTAGGAAATGATTCATGTGGAAGTTCTGATGAATTCAGTTTTTTTTCTCTTATATGGTGAAAACGGTCGCTTATATTTCTGTGAAATGTCAATGAACAGGAAGGGATTCCCATTAATTAAAAACAAGATAAACCAATAACTTTTGTGAGTAAATATAATATTATGACTAATTGAAACGGTGGTTTTATCCTTATTTCTGATAATTGTTACGTGGTTCTATAATAAAATTGTTAAATTTAATGTTCTAAGATTATGGCTTCCGAAGGTTTATGATTGGTACATTCCGCGTAATCGGGAATTTACAATTTACCGATATCCCGTGGTGAAACCGCTATACCCCAGGAATTCTTGTAACTAAAGTTAAATTACTGTGTAATGTCATATATAAAAGAGATATTATTTAAGTAAAATTATTGAACAATTAATCTTCAGTTGGTACAGAAGGATAGATCGGAGAGGTTGAAAGGTTCTCGAGTGGCAACCACGAACCGGAAGACGTTCTGTAGGTAGGCAACTAAGTGCATCGACTACATTGTAAGAGTCGTAGGGAACCGATGGATGCTAATAGCTAACTGCCTTTCTGTGGACGTCTTTTGGTTGATGATGTATGTTGTACAGGGATCATTAAACCACGGAACGAGGCATGCCATTGTCGCTTTGTATTGCAAAAACTCTTACTTGCTTTACGTTCAATCAACTTTAATCATCAGAAATCTTTATCACTGTCGTATCTTTTGTTTATTTATAAATCTTATTTGATTCATAAACGACTTCTGAGTAATTACGATTCGATTAACTCAACTAATGAAAGTGAATCCCGCCATTAATACATGTCTAGAATGTAGATACATTTTCAATCGATCGCAACTCGTAACCGCTATACAAATAGCCATGGGAAATTAATGTTCTGCTCATTGTACCGTGAAAATGCAGTGAATGCGGGCTGTGGGATCTCCTTAGACACCTAACTTTTTTCTTAGGGGTCTTAGTAAAGGTCTGGACGTTGGCGATTTCCACTCCTCATCGACAGCAACCAAACCTATTAACTTTGGTTAGGTGTCTTTTCGTGGTTGTAGACCTGTAAAATTGTGTATTTCAATTTCTTCACGTATTAATCAAATCATTTATTCGCTAGAATATAAATTTACCACTGAAACTTGTGTCATAATTACAGCAACTCCTCGCTTATTCATATCCGGTAGTATCGCTACATACTAACTGACAACCTTATTTTCTTAATTCTTTTTTTGGTAGATTTTGGGTTCAAGTTAATTTGGTCCTCCTATTTCCTTTCCGAAATGTTTTCCATGCAATTTTTTTAATTTGTTACCTCAAAGACCCCGTTACCGTGCGTTCCTTTACTACCATCGAGTTATCCAATGAAATTGCCACTAATTTATGTCTCATCATCAGCCTGTAATAGACCACTGCTGGCTGGACATAGGTAGGCCTCTTCCAACGTACGCCATTGAGCCCCGTCTTCGGCTCTTCTCATTCTCAAAACTTATGCCTAAGTACATTTAATGAAGACTAAAAAATATCTAGAAACTTTTACTATTTACATGCTCCTCCCACATAACACTTGGAGCAAGTAGTTAGATGTACGATTGTTGTTTTGTTCTCATTTCCACAGTGTTCTTGTTCATAATTAACTGTTTGACGAGGAAAGTGGTTCTGTTAGGTAATGGAGTCGGTTTATGAGCGTGACTGCCGACCGTTTGGACTGTACTAAACTGTAGGAGTAATCGTTTTTTTAATGAAATGCTGTTTGTAAGGGATATTGTTGTTTCCGTTTTTGTTCAATTGCTGACCTGTCCTGTTGTTTTTTGGTCTGAAAATGGCTGGGGACGATGTAGGTACATTCGTTTTTATATTTAATAACGTGCATTCAAGATTGTTGGTGCCTAACACAACTACATCACAATACAGATAAATTTAAAACTATAGAACAACAATGAAACTTAATAGTAAGTGTCATATCGCTACCAGAGTACCGGACACTCCAAAATAAGACAAATAGTGCAAAACTAGGTATGTGGATGACGGTTAGGGATTTGCGAAGTCTAAAAGTGCGGAATGCGGATCATTAGTCACTTGGAACTGGAATAGATTTGCGTATAAAAGTATAGTACATATTTACTACTACTTACTACATGTGGTGAATATTCCTCCCGTAGTACGAACGAATTCCTTTGCTTCCTAAGAAGTGGAACTACTTGCTTGAGTCGGTTTCTCAATCGATATGATTTCGGAATCTTCAAGGCAAAAGTGAACAGGTACCTTCTAGGTATGCGTGCTGTACCGTCGACCGCAACAGCGTTTGGAATCAGGAGATAGCAGGTCAACTAACTAAGTAACTGAGATGGCGCAACAATCCAAAGTGAGTCTTGGCCTCCGATAACAAAAGACATCACTTCAGTCTGTCCTCCACCTGGAGCTCGCGCAAGTCCTTCGTGACTTCGTCTTTCCAGCGATACCTGGGACGGCCGACCGGGCGATGGCCACTCGGCCGTCCCATGTATGCTCGTTTGAAAGTCAAATGCCGTCTATTTGCTTTAAAGAAAAAGTTTGGTGGTAGGAAATTTTCTAGTCCTTACCTGTGGGAACGCAATAGGTCTGATGAAAACCAGTTGTTTACGTTCATTAATTAGCAAATCATTGGCAAAACCACGGCTTAGTTATTAATTTTTTGTCCTGCTTTGGATATTAAACGTGGAACGACGTACGTAACATCTACGTAAATAAATGCCAAGGTTACTGGATGTGTGCGTTAATTTTAAACATTATTTTTGTCGCACCTGCAAAATTTAAATAAATAATAGTTTAAATATTTTAAAATATATAATTTGAAATATGTCGGTAATAATTGTTTCAGTATTGTGATTTTAATACTTATATGTCCTAACTATTGAATGGAATAGATAAGAATAAAATTGCACTAATCTTCACAATTTGGAAATACTTAGGTATATCTACTTTTACTAACGTGCTCCGTTCAATTTATATATTATTTTATTAGCGAATTGTCTTGGCTTCGCATAGGTATAGGTACAATTCCGTAGTACTTTATTTGGTCAGCTAGCAATGTAATTAAGCCTGAAGCTATATTTTTACCACTTGATTAGGTACAAAATATTTAGGTATTTTTCTCTACTTTCTTTACATATAAAGCATGTATTATATATAGGCACAAACCTTCCGGAATTAATTCTTTGAATGATAGTAAAAAACTATGAAAATCTGTTGCGTCGTTTAGAAGAATTAAACGTAAAAATAAATAGACGCGAATAGCGGTTTTTAGCTTGACTTGTTTGTTTTTTTTTTGTGTTTGTTTGGGCAAATTACTTCTACTCGTATTTAGAGGTGATTTTAGTGTTTTACGTGCAAACCTGAGAGTCTATCGCAGAGTCAACGAATCAATGACCACAAATATTAATTCAAAATTAAAAAAGCATAAGTAACCGTATATTTTGTTATTTGCTCAATCTACGCCTATTCTTTGTTGGCGATGCTTGTTAAAATTATTTACTTGGGGCATTGACTGTCGGCCTACCACGTGGTCTACGTGTCCGAATGAACGAAACGAATAAACTTAACATTATCTTAGCTGCTATATCTTTAAAAACCTTTAAAAACAATTAGGTACCTAAAAGCAGTTTGGATTTGAGAATTATTTTTAAAATCAACTTTCAAAAAAAGGTTCTCAATTCCTACATTTTCTGTAGATTATGTTGACAGAAAATGTTTTTATTGTCTTGTATCTATTATACCTATAATTTATGTCATATAGTGAAAAAAACGCGGGGCAGTTACTTACCGGAGGGTTCATTGCTCTTTGCTGGTTTTCCAGGGTAACCTCAAAATTACCCAAAAACAAAATCTTGTTCTTGACAAATCGATTTCTAGAGTCAATTTTACTTTTCAATATTATCAATTCTGCAACTTTGTGACGAAGTTGTCTTGTAGGTAGGTACTAAGCCGATGTGGCCTGATCAAATATTGCATCATACTTAGCTGTTGGTAAGTATGTACCTACCTATTACCTACCTACCTACAAATTTGTAGAAGTAGCTTATATTAATGTCAAGATTTAAATAACGTACCTACTCAGTACGTACGTACCTCCTATTTTAAATACGAAAGTGTGTATTTATGTGTTGTTTTATTTGTTCCTACTTTAAGCTGCAACGGATGTACCTATGTAATTTTTGCATAGAGAAAGTTTATGTGTTGATGATAGAGCTGTAAATAGTATTAATTTGATCTAATATAAACATCACATTTCAATCTCCTGTCAAACATAGAACTATAGATAGATTAACTCTTTATTGGCACACCACAATACAAGGAAAATTATAACAAGAACAACGGGTATAAGTGTCACAATATAAAATAACAAACCTTCCTTTTAAAAATTGAAGGCAAATTGTTCAGTATTCCCATGTTAGGGGTTTCAACCGTTTTTCATCTGTTTTCTTTCTTTGTTTTGCCTTGATTTTATACGTAGCGATTATTATACGATTTGTTACTCCCGCCATAAGGTACCCCTCCAGTCCTCTGCAGGCGAGGCTAATAACACCTGGGCGTTGAAAAGAATGCGTCTAATAGTGTACTTGTCTTGTAAGTGAGTTTCCTCACCTATTAACCAGTCACGGACGGGTGCGTGCGTATACAGAATATGTAATTACTCCATCCAACTTAAAGTCGGGTCATAACCGGCTCCGTCCCCTGCAGTGGACCGGTTTGAACGGAGAGGGTTTTTTGCGAACGCAAATTTGGACGTGAGCAGACAACATCGTAGTCTCAGTGACGTAGATTGTGATGACGCTGGCGAATATAAACGTTTGACGAGGAAATTGAAGGAATTTTGGGCTTCACCGTAGCCTCATTCGTTCCGAAGATACAGATGTGCAAGCTGTTGACCCGTGTCGTTGGCTAACACACAGTTTATGGCTCATAAAATCGAAGGCTTTTTGGCACCTAAATTAGGAGTTGAAACAATTATGGAGCAAAAGCGATACTTACTAAAAGTTGTCATATGTAGATTTCGCTTTTTCTCATTGAGGAAGCTGTAGACATACACACAAAAGAATGGGTACAACAAAAACTGGACTTTTCGTTCTTATTGTGTTCAGCACCATCAAATTTGGGTCCGTGATCACCAAAAACTGGCTTTGGTGTCCCTCACCCTACTAACTTAGATACGTAAAACTGGATATTTTCTACTATGTGGCTTTTTAAAGCCATACTAAGCCCTGGATTAACATATAGGGTACTTTTTATCCAGGTAAAACGTGAGTGTAACCGCGGAGCGCAGCTTGTATCTCCATAATACCATAGTAAAGAGACTACTCTTTATACAAATCAGTTCAGCTTCATACAAATCGGCCGTTGCCGGTTTGAATGTGTGCGAGAGTAGCGGCGCCGTGTACGCACGCACTTTTCACGCACACAATCACAAACGAACGGGGCCGCGGCCCCGTCCGCGCACTCAGTACGGAACGCGCCGCCTATGCATCACCGCAAGAGTAGGCAATTAACTCGTCGAGCGGCCTTAGCTAACCTACTGTTCTTACTTTACTGTGATTATACGTAAGTATTTCTACCGTTTGAAATTTTTAGCAACACGTCACGAAATGGAACAAGATAAGATACCAGCAAATCTGCGCTACTTGTACACTTCGCGATAACTTACCGTAATTCCTCATCGTCACACTTGTATAAATGCAAAAGTCGTTTGTCTCTCTTCCACACAGCAACAGCGGATAAACAAATCGACGTGATATTTGCATAGAGACAGAGAGAGTGGGAAAGTTTCATATAGGTACTACTTTTTATCAGGGAAAAGTGCAGTTTCTTTGGTAGGTATATAGGAACTAAAATCTGATACTATTAGTCTGATGTAGGTATTTCTTAAGAATACCAACGTGACAAAATGTAACATGTGCGTGTGCGTGTGTGTGTGTGTGTGTGTGTGTGTGTGTGTGTGTGTATAATAGTAACTACCTAATATATTCGTTTTAATTAGGTTTAATCATAAAGTTGGGAAATTTAATGATGATAATAAATTGTATCGAAAAACGGCGATATCGTTTTATTCGCTTGCTCATTAGCAAAGCTGTAACGTTCAGGATTGTATTGCCTACGTTTTATGAAACGGAATCGGATGTCATGATAAAAAAAGCCAATTCAATTGAATGTCCGGTTGATTTCTTTGGAAACTATACATATAGTTATATACTATTCATATAGTTTTTTTACAGTGTTTATTAGTAATGATCTTAGTTCTCTGTCGGATCACAAAATTTCTGAGATACTCCTTAGCCCTTTCCATAACCCTCTGAGCGACTTTAAATTCATTGACTTTAGGATTTAAAATCTAAAACCGAACCTCTTTATCGTCAGTTTTGCCTATAACAACACGCAACTCGTTTTTAGTGATGTTAGACTCAAGACGTGAAGGTCGTCTCCAAACTTGTTTTATTGTGACTGGTATTATTTATAATTTGACTAGTGACCCGCCCCGGCTGGATACAACATGTGTTTACTTTAAATAGTCAAATTTAAAATTAGCTACCCCTGTTCCAACCTCCTTGCGCTGGCAAAAGAACAAAGAGCAAGAAGCGCCCGGCAGGTCCTTTTTTGGTCACGATCTCATTTACAATATTTCGAAGCTAGTAAGCGATATGATGACACTCAGGGGTCCTGATAGTGAAAGAATATACAGATTTTGTTTTTATGCAACTTCCTGACGAGACGAGTTAGACACAGGAGCGATGGCTTACACTTGCAAATACAGTCAATGTCATCCAGAATTTTGAAATTCAACAAAATCTTGCGCGATAACGCACTGCGCTCGTCACCCTCAGATGTAATATCTGAGGGTGACGAGCAGTTAGATCTCTTTAAACCCTGTTATGTAATTTTACTGAAACCACTCCCCTTCAATCCGGTACACAGTAATGCTTGCACTGCTCTGCTCGGCGCCTGTATAACAAACAAACATGTTGTAATTCCACGGGCGGACGCTGCAATAGTCCCTGGAGATTAGCCGTAACATACAACAAACTTTGCCTATTTCTAATACTAGTTTACTACGGATGCCTAGGTTTATAGTTAGGTATAAGCACGTTTAGGCATGGAAGCAGTTCACTGTCCAACTTTGTCGACCTTGGGCAGCGCTTAATCACCAATACAATTTACTACATCGGTATTGTTGTTTGGCCATGTTTGTACCGAATTAGTGTTCCTAATTTTAATATTAGCATTTTATTATTTGGAAATGCTTGTTAGTTTTAATTTGACGATTGTTAGATTTGTTTTTTAATGTTTTAAAGTGGCGTGATAGTAAGCTGTCACCGACGGCTATGGACAGCCAAGCTTCTATCGGTGTGTTCCGGCAGTCAAACTACTACAGTCTACAGAACTACAGTCCAGGGCCCGTAGCCAAGATGCATTCTACAATCGTTGACGCTAGTAGAAAACAAGAAAAAAGTATTGGTTTGACATATTTCAACGCTAAGTCACGTGGTCAGAAATATGTCAAACCAATACATTTTTCTTGTTTTCTACTAGCGTCAACGATTGCAGAATTCATCTTGGCTAGAGGCGCAGGTGTAGCGTAGCGCTACTCTCGACCATATCGTCACTAAACATCAGATGACTTTCTGTCAAACGCTACCTTGTAAGCAGTAAAAAATATACAAGATTTTTGTGGTTTAAATTCTACCTTCTTCTACCGAAGCGTTTTGCTTCCACATTCATCATGCATTCATACCGCTAAGAGTGGAACTCCTTGCCAGAGTCTGTGTTTCTCGATCGCTATGGTTTGGGAGTCTTCAAGGCAAGAGAGAACAGGTACCTTCTAGATGCTTGCTACACCGACGACCGCATTTTCATTATCAGGATCATAATTAGCCTGTATTAGTTCTCTGTTGGACGTACGTAGGCCAATCCCAAGGGAAGTCCGGTTTTCGGCTCTTCCAAATATCACTATAATAATATAGAGAAGGCCAGAGTCCCAGCAGTGGGAACGTGAAAGGCTGATAACGACGACATACCTTAGAATTTTATTTGTTTTCTTCAGGTCAAATTCCATTTTAATCACTATCGTTACGGTGTTTATTTTCATTGCCCGTCCTCCAGCTTGTTCTAAGCTTTTGTTCTTTGCTTTCATTCCATACGTTTCCTGCTATAGCTTTTATGTCTTCTATCCCTAGATCTGATCTAATACGTATGCTAAAATATTCTGCATAACCAAGATGGATATCAGGCAAACCGTTATCAGCATGAGACTCGTTGCTCTTGTTGCTATCTGTCTTTGTTAGAGATAACTGCCAGCCTTGAGCATTGAAGTCGTGGCTACTGAGTCATGCAGTTGTCGATCGTGGACTAATTATTACAGGCCACTGAACCTCCGTGGAGTGGGCTAGGCGAGGTTGGCTGAGATTTAGGTACACGGTAGCATGGCTATGGTAAATTTTATCAGTAGGTAACATTTCGGTGAGAAATTGAAGGGGCAACGCAAAATTGAACTTTTTTGATGAAATGAATAGAGGAAGTGACTGGCAAAAGGCAGGGTATGAGAGTCGAAACCATTTGAGAGGACGACTCCGATATTAAGCTGATAATTGCGGCTAATTGTAACCACTTTTCTCTGATAGTTATAATTATAATTTTTAAATATTAAAATAAATATCTTATAGGGCCAAGTCACTTGATATGCGTCTAAAGTGGCACTAATCTACACGTGGATTCGTAATTGGTTCTCAAGTAAAGCTGCTGGAACACACCGATGGCGATCTTTGGCGACAATTTGAGCTACATGACAGGAAGTGTATATAGGTTTGGTGTTGCTCTGTTTGATGGCATTTCTAGTGCTCACCTGGTAAGTTACCTGTCACCAAGCACCTATCAGTGTGTTTCGGTAGCCTCACTTGGGAGCCAGGTCCCAGTTCAGGCATAGCGCGGCGCCACCTTCGACCACATCGTCGCTTAGCATCAAGTGCCTTGTGATCAATAGCTCCTATGAGATTTAAAAAAGGGTTTGGTTGTTTTACGCTCTGTAAATGCCTAGTGTAAGGAAAGTCAAATTACCACCTCAACGGAAAAAGAGTCAGCAAAATTCTCAATCACTCGTAGAATAATATGTTAGTTCCAGTCAGCTAGTAATTGTAATAATTCGTGAAGTGCGTGCGTCTCAAATTGCTTCAGAATTTCTGCAATTCGAACGAAACTCGTGTGAATTGAACACTTGTATTGACAAGTGTATGATTACGTGGTTATATTTGAACAGAGGCCTATATTCAGCATTGGATATCGTCCGACTGATTATGTTTTTATAGAATGCTAATATAAAAGACATGCTGCCTTGTATAAAACCACTACCAATAAGCTCTGCGATGACTAGTTTGAAGCAAAAAACGATATCCGTTAATATATGAATGAGACTACGAGTTATCCTATCCCCACTCCAAATTTCATCAAGATTCTTCAGCGGATTAGGCGTGAAAAGATAAACAGATAAAGTTACTTTCTCATTTATAATATTGGTTTGAAAGTGCGGATAAAACATTTTCTTGTACCACGATTTCATGTTTGTATATTAATACTTTACTTGAAAGAGGATTTACCTAGAAGTTTCTTTCTAGTCACCTAGTAAGTGTTGCTAAGTAGCAAATGGAAGTTTCAGGAACAAAAACATTGAGACTGCAATTTGATCAACAACATGATTCTCTGAATTTTGTTTGCGCACAGTAGAGCAGAAAACTAAAAAAAATATCTTTTAACAGATAGCCTTGTTAACGACTATAGAAAGACCCATTTTGTCGGACACCTTCAGAAGTTAGGAAGGTCATCCATATTTAGGAATAGGATGATTTGAAAGAGGCACTTTTTATAGGATAACTTTTCCCCGTGATTAGGTAGGTACATCTGCGGTTGTCTCGTAGGATTTTATTTTTGGGATATAAAGTCCTGTGTTAATCCAGCGAATAAGCTATCTTCATTCCTAATAATTTATTTATTAGAATAACGCATGTGATCACTTTAAAATGCAATCTCCTTACTCCGCACCGGTTAGATACACCCGGCAGGTCATTTTTAGGGCGCGATCACATTTACAATTTTCTTCTTACTACCAACCAACTGATTGAATAAGATCAATTTCACTACAATCCCAAGCCTTTTTGTTGACTAAACAGTCTGATATTTTTTAGTAAAATTTCGTTTATATAGATATGAAATTGAGCTTTATGCAAGTTTCATTTCGCTGATACTCGAAGTCTCGACCGTTGTCCCAGTTGAGTTGAGGTGACAGTCGCTCGCTCCAGGCCAGCTGTGAATCATAGGAGGGCAATTTCAGGATAATCATTTATCTCTCCTTACGACATTAATGACGTACAAGTCGTGCAGACACACAGTCTGCCGCGATTAGTGTCCGAACGTGTTGCTGCATATAATATTAGCAATAAACACATCCGCAAGGTCGCTCGCAGGATACGCTATTATAATAATCGGAGGAAGTATAAATATGGATGTCTAAATCTTACCGGCTGGGTGCCGCTGGTACGATGATAAAGTTGTGCTGAAATGGCGCGGGCTCTTAATTATATACGCTGAGGGTAAGATGAAAATTGGAGATAGTTGTAACCGTTTTTCTCTGTAGTTATAATAGTGAACAAGTTAAAAAAATATATGTTATTATTGCTAAGTATGTACAAGTATGTACAACCAACGCTGTGGATGTTATTTTTTGTCATTTTGATGAAAATGAGAGAGAGAGCAAGTCGAGACAAACTTCGTTGTTTACGTGAAATTCGCGCGCCACGAGCTGCGACCGGACCATATGTACATTACATGATACATAACACGGGGGCATTATAATGGAAAAAAAATGTACACAATAATAATGTTGAAAGAAAACGTATAAATGGCCACCTTTTCCAAAACTTACCTACTACACGACCATTTTTCTCCAGATACCAGATACCCAGATACAATACCAGAGCAGAGGCCATTGGGCTATGTTTTGAAAATTCTGTCTTGATATTTTACTCTATATTAGATTTTACCAATGTTTAGTCTAGTTCTTTGGGTGTTTCCTAATTTTCTTTTCTTCCTAATCCGCTCTAGTATTGGGAACCATACAAAAAATATATTCAAATCGGTCGAGCCATTTTCCAGTTTTTGTGAAACAAACGCGTGCCAAATATATTATATGGATATCAATGAATTTTGACTAACCGCAGAACATGTTAAATTAATTAAGCTTTAATTACAAACAAAACATGGCACGAGGTGTAGTGTTACAGACACGAGCCAAAGTCGGACGCTTTGAATGCTGAGAATGCAAATATTTGTCCTGATTTGGGAATTCTATTGAATTGTCAATACTATGACGGTAAGAACGTAATTGTGATACTTTCACACTAATATGAAAATGTAGAAGAAATTAATGCAGCAACAGTCGTTCAAAATGGGTAAATAGTTCTACACTGAGAAAAAAATTCTGACTTTCCTTCTCAGTCTTTACGGTAAACGGTATTTCGAAAGGTCATTTTCTCCGTGTACAGGGTCGGCAACGCTCCTCTAATGTTGCAAATGTCCATAGACGACGGTGACCGCTTACCATCAGGTGGACCGTCTGCTTGTTTGCCACTCTAAAAGCTGACTACATTGAATAAGAATAAGAACCATTTATTTGCAACAAATTATACAAGACAAATACATTATGTAGAAATAAGAAAGAATAAAAAGAAAATGTATTGTTGCAAACCGGCCTTAACTCAGCGTTGTGCTGCTCGTTTGATCAGCGCTGGTCTTCCGTTGAAGCCGCTTGATGACGTCACTGGCATGAAGGTAGTTTCAAATAACTAAATAATAAAAAAACATACATTGCTTTACAAAATAGACCGCAGTAATCATCATCATCATCATCAGCCGGAACAAGTCCACTGCCGAACATATGCCTCCCCCTTTGAACGCCACCCCGCTATTAATTAGCCATTTGCATCCATCGGCTCCCTACGACTCTAACAATGTCGTCAGTCCACCTAGTGGGGGGCCTACCTGAAGAACGTCTTCTGGTTCGTGGTCGTCATTCGAGGACCTTTCTTCCCCGTCGGTCATCGGTTCGTCTAGCGATGTAGCCGCACTACAGCTCGGCAGTAGGATAATATTGAGCCATTCAGTACCTATACCTACTCAATCGAATTCTCGCTAAAGCGTTACTAACCAACCTTCAAATTGTTGAACCAAATGTTTCACAAAGACTTGAGGAAAACAGTTCTCACAAAGCCAATGCCGTACAAAAGGTATTAGGAGCTTATTTAAAAATCCCTTTATGGTTAAGGCAAAGGTTCGGTAGGCGCTACCTGATAATTGTAGAGCAAACAACTTAGCTTTTATCTTGGGGTTTATGCACTTTCTAACCTGTTCACTGACACTGTTACGTTTAGAAACAATGTAGCGACTGCTCTTTATAAAATTACTTTCTAATGCTCGCTTGGATAGATACTGTCCTCAAGATGAAAAAGGTCGCGCACAATACCTACAGTTCGCTTGATATTTGCTGCACTTTGCGGTAGCTCCGTTCCCACCATCTCTAGGATTAAAAGTAGCTTCCATTGCAAATTTCAGTCAAATAACTAACTTCCTACATGCAGACTGACAAATATTTTGTAGTAGGTAGGTACTAGACATACCCACTAGCGACCTTTTTCCATACAAACCCTTATATCCTATTTGACCGACATAAGAGGTTATTTTTCAAAAACAAAACTCAGTGCACGCCTTCATTATTAAAGAACGCTACCTAATCTGAAAATGTCATGTCTCAAATTCAAACACATTAAAGATTTAGCTAGGTACTAAACTGATAGACAGTTCTAAGATAGATATTCCAATAATTCCCGAAACCTTGAACCAAATTCCTAATGCACATTTTACGAGCATACCACATTAAATACCTTGTTTTTCAAATCAATAGCTACTTATGCGTCGTGTCTCTTATTAGGGCCAATGTTCGCTTCACATTTGGCTCATTGCTTCTTATTAAGACTTGATGAATTGGCCAACAAACAATATTTTTTATCTTGTAATGCAATTTAAAGTTCCGTATGCAGTTTTAGACCTCATATATGTCATGTTAAAGTTGCTTTTAAGATGTGTATGTGGTGAGAGGCGGGAAAGTATCTCGGGAAAGTAACCTTGGCCTATAAGGAGAAGGTTGCACTAATTGAATTTTCTCTAACGCTCAGTCTCCACAGTCTCCAGTTAGCTACGAACTTGGAAGATATTCTATTAGTAAAGGTTACTAAATAAATTATAGCTAAATGTTGAAGCTTATAGTAATCTTGTTCCGTACACCTTAAATAAATTCAAAGAGGAAGATGCGTTACCTTCTCACATTTTTACATTATAATAGATAAAAGGACCATTGCAACTGTTCAGGGTTTTATATTAAGCTAGCTGTGTCCTGCGGTTTCAACCGCATGTGATTACAGTTTATCGCAATAAAAATATCATAATGGCCGTCCCCAGGGTTCAAACTACGAGTATCTCCATACCTTCAGAGTAAAAAACAGACAGGATAGTTACTTTTGCATTCATAATATTAGTATGAAACTCGTGCAATGTAATAAAACAAAGCTATGGAGACGTACTTATTAAAGGCTGAAGTTCGACAGAGATTGCAACATAAGTCGAATGAAGGTATGAAACACGTTAAACACGAACGCCAGTCTGTCTGTGACTAAGGGAAATTAGGTTCATGCACCTAATTTAAGCGGTCCACGCTCGCTAACATCATCTCCGCATTTCCTTCTTTTGGTTACACCTATATCGTGTTTATTTTGGGTATTCTTTGTTTGATCGAAGGTTTAAGTCTAAAATTATCAAAATTAAGCAGGTAGTCATAGAAGTTAGTATGTAAATACAGTGTAAATATATAAAAACATAATAATATCTACCATTCTTAAATAGGTGTTTTGGGTCAAAACGTATAGTAAATTTGCATTAGGTTAAGCATAATAACGGTAGAAGCTGATTCATACATTTTTTACGCAGTTATGTCTGTTCTGTTCATAACACAAGTTTCGAGCTTAATTTGGGGCTAGGCCAATTTGTGTGCAATTGTCCCCGATATTTATATTTATATTTATTTATATTTCTACATATTATTCTAATTAAGTAGTTAGCTAAAATGTAAACCTACCTACTTTTTATTCGTAAACATAATTTCCTAGATTAGCAAACGTTGTCATCCTAACACGATCTCATCACGGTTCACGAAACATTTTATGTCCCGTGTCAATATTTGTTGTAGTTTTATGAGCCATTCTTTTACTGATGACTAGTGATGACGTAGGGGCTACCTATCTATATTTAAGAAGGATGACACAAACATAGCTTATGTTATGAGTATGAATCTCAACAAAGGAACGAGCAATATGATAAGTTGATAACATTTAAGTACCATGTCGCAAATTATGTACCAAATTGAACGTTTTATTTGTCAATTGCACTGAAGACATAAGAAGGGAAAATTAATTGTGACACAGTGTTAAGATGTTTTGTAGCTTATGTGTGCAGATGTTTTGTAGCCTATGTGTGAAATTATGAGGCAAACTACTGTTTGATGTAATCTACACTAAGTAATGGTTATAAAGAGGTAAAGTTTTTTGTAAGTTTTTTACGGCTAATTTCTGAAGCTACTAATCTGATTTTGTAAATTATATCCCTGAGTGTTACATAGGCTCTGTTTTATTGTGATTAATGTTTTGGGACTGGGAAATGGCTAAATGAGTTTTCCAAACACATACCGATAGGTGCGAACACTATAAAATGCCCTTCACCAAGCCAAGCCAAGCTATGGTTTCATCACGAAAGCCTACACCGAAAGCCCAAGTTCATTCTAATTATTCTAAGATTCGAATCCAAAACCTACGGTCGCAAGTCAACGTCAGTACTCACTACCACTGGACCATCATCACTTCAAGTATTAATATAATTTGATGAGTGTGATTTGCATTAAAATAACGTTTTAATTTGTAACCCGTCGTTCTGTTTCAAGTTCAAAGAACTCCGATACCAAGTTTACTTTCCGTCGTAACTCTTTATTCCTGCAATCTGGATATTCCCAGCCGTTCCCCTAATTATGTATTACAAGTCAAGCTAATAAAAGTGTTTTAAAAAGCCTGAAATTGTGATCGTTATCCTCGCCGAATTTGACGACGGAGGAACACCGCAGAGTGCTATGAACTCTGTTATTAAGGGCCAGGATTCAGTAGCCTCACCATCCCATTTTTATTTGAAAATCACACTGTGTGCACCTTATGTTCATGCCGGAAACGTTGAAAAAAATCGACAAAAATAATGAAGGCAACATTTGCTAAAAATAGCGTGAAGGTCCTCTGTGGATTTTATTTTTTAATTTACTGATTGTAATAAAAAGTCCTTGTCATTTATAGAGTAGGAAAAAAACAGTTAGAACTATAGAATAAAGTTTTTTCTTTACTTTTTTGTCTTTCTTGTTGCTACCAACATCTTGGCTGCCACGTGGCAATCGGTCGCTTCTAAGATAACACAGGTATGTATATATTATATTATATTATATTCATCATCATCATAATCAGCCTGTTTCAGTCCACTGCTGGACATAGGCCTCTCCCAAAGTACGCCATCGAGCCCGATCTTCGGCTTCTCTCATCCAACCGCTGCCAGCCATTTTGCGTATGTCGTCGCTCCACCTAGCCGGAGGGCGTCCTACACTACGTTTGCCGAGCCGCGGTCTCCACTCAAGAACACGTTTGCCCCAACGATTATCGGTTCTTCGGCTAATATGTCCAGCCCATTGCCACTTCAGCTTGCTGATCCTATAGGCTATGTCGGTTACCTTCGTTCTCTGTCGGATCACTTCATTCCTGATTCGATCCTTAAGAGAAACTCCGAGCATAGCCCTTTCCATAGCCCGCTGAGCGACTTTAAATTTATGGACTAGACGTACCGTGAGTGTCCACGTCTCGGCTCCGTATGTCATGACAGGTAGGACGCACTGATTGAAAACTTTCGTTTTCAGGCATTGCGGTATAGGCGACGAAAAGACTCGACGAAGCTTCCCAAATGCTGCCCAGCCCAGCCGTATTCTCCTATTGGCTTCTCTCTCAAAGTTGTTTTTCCCTAGTTGGAGCGTCTGCCCTAGGTACACGTATTGGCGAACAACTTCGAGAGCGACCCCATCAACAGCAATCGGTTCCGGTATGATAAGTTCGTTGAACATAACCTTGGTTTTGTCCAAGTTCATCCGGAGACCGATGCGCTGTGAAGAATCAGCTAGGCCATCCAGCATCTGTTGTAGGTCCTGCAACGATTCGGCCAGGATGACAATGTCGTCGGCAAATCTCAAGTGTGAGATGTACTCGCCGTTTATGTTGATGCCACGTCCTTTCCAGTCCAGAGTCTTAAAAATATCCTCCAATGCGTTTGAGAATAGTTTCGGGGAAATAACATCCCCCTGTCTCACACCTCGACGCAGGAGAATATTTTCAGTCTGCTGGTTCTGTACTTGGACGGTCATTGTTGCGGCGTCATAGAGACATCTCAACACTTGAATATATCGCCAGTCGACTTGGCACCGTTGCAGAGACTCCAGAACAGACCAGGTTTCAACAGAGTCAAAGGCTTTCTCATAGTCCACAAACGCTAAGCACAGGGGCTGATTATACTCTTCGGACTTCTGTATAATCTGCCGCACTGTGTGGATGTGGTCTATGGTACTATATCCTCCTCGAAACCCAGCCTGCTCCGGGGGTTGGAATTCGTCGAGTCTCCGCGCGAGACGATTCGTGACGACTCTAGAAAACAACTTATAGACATGGCTCAGCAGCGAAATAGGTCGATAGTTTTTCAAAAGGGTCTTGTCCCCTTTTTTGAAAAACAAAACGACCACACTTCTGTGCCATGCCTTTGGAGTTCTCCCAGAGAAGAGGACAGAATTAAATATACGCTGAAGTTGCTTAAGCGCAGAGGTACCTCCCGCTTTCAGCAACTCCGTTGTAATTCCGTCCTCACCTGGGGCTTTTCCATTCTTAAGTTGTTTTAGAGCCAACTCGATTTCGTCTAGGCTGACTTCTGGCAGATCTTCTGTAAAGTGGCGCGTCAGAGTAGCTCTGGAATCCTCTTTATCGGGTTCTGGCTGAGATTCGTGAGAAGCGTATAATTGGCCGTAGAAATCTTCGATTTCCGAAAGAATCTCTGGCTTGGAAGTAACAGTTTTTCCGCTTGATGTAGTCAACTTCGTCAGATGGCTTCTTCCTAGCTGCTGAACAAAGACTTTTGACCCCCGATTTTGCTCGATCGCATCTTCAATAGAGCGTGTGTTGGAGTTTCGGAGGTCTCGTCTTACTAGCTTTCTTATTCTTTTGTTCAGAGCCCGCTGTTCTGGCGAAGTGACTGTCGGATCATCACGTCGCTTCTGTATCAAGTCCAGAGATTCCCTCGAAAGTTTAGACTTCCTGCCTTCACGACGCATCTCACAGAATTTCGTACCTTCCTCCCGGAGGATTCCTACTATCCGGTCGAGTTCTTGGTCAACATCAACGTCAATTGTATTTTCCAAGGCAGCGAATCGGTTCTCCAGTTTCAACTGGAATGTTTCAGATCCAACCACGGTTTGGAGCATATTAGGTCGGAGCGTGGACTTCATCAAGCGGACGCGTTCCAGCTTATAATGGATATCCAGAGTGCCTCGGACAAGTCGGTGATCACTTCCGGTCTTAAACCTGGTGATCACTGAGACATCTCTGAATATTCGCCGTTTGTCCGCTATAATGAAGTCGATCTCGTTTTTTGTCCTAGCATCGGGGCTCTGCCACGTCCACTTCCTTTGAGGCTGTTTCTTAAAAAACGAATTCATTAAGAACAGCCCTTCTTTTTCTAGGAAGTTGACGAGCATTTGGCCCCTCTCATTCCTGCTTCCAAATCCGTGTGATCCTACTACCGACTCGCTGCATGCCTGTACTCCTACTTTAGCGTTAAAGTCCCCCATGACAACGTTGAAGTGAGCCTTTGAGGTGGTATGTAAGGCTTTGGATATATCCTCGTACATATCCTCCACCTCATCGTCCGAGTATGTCGACGTAGGTGCGTAAACCTGAATAACCTTGAGGCTATACCTCTCAGTCAATTTGATGACAAGGTACGCAACCCTTGCCGACACACTAGAGATTTCAACAACGTTGTCAATAAGGACTTTGTGAACCAAGAACCCCACGCCACCTTGGGATGGATGGTCTCCTTCTCTAAAATACATAAGATGGCCCGATTCTAGGGTTACGGTATCCTCTCCCTCTCTTCGGACTTCACATAGCCCCAGAACGTGCCATCTTATGTTTCTCAGTTCTTCTTCCATTTGTGCCAGGTTTTCGTCATGCCGTAACGTGCGTCCATTGTACGTAGCCAGAGTCAGTCTGTTTTGGCGGCCTTCCGTAGCCCGGGGATTCTTAGCACCCCCTGCCCTACCGTTACCAAGACCGCCGCCGTGGCCTGGAATAGTAGGGCGGCCGGGAACTGGGGGCCGTTGTATATTTTGGCCTATCATTGGAAGGTTTTGCCCATAATCGCCACGCTGGGCATGCGGGTTGGCGATCGCAGGACGTAGCTCTTGCACCGGTGACGCTGCTGCCCGTCACCGATCGATTGTATTTAGCTACGCAGGATTGTTGAAATAGTTATACCGCTATTTATCGGTCGTCAGAGCCTCGTCCGTTGATCGGCAGGATGTACCACAGGCAGGTGAGGTTGACTTGGAACACTAAGATGGCATGTGTGCTCCCTTACATCCCTTACATCCCTTACATCCTTATTATATTATATTATATTATATTTTCATTATTTTATTTTAAGGAGTTAATTATTATTCTTAAAATGTAATATGTATCTCTGTATCCGACATACAGATTTATTATTATTGTTACCATTATTATTTTGAGATTTTGGTGAACGTGTATTGAGATCGAAGACGGCCGTGTCGCGACCAAATGTGGCTGCTCCCCTAAGATGCACCGTAAGGAACTGGTCTGACAGGGCAGGGCTCATAAATTGCATCATTTTTTGCAATTTTTAAACGGCTTTCAATTAATTTAAGTACTTACCTGCAGGTACGTAGATCTTATCAATTTACTGGTAAGTGGTACAAAAGTGGTGCGAAAGGGGAAGTTAAAGGAACTTAATACATGCATTTATTGAATGCCAAAACCAGTATTTTATAACAGTATCGCCGTAATCATTCATAGTCATAGTTGAGCGGCGTTTTCTGATCTCTCAGCTTTTTTACACCTTGCAATGTAGCGTTTGAGCACAAGTCACATGTGGTCGAAAGTGCCGCTACGCTACGCGTGGATTGGGAGCTGGCTCTCAAGTGAGGCTGCCGGAACACACCTATCGGTGCTTGAGGATGGTAGCTACCAGACAAGCATGCTTTACCACTAAGCTACACCGAAAGCCGAAGGTTCTCAAGTGGCGACCACGAACCGGAAGACGTTCTGTAGGTATGCCTCCCACTAGGTGGACCGACGACATTGTAAGAGTCGTAGGGAGCCGATGGATGTAAATGGCTACTAGCCGTTCATGGTGGCGTTCAAGGGGTGGCTATGTTCAGCAGCGGACTTCTTCCGGCTGATGATGACACCGAAAGCTCAATCTCGTTGATTATACAGATCGAAGCTGGATGATACAGATCGAAGCTAACGTCACTAACACTGCACTATCATCGTTTCGTAACGTGTAGACAATAGTGTAGACTTTTTAATTGCTTAACAGGCAGGTACAGCTAGAGAAAGAAGTGGCTGATCATTTTCCCAACTCGATTCAGAATACGATGTTTACTGAGGAAAATTGTCTTGGGTAGCGACTTTGGTCACTAAATCGTCATACTTTATTTTGTGGTCATACTAAAGCTTGTTGTATTTTCATAGTGAGGCATGTAAGCAACCTACAGAGGCCATGAGAGGCCCTCGTATATCTACAGATTGAATAGATACGAAGTGGTTTCCTGTAAAACAGGATTTTGCAAAGATATGCGACGTCCATGTTAGTACAAATCCACTTAGGTAATATTTGCTTTCTAATATCTTACGAGAAAAGAGCTCGGTTACATTCCATGTTTGATTGTACTTTAAGACTTGGTTGAAAGGTTTTCAGTTGGTTTAAATATTGAAAACTAGCTGATAAAAGTAGAAGTTTTTATATTTTTTATTTTTTTGTTATTAATTTCATAATCAACAACGATGATAAAAAATTTACTTAACTAAATGGATATAAAAAACAAAATAAAAACACTTAACTAAACCTTAAAATGTAAAATAAAACTACCTATCAAACTAAACAAACTACTTAATCTAATAAACCACTACCAGTTGGCAACGTTCCCAAAATGCTGGCCGCATTGCCGCGTTGAACGGCAATGCTTATTCTTTGCGCAAAATAACGGCCAGCATTTTGGTCACGGGTAGCATCGGTAGTAGAAGTTAATTTCCTGCCCATAAACTTTCTCAACTCAAAAACTTTTTGGCAAAAAGATAAAACTGCCGAAAAAACTGAAAAACAAATAATTAAACCTTTTTTATTTAACTTTAATAACCAAGTTCTTAAACTAATGTAAATATGTATACCTAAGTAATTTTGAGTCGGCGCCATAACAAAAATCCTCCGTTTGTTCGTCGGTAAAAAAGTCAGGTCCATTGGTTGCTGCGAGAAGGAAAGACAAACCAACAAAAAATACTTTCGCATTTATATAAGTAAGAGATTATCCAAAAGACTCGACATAATTAAATTAATACACTGTTATAAAAAAAACTTTTAGACTATGAGTTAATAACTTTTAATTTCCGGATGTGGCAATCTCAATCGCGTGCAGTGCCATTGAGTCGAAACAAAAAAGAGTGTATATAGAACATTACTCTTCACTTTATTTAATAAGAGTATTGTATGAACGGACAGACTTGCAAAAAGCTAATAATACGTATAGACATTGTTGTTGTAATTCGCTTACTGGAGTCGAACTCTGCAAAAAATCTAATAAGGCTAACGCTCTATTGCGGTTCGATATTGCTTTGATTGGGTACGTACTAACGGATAGCGCGATCTGAATGAGCTACTTTTTTTAATTGTGGCAAACAAGCAGACTGTCCACCTGATGGTAAGCGGTCACCGTCGCTTATGGACATTTGCAACACCAGGGGCGTTGCCGATGCGTGGCCAACTCATAAGAACCATTTTCACATCCATCTTGATGGACTGCAATTTGTAGCACTGCGGACTTGTAAAGGAAGCTCATTCCATATTTTGAGAGTTACTGTAATATAACAGTGCCGACTATTTTATGCTGGTTAGCAACACTGGTATATATGTGTCATTCCCTTTAAGTTTCGTTGGTTGGCAATTATTAATTACTTCAAAAGTAGTTGTAACGACTGATCCATCCCCCATATTCTTCAGTTACCTTATACAAACTTATCTTAGATTGTGCTGGATAACGTATACAAGGTAAAAAAACAGCAGATATTGTCGGCAATTCGGTATCCAAATAACGTAGTAAAAATCCAAAAATCATCAATGTAAGAAATTGCATAGGTCACAGTGGTTATCGGAACAGAGTGTCATGAGAACCAACAGATAACTCTGACTGATGACATAACAGTTCATTCATCTATCAGCTTTTTAAATTACGATTCGTTTACTTGATTTTTATCTAATAACGGCTGGCAATCTTGGATTTGCAATTCAGGATTGCCAGCAGTCTGCGATATAGGTCCTGTACCAGAGTACGAGATCAGCGATGTTTTTTGGTCAAGATTATCGTAAGGGACTAACTTTTGTGAATGAAAGTTATTTGTGTGTTATAATTTTTACGTTATAAAAAACGTACATACGAATCTAACAGTGCGGCTGCCGACATAGGATCATAATCAGTTTGTGGATGTGTGCCAAATTCATGTAGTATTTATTGCTAACACTCGAGTTCAACGCAAGGAATCAAATTATGTGTCAGATTATTCATAAATTCTCATTGATTCAAGTCGAAAATTTATTGTGAAAAAGATTTTTAACCTCTCAACTTCCTTACCTATTGTTTAGCACCTTTAGGTATTAATATTAAAATAGTGTGGTGCCATCATCGATCACATCGTCATGTTACATCCGGTGTGGGATTTCAGAATCGGGTTTTCATATTCAGGAAGATCCTGGAACACGTAATCGGGAATCCCGAGCTTCTAAAATATGAATTACTAGCTACGCCCCGCGGTTTCACCCGCGTCTTTCCGTTATCCAGCAGCACGCCTTTTTCGGGATAAAAAGTAGCCTATGTGTTAATCCAGAGTATAAGCTATCTCAATTCCAAACACTTAAATCCATTCGGTAGTTTTTGCGTGTAAGAGCAACAAACATACATGTCATACCTACATACTCATAAACTTTCGCGTTTATAATATTAGTAGGATGATCTTGTAATCAAACCAACTGGTGCGCTTGCTTTGCTGTATTGTGGAAATGGAAATGAATAGGAAATGGTCTAGAAAAAGCTTACACTTATGGATTTAAACGAAGCGTACGAAACGCAGGAACATTTCTTTCGTTCAGGGTCAGAATCGTTGTTGCATTAAATAAGTCAACAGTCGTAAGTATGTAATGAAAACCAGAATAAAGGTTTTTTTGAAACAAATAATATTGTAATAATTAATAATTTATTATGTAGATAAATAAAATTTCCTACACATCGACTTGTCTTGTCGTATTCGGTTAGAAACGAGGTTTTATTAAAAAGTTTAATTAAAGCATTGATGCCTATCTACGTGTGATACACTGCCTGATAAATACTACTTTACATATTAATTGTCGAAACATGTTAATTTGAAATCGTTAATTGACTAAAATCTAAACTTGTTAAATCGCAAATTCTGTGTTACTTCATTAGCGACTATTGTGAGTAAAATGATTTCGCTGTTCTAGTAACGTGCACTGATAACGTTATCTATAAATAAACATTAAATACGTTTTGTGTGTTGTATTTATACTCAATTATAAGTGCATGATAACCTTTGGATTAAATTTAATTATAATACTACAATGTAGAAGGCACATTACGTCCTCGTGTCTAAATCTAATTTCAGTAATTATTTTGATTCAGTTTTTCTTCACCGAAAATTTTTAAAGCTCAAGCTTATTCGAGAATTGGAACCCACAAACGGATGTTACTACCACTGGGGTATGACTAGGCACCATTAGGTTGATTTTGAAGCGATGATGGTTCAGTGGTAGTGGCGTCAGTTTTCTTGAGCTTTCGGTGAAGGAAACCATCGTGGGGAAACCATAGCTTGGCGGTAGGATATTTTCTAGTGCTCGTTTGGCTAGCTACCACCTCAAATTACGAAAATGTCGCCAAGCATCTATCGGTGTGTTCCGAGTTCCGACAGTCTCACTTGAGAGCCAGTTCTAAGTCCAGATGTAGCGTGGCGCCATTTTCGACCACACCGTCACTTAACATCAGGTCAAACGCTACTCTGTAAATCGTAAAAAATAATAAAAAAAATTAGGTAACTGTGAGCTCTTCTGTGGTAATAAGTACTGTACGCTAAGCCGTGGTATCACAAAGAACTGTGAGTGGTTCTGTGGCGCTACTCTGTAGGTATAACGGGCAGGTCACCGACCGCTGCCAATCATCCATTTGCCAAAACGCTAGCATACGATTTAAATCGAAAGTGTGATATTTGTTACGATTAGATGGAATTGAATATGCGTTGTTTTAGTTGATATTTATGATTCATATTAGCTTCAGTGAATATCTGAGGTTAGATGTTATCGGTCGTCGATTGCGAATAAACATTTATCAATAGTGTGGCCTGTACCTACAGATGTTTTGGGACTGTACAGAATTATATGATGAATTAGGTAAATAGCACGTAGCAAGTAACCTTCACGAAACATTGCTTAATAGGTACATAAATATTTTATGTATTAGTTTAGATTGAGAGTAGAGCTGATAATAGAGTGACCTTTATAAAATTATGTAACCAATAACCATCATTGTATTATTCATTAATCATCTAAATAAAAAAAAATAAAAAATTGGGAAACCTCAAAAGCTCCAACTAAGTGGTTGAGTTATTTATCAATCTAGATTGTTATTTTTGAAACTTATTATAAAGAGTTATAAAAAAGATAGGATACATTTAATAACATTTATATCTACTTAATCCTGCACCAGTAAGGAAGATTCGACTAAACTTTTATACTGGCGCAATTTACCTCACCGATATGTAAAATTGAGGCAAAGTGAACTTCAAAAAGGTTTCATTATCCCTCAGTTTCATAGACTGTTCTATTGTGATAAAAATACTGTGGACATCTCTATATTATGTGGGTGAATCACGTGGAACAGCTAGTCACTGATATGGAAGATAATTCTTCAAATTATTCGTCTTTACTCGTGTTGTTAAATCTAAACATTTTAGTCCCAGCACTAACATTAATACAGACGCACGCGGCCAAACACCCCGCACCGACAAAATCTGCCGAAAACTACAAAAAGACTTTGGTTACACTTCGGAGGGATCAATTACCGAAGGGTTGCTGCAAGCCATGAATAATAAGTATAAAAATCATCAACAGACAAGCTTGAAATTCCTTGAATTAAAGACGGTTAAAGTCATTAAGTCTGATGATGAAGGAAGGCCAATGAAATTGGTCTTGATTCTTAGTGCAATGACTTTGCCAACCATCAAACCGATCAAGGCGGTGAACTCAAGATGAATTCTCGGTAGGACTTCTGCGGTCGGATCGGAGAATGTTAAAAAATAAGGACTTTATTAACTGCTGTGGGTTTTCCTCGTAGGTTTAGCCAGTTTCCTGTAGCCAACATTCCTTGGACCAAGTTTTGCTTGTTGATTAGAAATTCTTTATAGTAGCGGTCTGTATTGCGTTATTCCTAACTCCGATGGATCAGTGACTAAAGTGTGTCTTGGCTTCCGAAACGAAAGAGCGCTATTCCTTTCTATCCTAAGCGATTTCAGCCCACTTCTGAGCGTTGAGTTCCCGAGTGGTTGTGGATTATCTAAAAATAATTAATTTTAAGTTTTTTTTTACGTTTTACATCCTCGCCAGCTAGCCAAGCCCGGGATAGTAGCGTAAAGTTAAAGATTTATGTAGGTACTCAACAGCGGACAAACACATGACATATATAAGATTTTGTAATTTATCAAAATTATCTCCAACAATCTTCAATCCGCTCCGAAACAAAACTCGAGAATCTATCTTGATTATTCTAATACCTGATAGCGGCCATGTCACCAAACAGCGAGGACTTCCGCCATTGTAAAACAAGCTTACCTTATCTTCGAGAGGTTTGTTTGATAAAAAAAAAGAGAATTCCACCGCTTTGCCTTTGACAAGTTTTCGCAAGCGACGGTATTGCTTTATCGATCTCACATTATAACAGCTAATTGATATCTGATAAATCGGGCGGCGCCGCTATCGCGCTTAAAGATGTGTTTTTCGATTCGTTGATTGAGAATTCCAACGATAATAACTAATTGGATTAGTAAGTAGTTCCTAATAAAGGCATTTTATAATAAGAGCGTTGAGATTAATAAGAACTAATTGATCATAAACATTGTGTGAACAGTGACAATCCAAACCAAGAGTTCTTCAATCTATTTCTAGGCAAATTTTCATAGGTTCAATGTCCTGGCTTAGCGAATTGTTTCAACAATTGGCATCGTGTAAATGTTTCATTATAATCATGTGTTATCTTGTCGTATGATGACCGTGAAAGAGGCGTGTTAAATCACTTTCTTCTGACATGACATGATTGCCACTTTCGTTGTTATAGCTGACAGCCATATCATCTTCTGAGATCTTATTAGTCAGTTGTTGAGTTGAGAGTTATATTTTGCTTTTTTATAACGTCGTCTTGTCTTATTTGACTGGCTACTTCTTAATGACAGGCGACCCGCCCCGGTTTCGCAAGTCAAAGAGTAAAAAAAACTCAAGGATGCACTTTTCTCTGATGGTGAATAAATATTAGTAAGGTAAATTATAAAATATCAGACTATTTCGATGACAAGAAAGCTTAAGAAAGGATTGTAGTGAACTTGATCAATTAATAAAATAAATAAAATTGTAAATCTTGCCTGTTCTTTTGCCAGCGTACGGAGGTAGGAAAAGCCGTGGCTAGTTTTTATTTTAAAGTTTTCTGTTGTTTGCTAAATAAATATTTTTGAGTTAAGAATTGATTTTGTAAATGTAATCATTCGTTTCGGATTTAAGCCGTAACATTGGTACAGTCAACGACAAAAGTCGCATCACACTTTTTTCTATTATCCTCATCATCTTAGACACCAATTTTTGACCTCATCATCACCTAAAATCAGGTGTGTTATGTTGTGGTCAAAATGATAACATGTAAAATGTAAAAAAAAACAATAATAATTACTGATTTGAAACACGTTTGGAAAATCGAGAAAGATCAGCTACTTTTGTCGCTGACTGTACAGCAAACTTTACCTCATTATATATTGGTAGAATATGTTCTTGCAAGAAGCAAGTGCACAAATAACAGTGATCAAACTTACACTTGCCCTTTGTAAGATTTTTACAAGCACAACAATCCAAAAGATTATAGAACTAACGTAACTTTTGAAATAGGAAGCGTCGAATCTTTTAATACCACAATTCCACCGCATAAGGAAGTCAGTCCTCGGACGTATGGTACAGGAAGTCCAGTAGCAGGCCAGCAGACCGTTTCGCTCACTCAAGATTGACGTATCCTCGCGTGCCTGCTCCTCCAGTCTGCTCTATTAGACAACTGTCTTTAGGGGGGCAAGTGGTCTCTTCCTCTCTCAGTTTCGGATTGATAGTCGTTGGGAATTGGCGAGACTTTAATAGCACTGAGCAAGTTTGAGGTTATGGTTGTTTTGGCGAAACTCACGAACCACGATGCACCTAAAATGGCTATAGAAACTGATATTTTAGAATGCCGCTGCCGATGATGACTTAGTGGTTGTGACGTTGGTATGCGATAGGTTGTGGGTTAGAATTCTACAACGAGTTTGAGCTTTTGGTACAGGAAAATATCGTGATGAAACCATAGCTTTTTTTTTTACTATTTACAGGGTAGCGTTTGACCACAAGTCACCAGATGTTAAGTAACGATGTGGTCGAAGATGGCGTCACGCTACACCTGGACTGGGAACTGGCTCTCAAGTGAGGCTGCCGGAACACACCGATAAGTGCTTGGCAACAGATTCTTAACAAGAGCTTGGTGGTAGGGCAGTTGAAATACTCATGCTTCTAACTAGCTCAACGACCCAAAGTGAGTCTTGGCTAAGACGCCACTTCGGTTTGCCCTGCGCCACCTTCAACCAGTCCGCCTGGAGCAAGTCCTTCCATGCCTAACTGAATTTAATTTGTACATGACTGTAGTGATTTCAAGGCAGTTGACATGATTATCTGCCCATCACGAGTAGGTAATCTGGGAGACTTTCAAATCGCTTGTGACCGCAATCGCGGTGTTGCTATATAAATCGACCTGAGATTTCTAAGACTTGATAGGGATGTGGGTTCCGCTACTACTTGTTTGCGCACTAGCATAGAATCTATTAGACCAGTTAGCTCTGAGTATGGTTGTAGCGTATCTGTACAATTACAAGAAACAGCTGATTCCCTAAGGTGGAATGTTATGTGCCCCGCGGTTTCACCCGTGTCTTCCCGTTATCCCGTAGGAACCCTTTTCTGAGATAAAATGTAGCCTATGTGTAAATCTAGGGTATAAGCTATCTCCATTCCAAATTTCTTCCAGATCAGAAGTTTTTGCGTGAAAGAGTAACAAACATCCATCCATCCATACTCACAAACTTTCACGTTTATATTATTAGTGGGATACTTTAGCCATTCTTTTTAAAACTAAAACTAAACTCGTTGCTTATTAAAAATTCCTTCATCCACCTTGCTAGCGTGGTGTCACAATAAAAATATAGTTTGGGGGCTTTCAAGAGAAGAATGAAAAGGAATCTTATGGGGGCGTCTATGCAAGCATGCTCTGTCATCATTTCCTTTTGGGTGAGATTAGGACAAAAGCTTATTTAAACCTTTTCCCAATTAATAAAATTCTTGGACATGTCTTTTTTGTTTCCCTCCTAAAAGTCGTTCAGATGATCTAGGAGGAGGGCAAGCAAATTACCTAGGCGATGAGTAGTGACAATCGTAAGGGCAGAAGACTCCTTCCTTCTCTAAGGTATAAAAAATCAAGAGAAAAAAATCTGATTGCAAAATTCCTAGTTCCTATTACAAGCTACGCTACGAGCTCTTCACCACTTCAATCATGTCCAATTAATGTTGTAAAGAAGAAACGTCGTTACCCTCTATATAGGTTACTGCAGGACATAAAGAAGTTCAGTCATTAAATACGTGTATAATAATTAATAGGTCATTCTATACGCATATGTAACGCAGTAATGTCTAGCTCATAGATAGATAGATAGAATATAGATTAACTCTTTATTGGCACACCACAATACAAGGAAAATTAAAACTAGAACAACAATAAAACTTAATGGTCAGTGGCACAACGGGCGGTCTTATCGCTCAGAGCGATCTCATAAGCGAGCTCCTATGGGCTTATGAACGGCAAAAACCCAAAAAAAATCAAAAAACCGAGAGATGATTAGAGACGAGATGAAACCTGGCACACGTTTGTTTTGAAAAAATATAGTACAAAACTCATGTTAAAAATGATTAAATTATGTAGTTTAACCAGAATCGTTAAAATCCTGTGGCACCTGTAAAAAATAAAGGTAATCCTCGTAGTTAAATTGTCAAAAATTTAGAGAAATTTTCATCTTTTATGTAGGTACACATCAAACTTATACGAAAAGAAAGATAATTTTATTTATTACAAAAACACAGTGTGTTTAACAGTCTAGGATTTATAAATAGGCCGTATAGACCGCGGCCTATGGGCGGCAGATTTCAGAGGACGGTAACTAACTATTAAAAAGTCCCGTAAAAAATTGTAAATCTTGTTTCTTTTTTACACTCTTTCTTAATGAGTAATTCATTCGTTTAATTAACTTTAAGGCATTTAAATGTAGTAAACTACAAATGGAAAATTACTATTTTAGAAAGGTGTGTACATGGGGCGGCGGAAAAAATGTCCTACACTCATAAAAAATATAAATCCGGCACTAGTGTTTGATTGTTTAGGTTTCTCAAAAGAATAAATAAAACTGACTGTAGACTGACGTTCGTATAAATTGCTACTTGTTTCACGAAGCGCCATAACCCTACATACTTAGTTCGAGGTCAATTCGGCTTGTTTCGGCCTTAAATCAATTTTATTTAATTTATTTTGATTGTAAGACGTAATGTACGCATTGAGAACAGCTTGTCAATAAGGCTGTTTGAACAGTTGTCCGTTTTTTGTACAGCTTGTAACGGGAGGTGTCGAGTGTGTAATGGAGTGTCGGGCGTCTGCTCTAGATGTAATTAATTTAATAATGATACATATAATTGTAAAGATAAATTTTAAATTTAAAAAACCTCCGACATCTTGGACCGATTTTCATCAAACATAACTAAAAATGGATTACATCATTTTGGAAAAGAGCTGATATTCTTACACTGCTAGACCGATATTAACCAAACGTACCTAAGAACTACCGCAAGGAAACTAGCTTTCAAATGAAAAAAACCGCATCCAAATCGGTCCAACCGTTTGAGAGCGACGATGCCACAGACAGACAACGGTGTCAAACTAATAACACCCCTCTTTTTGCGTCGGGGATTAAAATCAGTGTCTTGTTTTACCAAGGAAGGGAAGTTGCTTTGACTGTCTTTGTTGGTGGTAGCTGCTGGCTAGGCGATGATTGCTCAGTGGTAGTGACGTTGGCCTATGATCCCGTAGGTCGTGGGTACAGTCAACGACAAAAGTCGCTGAACAATCACACTTTTTTCTATTATCCTCATCATCTTATACACCAATTTTTGACCTCATCATCACCTAAAATCAGGTGTGTTATGTTGTGGTCAAAATGATACCATGTAAAATGTAAAAAAAAACAATAATAATAATTACTGATTTGAAACACATTTGGAAAATCGAGAACGATCAGCTACTTTTGTCGCTGACTGTACTACAATGTGCTTGAGCTTTTGGTGAAGGAAAACTTCGTGATGCAACCATAGCTTGGTGGTAGAGCATTTTCAAGTGCTCGCTTGCTAGCAACCATTCTCAGGCTAAGGATCTGTCGCCAAGCACCTACCGGTGTGTTCTAGCAGTTTCACTTGAAAACCAAGTTCCTAGGCTAGGTGTAGCGTGGCCCCAACTTTGACATCAGGGACTTAAATCGAACGCTAAAAATTATGAAGTAAGATCGAACACTACCTTGTAAAAATATGAAATTATATAAATAATGAGAGATTAAAACACATGATAATCTTTTAACTTGTACCTATTGATAGAAGTTAGTTGTTTGTACAGATATTATGCTAATACGAGTATAAAGATTCATAAGTAGGTACTGTTATTTCGTAGGTATGTGCTATGACTTATCAAAGTGATCAAGTTTTTTGTTGACAGGGCAATGACAGATTTTAATAAATAAAAAAAAGTGATTTTTATAACACTTTTTTACTACGATTAGCCTAGAAAATTCCACTTCTTGCCCGTGGTACGGTCATGATAGTCCTGTTGACCGGAACATGGTTAAATTTTTTTTCGGTAGTACAGTTGACCGGCCCAGCGTCATCTTATATTTTTTGTTGCATTACTAAGTATCAATTTTGCAATACTTATCCGATCTTTAGCCACCTGCACAGACTGGGTAGGCCTCGAATCCTGTTATGCGACCTAGCTACGAAACCTGTCTGCAAAGTAGTGTAGACCTATAAAACCGTTGCTTAGTGAAACACGGGTTAGGTATATATTTCTTTAGGATTATGACTCTATTTAAACATCTAGCATTTCACTCGCAACATCGATTCGCAACCCGCGACACTGGCGCGCATTTTACTATTAACATATTGATAAACTAACTAACTCCAATGGCTCAGCGACCCAAAGTGTGTCTTGGCTTCCGAAACGAGAGAGCGCCACTCCGCTCTATCCTGAGCGATTTCAATTTCAACCCAGTTCAGAGTCTGGTCCACATCCACTGCGTCCTTCCAGCGGTATCTAGCGCGTCCGACCGTCCTACTGCCATTCTTTCGTCAAAATTCAAATGTTTTTTATTTAATAGGATACATTGTGATCACATTAAAACGTCAAACTTAAAATTAGCTACGCTTGTTCCTCCTTACGCCGGCAAAAGAACAGGCAAGAAACGCCCGGTAGGTTATTTTTTTCGACGCGATCACATTGACAATTTTATTCTTATTACTAATTGATTGAATTGGAGCAAGTTCACTAAATCCCAAGCTTTTTTGTCATCTAATAGTCCGATATTTTTTAATAAGCTTTACTGTTAAGATTTGTCTTGGTTGATTGTGCACATTGGGATATGGAAACATAAATATTAACGAGTTCCCAAAAAAGAACGCTTTGCTGCCCGATCCTCCCGCACTACGTGGCCAAGCCAACGCAGTGTGGGGCTCGCCCACTAGGTCTTCGATCTCCTCACTAGGTTTTTCCGGATCCGCCACGTGCCATCTTGCCGACGAGTTGGTCCCAATATCTTTCTGAGAATCTTCCTTAGAGCTTGTTCTCCTCCTTGAGTTAGTGTCCAAGTCTCGCATCCGTACATGATTGGTATTTGCCAATCTATATTGCTACATATATAACTGGCAGAGCGGCCAAATTACTCTATTTTTTATAACGTCGCGAATGTTGTTTGCTTCGAGGCAGATGGTAATGAATTCACAGATTGCAACGGTACTCCGAGTTCGGGCCGACTGCCGGCTAACCGTCGCATGGCTGCATAATTAGATACACTTAGATCTGTGCTTAGGCTGCTCTTCCACCAAAAATGTGAGAGGCCCCTTTGATTCACCAGCTGCACCCCGCGGTTTCACCCGCGTCTTTCTGATATCCCGCAGGAACCTTTTTCCGGGATAAGAAGTAGCATTTGTGTTAATCCAGGGTATAAGCTATCTCCATTCCAAATTTCACTCAAAACCGTTCTGTAGTTTTTGCGTGAAAGAGCAAACATACATAGACATACTTACTAACATACAAACTTTCGCGTTTATAATATTTGTAGGATATTATAAACGCGAAATAGAATACACATATTCTGTCTTTACATAACACTTTCAATAAAGATCACGATGACTTTAAAATTATAAAGATTGTGAGTTAGTGAGTGTGTATCTTTGTTACCTAATGACGCTCTAACGGCTAAACGGATTTGGATAAAATTTGGAATATACCTAGATGAATTATACCCTAAATCAACACCTTAATAGGCCGCGCCGAGCATCAATAAAGTTAGCAATAAGAAAAGGTCTCTCACTACGCAGCACATCTCTGGTGGAAAGGCAGCCTTACCATTACGAAGATTGATTGACGAAAAAACCTCAATCTCAGCTCAGTAGTAGGTACAGAATGTAAAATGGTCACTGGTGGGTGGTTGTTTAGAACACCGGACGATGTAAATTTAAGAGTGAAGTATTAACTTCAAGCAAATGCTTCCCGGGCGTCGGATGTTTATGTATCGATGTGTACCAGGGGTGTTACGAATATTCGCATCCGCATCCGCAAATGCGGAATATTCGCATTAATTCAGACATCTGCATCCGCATTCACATCCGCATCAATCGATGCAAAGTTTTTACGGATGCAGATTCACATCAACAAGTAACACATGTAAAGAAACTGGGCGGAGTCAGAGTGGCACGTTCTTCGCGTTTGTTTTGGTAATTGCAGAAATATGATTAAATAAATAAAAATGTAATTTTAAATTGATTTTCAGTTATTTATGCACTTAAAATTAAAATAATTGTTTGTTTTACTTCGAAAATCCGAATCAAATCCGCATCCGCGGATGTGAACTTCAATTAATCTGCATCCGCGTCTGCATCGGCGGATATATACATTTTTGCATCTGTAACAACACTGATGTGTACCTACTACTGGGAACCTTTCTGATAATGAATCCTAAGAAGCAGAAACCAACAAACACACTTTCGCATTTATAGTAACAAAAGTAAAAATTAAGATTTTTTTGGTGATTGTTTTTATGCTACCATACAATAGCTCAATGCTAGCAAATGCTAGTGCCTATTGCCACATGTTGTTGGTATTGCATTGACGTCAATTCTTAGCGTAGGTAACGAATACGTACTGACTATTGCTATTGAGTTAGCACGATAAGAAGGCCGCTTAATCATGGACTTACCTATTTCAATGACAGTAAACCCATAAAAGTAGAAAGTCGTCCCTTCAGATCAGACTGTCAGAGACAAAGCGAAGTTATTAAGTGATTTGCACACAATAGACCATGTAAAAACTGGTCTCGACGTCTGTCTGTGTGTCAGCAGCGTTGTCACTTTCATTTGCCGGCGGTTCTGCCCACATTCTTACATTTATAGATGCCAAATATAGATCAATGCTGTACGCGTTTTGTCGTTCTTATTAATATTGATGATTGTGATTAATATTCTGCTTTGATGGTTCTCGGTCATCACTTACCATTTTAATGAGAGTATATAAATATATTTTGCTATCATGACCTTGGGACAAGTCTATGACTGAAATTCCTCATCAGTAAGTGAATAATGGCTTGGTAGTAGAGCATATCCTAGTTTCCGTCTGACTGGCTATCAACATCAAGTTAGGAATTTGTTGCCAAGCACCTATTGGTGTGTTCTTGCAGCCCCGCTTGAGAGCCACTACCCAGAGCAGGCTTTACCGACCGCATCGTCACTTACCATCAGGTGACCATTTATAAACAAAAAAACACGAATAAGTACTGAATACTAAGTGCTGGGTTAGTATTTGACAATGATCGCGAATTTTATCAGCCAGTAATAAACTATCTTACCGAATATTTCAGTATCAGTGATATCAAAGTTACGCTGACTAATATGGGTTCGTGCACAAGCTTGTAGATTCATCATCATCATCATAATTAGCCCACTTCAGTCCACTGCTGGACATAGGCCTCTCCCAAAGCACGCCACTGAGCCCGATCTTCGGCTCCTCTCATCCAACTGCTGCCAGCTATTTTGCGTATGTCATCGCTCCACCTAGCCGGAGGGCGTCCTACACTACGTTTGCCGAGACGCGGTCTCCACTCGAGAACACGTTTGCCCCAACGGTTATCGGTTCTTCGGCTAATATGTCCAGCCCGTTGCCACTTCAGCTTGCTGGTCCTATAGGCTATGTCGGTTAGCTTGGTTCTCTGTCTGTCCGTCTTCGTGATTCAGTTTTCTAGAATTATGTCTAATGTGTTATTTATATTAACTACTTATGTTACCAAAAATAATAATTCAAACATTAAAAAATAAACACTAAAATTCTGTAAAAGAATTGGCGTCATAGCTTGCTAATATTTAACACATCGTAAAACCACGTAAGCGCCTATATACCTATACGACATGATACACTGAGTCTAGGTCATCACCTAGACAGAAACCAGACGTTTATCTTCAAAAAGTTGAGTTGCTTTGTGGTTTTAACACCAGATGAATTGCTTTTAGAAAGTGAAAAATAGATTTTTATAATCTTTTGTAAGCGTGAGATCATTAGACGTCGAGTGGGATGAGAATTATTTCAGCTGGGTTAGTGTAGAGGCAAAATTAATATGATCATTGAAGTCTAGTTATAAAAACATTGTATTTTACACGCAGTGACGTGGCCTCTAAAATGTAATTATAACTATACTAAATGCACCCCGTGACTACACTCGTGGTTTTTTCCGTTAACGGATAAAAAGTATCTATATAAGCTATCTGCATTCCGAATTTCACTTAATTCTGTACAGCAGTTTCAGCGTGAAGAAATATCAAACAACACACACTTACTTACTCGCAAACATTCACATTTATAATCTAAGTGATGATTTACAAGTCAATGATCTGTCGCCAAGCACCTATCTGTGTGTTCCGGCAGCCTCGCTTGAGAGCCAGTTCCCAGTCCAGGTGTAGCGTGGCATCACCTTCTACCATATATAATCGTCACGTAACATCAGGTGACTTGTGGTCAAACGCAACCCTGTAAGAAATATAAATAGCAAAAACATCTTTAGTAAGTTAATGTTTCTTTATCTATGTATATAAAAAACTCAACACGACTGTTTACCTGACAGATTATGATGTAAGCCAATCCCGTGCAGATTTCTATTTCTGCTACATTTACGGAGGTATTCTGTTTACATTCCGATCTTTTCAAGGTTTGTACTGTTGTATGTTTGTTTGGCGGAAATACCTGAACTATTGGGTACTAGTTGCGTCCCGCGGTTTCACCCGCGTCTTCCCGTTATCCCGCACGAACCTTTTTCCGGGATAAAAAGCTTATGTGTTAATCCAGGGTATAAGCTATCTCCATTTCAAATTTCATCAAAATCCATTCAGTAGTCCAACTGAAATGTAGGTACAGTAATGAACAATAAAAACAAGGACGCTAAAATTGTTTACCTATAGTAATTTCAGTTTATGTAATTAAGTGCATTTTTAACACTAAAATAGAAACACTGTTATCCATTAGTTCGTTTGATTGTTTATCATTTCATCCGTTTCAAAAATCGTAGTTCAATATCTTCCCTTCAAAGAATCTAAAAATAAAAATATTCAGCATTTCAACTGCCTCGCTACCCAAAAAAATATGAAAGGTATGGTTGTTATAACAGATTGAATACTCTCTCCCTGAGGGAAGGCATGTGTCCCAGCTGTGGGAACGTAATAGGCTGATGATGATGATGAACAGCTGGAAGACTTTGATCTGCGGATGTTATTTCTTACCGCGAACTCTCAAAGATTAAATGGCGAAGGGGTTTTTCGATCCACACCTTGAAGAAATCCTGCGATTAAAATGCTCCTATTCAGCAACGGTCCAACGGAAGACCAGCATTGATTTTTAACCAGCAATATGCTGAGTTGAGACGGTGACACTTTTTCCCGACTGCGAAAGAAAAAGGGTCACCTTTTTCGAGTGTATGTATGTATGTATATTTCTTTGGCACAGCCTGTAGCCTAAATGGCTTGACGGATTTTAACATATGAGGTGTCATTAGATTCGTCTTTATTGTGGGAGTGACATGGGGTATTTTATTTTTGCGCAGTCGGGTTTTTTTTTTGTTTAATCTTGTATACTCGTGCGATATCATTTTTTCTTATTTTGTTAATTTGAACCATAAGTGTTATTGTGGCAAATAAACATATGTATATTCTATTATCTATATGTAGTTAAGTCATTGTTATTTTAACTATAGTAAATTAATGATTACTTCATTAAAAAAATGTAGTTAAGTATATTATATTAATTTTCTTGTTCTATATTCCAGATGCAAATGATCCTCCACCACAACGGCAGCGGGGCAGCGGCCTACACCGGGCGGCTGAAGAACCGCGAGGTGCACCGCGCCATCACGCTGCATCCGGTGAAGGACCACCTGCAGATGTACAGGATACACTCTTACTTCAAGGTATCACAACCAACACAATCCCCGTAGTTTCTAGATACAGGTAATAGATAAGCCTGGAACCTGGACCTAGGCCTGGCTTGGGTTGGAAACTGGCTTTCAAAGCTGCTGGAACACACCCATGGGTGCCTGACAATGAGTAAAATCGCCCAAATTATTTTGAACAATTGATCAAATTTTGAACTAGTCACATAATATGATCATCCACACATACAAATACCTTATATACAATAAGTATACCTTTTATATGTATAAGAGTGGCAAGCAAGCAGACGGTCCTTCTGATGGTAAGTGGTCACCGTCGCCTATATTCATTTGCACCCCTAGGGTCGTTGCCGATGCGTTGCGGATTCTTGAAAACTCTTTTCACACTCTTTGAAGAGCTTCATAGAATTCTGAATAAATACATAATGCGCGGATTCGCCAGCACTTGAAACGGTGAAGGAAAATATTGCGAGGAAACTGGATTGTCCAAGAACCACAACACTCGAGGGTATGCGACATCTACCATCCTGCTCTGGGCCAGGGAGGTAGATTATGGCTTATAGGTACTCTCTCCCTGAGAGAGGCCCGTGTCCTAATGGTTAATGATAATGATGACACAAAAAACCTATATCCGTGCCAGACTGCCAGCTTTAAGTACAGATGTTTTTAATTTTCCATATATGTGGTGATGTTGCTTTGAAGCGAGAAGTGAACACGTGTTAGTTATGATTCCCTTCGCCGCGTGAGTTTGCGAGAACCCATTCGCTTCTGCGTAAATCTTCTTGCGAGGTTATCGCTGTCTGTCTACGTATTAGATGATATTTCGGACTATTATTTCACAATGCTATTAATACTATGTTATCAGTGGTCACCGAAGGGTAGCACGTGCTGAAGGCGCCGATACCGTGTCGAATCCCATATGACTGAAATCTAAGTGTGGAATTGAAATATTTTTTACTTACGTTTGACCATAAGTCACCTGATGTTAAGTGATGATGTGGTCGAAGATGGCGTCACGCTATACCTGGATTGGGAACTGGCTCTCAAGTGAGACTTTCGGAACACACCGATAGGGGCTTGGCGGCAGATTCTGAACTTTAAGGTGGTAGCTAACCAGGAGAGTACTAGAAAATGCCTTACCACACCTACCCATGGTTTCATCACGATATTTTCTTTCACCGAAAGCTCAAGCTTATTGTAGAATTCGAACCAATGACCTACGGATCGCAAGCCGACGTCACTACCACTGAACCAACATCGCTTCACGTGCGGAAGACACCGACACCGAGTCTTAGACCCATCTCAGACCTACTTTAATTCGTTTCTTGCTGATTTTGCCATCCCTCAAATTGGTGAAGGAAAACATCGTGAAGAAACTGATATGTCCAAGAACTACAACATTCAAGAGCATAAACTATCTCTATTTGTAGCTTTTTTGCTATGCGAAAGACAGACGGATCAACAACCACACTTTCATCTTTAACATCCTAATAACATCTTAGGAAATGCTTTTCACACTTTTGATGGTCCAATTGATCCATACGAGTATGACCAAATAGTCAAATAAAAGTCTACCATAACATAGCGGATTCCGTCGGATTATGGCAAGCTATTCACCTTATTGAATGATCACAAATTCCACACCAATCCACCGGCATCTAATGCACCTCCTAGCTCACCAGACCAGTTTACTCGTGAGATTGTAAATTCTCCATATCTGCCACTATAAACTTCCTAAAAGGAATAGGTCGATACAGACCTTGTCAGTAGAACATCTGTGAATATTTACGTTTGCAAGTCTTTTCCTGTTTGCTCGATCGTGGCGTGGATCGATTTTTAATCGATTTGAATCAAAGTCAGAATAACCTTATAAATTTTAACTTTTATATAAAACTGATTGTACCTTGTATATCAAATTCTTTATTTAGGTCGTTGAAGAAATTGTTAACAATTCATTCCTATTTAAAATCTTTTTCCTGTTGAAAGAGAAAAGGGACAGTTATTTCAGTGTATTAGCTATTAATTAGGTACATTAGCTTATTTGTTTAAAGGCATACATGTCTAACTAATATAAAAATGATAATAAGCAAGTTTGTTAAGATGGATGGGTGTTTGTTACTCTTTCACACAAAAACTACATAACAGATTTTTTGTAAAAATTTGAAATAGATAAAGCTCATACCCTGGATTAACGCATATGCTACTTTTTATCCCAGAAAAAGGTTCAAAGATTCAAAGATTCAAAGAATTTATTGCATTCCATAATGTATAATAGTTAGTTGGTTCCTGCTGCATAACGGTAAGACTAGTAATATAAATATAGAAAATGGAGAAAAACGTGGACATTGAAACTAAAAATTGAGTTTTCGACCGTTTGTGAATATTATACAAACAAATGCAAGTGAATGCACATTACAAAAACAAAGTAATCAATACGTTAACTGTTTGTAATGCAGATTATTTATTTTACAATATCGTTTAAATGCCATTGTAAAGTAAAAGGTCCGTGACAAAGTAAAACACTTATGCATTCTGAACGTAATGAGAACTGGGGAATGGCATTAAACCTTGGCCATAACTCGATGGGCCCGGGATTGCCAGCTCCGGGGGGCCGACACATAATATCCTGGCTGCAGGAATTGTTTACTCGGGTAACTCTTCAAACCTGACTGTTTCTTATGAGAATAGTCGATTGCACTTGAAAAAGCACTTCGTGTTTAAAGTAAACTGCACCCCGCGGTTACACCCTCAGTACCTATAAGATACTATTTGCGCTCCGCAGTCTCACCCGCGTCTTCCCGTTATCCCGCAGGAACCTTTACGGGATAAAACGTAGCCTATGTATTAATCCAGGGTATAAACTATCTCTATTCCAAATTTCATTAAAATCGGTTTAGTAGTGACGATGATACGTGGTGATAAACATTCACACATACACACGCCACTCCTTTTATCGTGAAATGTTTTCCGTCAACTTTTATTCTTTGATTAATTGTTATAAGATATCTTTGTTTTTGCAAAGCAATTGGAATCGCTTGTTTTTCTTTAATGTAAACCTTGATATGATCATCCTCATCAGCCTGTAACGTTACCACTGCTGGGACTCTGGGCTTCTCACATAAAGAGAGAGAGTATAGACCATAATCTACCATGCTGGCCCAGTGCGGGTTGGTAGATGTCGCATGCCCTTGAATGTTCTTGGACATGCCGGTTTCCGCACGATCGACGTTTTCCTTCACCGTTTTGAGCGATGGCAAATCCACACGGTGCGGGACCGAGAGGATTCGAACTCGGTGTCGGCGCGTTGTAAGGCTTACGCATTGTCGTTCGGCCACCATCACTCAATCTAGTTCTACCAGCATTGTAGTTCTCAACTCTGTTCGACGTACCAATTTTATGGTTTGTTCATAAAGCTGCTTTCCTCCTTCGGATATTAGTGGACTGTATATACATGGATTGAGGTAGGCGTGGAGGACACTTGCAGGGAAACAACTTGAACGTTTTCACTTTATATTGCAATTATTAACAGAACACACAGCACCGCTTGTAGTTAAACAGCGGAAGTTTCAGAAGTGACATATTGGACACAAAGTTGCTAGCATAAAAATTACATCGACTAAATTAAACTTTATGTTGCCAACAAACTCTCTATTATATTATTATTATCCTAAAATATAATAGAACTTCACTTACCTATTTATCTCCACGTTATCAAGCCCGAGTGAAATTACAGCAAGGATGTAAACAAGATAATGCCGGTGCAATGAACGCGTTAACATCAAAGTGACATTGCTATCGTAGATTCGTAATTAGCACTGGAGCACTGGGTCTCCCTGTGAATTATCTGATGTTATGAGAATGTCACTCATGTCAATGAATTCGTAATTATCAGCTTGTTTGTCCGCTACACTGTCTATAGAAGCGTATTGTTTAACTAGCTGTTCCTCGCGGTTTCACCCGCGTGGGCTACAGTTTATCGCAATAAAAAGTATCCTATGTCCCTTCCCGGGGCTCAAATTATCTCTATACCAAATTTCATTTAAATCGGTTCAGTAGTTTAGGCGCGATAGCGTATATATTCCGTATACTCCAAAATTATTCCCGCACTTCGGTGCCCCTGATTTATTTTGATAAGGATTAATACCAAGATACAATTAAAGAGCCTTTTCTAGCGGCGGCATTAAATTTTTTTTTTTTAAATAAAAGATCACTTATTGTGGCATAACTATAATAGTTAGACATATGCTCTTGCGGACTTTTTTGTAGATCTAAATGAGACCTACAAACCCGTAATACATTATTTTATTCTAGTGTCAATAGTTTTTGCAGCGCACTCAAAAATAGGTTTTCGACTTCACACCTTGGGTTGCAAAATAGCAATTTTCTTACGGATCCCTAATTTTTTTGGAAATAAAATATAGCCTTCCTCGATAAATGGACTATCCAACACTGAAAGAATTTTTCAAATCGGCTCAGTAGTTCCTGAGATTAGCGCGTTCAAACAAACAAACAAACAAACAAACTCTGCAGCTTTATAATATTAGTATAGATTTGTTGCTCCAACAAACATGTATCGATTAAAAATTCAAAATTTGTGTATATAGTAAGACACAATATGTGATCACAAACATCAAACTTAAAACAAGCTACGTCACTTTATCCTAACGCCAGCAAAAGAACAGGCAATAGCAAGACAGGTTGTTTTTTTTATTGCTAGCTTATTGAATTAGTGATGTGTGTGTGATATGTGATTTAGTTCGTTTTATGGACCTGAAACAAACAGAAACATTCTCAAACAGCTCGTTCTAATGACATTCACAAAATTGCGTTGTTTTGATTTTTTACTAATAACGTATTGTTGATACAAAACTTTTTAATCGGTAGTATTGAATAGAGAGACCAACAAAGGATATTTTGTATTGTTATTACTAGTTACGCCCCGCCGTTTCACCTGCATCTTCCCGTTATCCCGCAGGAACCTTTTCCGGGATAAAAAGCTAATATGTTAATCCAGCTATCCCAATTCCAAATTTCATCAAAATCGGTTTAGTGGTTTTGGTGATACGTGGTAAGAAACATTCACACACACAATCTTTCGCGTTTATAATATTAGAATAGAACTATTAGAAGCTTATTTGGAATCAGAAGACGGGCATATTAATTATTTGTAAAGATGAATGAAATAAATAATGAGAGAATAAATGATGAGCTTCCCCCACAAGTGTTTCCGCTGTGCTACAGATTGCAATCCTTTAAGATGGGTGTAAAAAGAGTTCTTAAAGGTCGGCAACGCATCGGCAACTCCCCTGGTGTTGCAGATGTCCATAGGCGACGGTGACCGCTTTCCATCAGGCGGGCCGTCAGCTTGTTTGCTAATCTATTACATAAAAAAAAATGAATGGAATGAGTGAAAGAAAATAACTCAAAGGTAACTGACTGACATAGTGATCTCTCAACGCACAGCCCAAACCACTGGACAGAGATCGGGCTGAATTTTGGCATGCAGGTAGATGATATGACGTAGGCATCCGCTAAGAAAGGATTTTGATTAATTCTACCCCCAAGGGGATAAAATAGGGGATGAAAGTTTGTACGAAACTTTGTTAAAGCGATCGGGCTGAGACTTTGCATGCATAAAGCAGTTTATTTATTTTGCTTTATATTTCGAAAAAATATTTTATTTAATTATTTATTTGTTTATTTTCTAACAATTCATTAATTTTACCCCTCGTCCTATTCTGTATTCCAGAATCTTCAAATCCAAGAGCTGCACGAGCAGTCGCTGGACCTGCACAGAGACATCGCAGAGGCGATGAAAGAGCTGGGGGTGCCGGAAGACGAGGTCGACGACTACGTGCTGCCAGGGGGCGTGCCCTTGTTCCCCGCGAAGATAGGCGAGCCGGGGTACTTGGGGAAGAATAAGATATTAGGTAAGGATAAGAATGAGTTGAGTTACTAATCGATCCTGATCCGTAATCCGCGGTTTTAGATCGATATGTCATGCCATAATATGTCATTTTAGTAGTAATCTGGTAAGCCCTAGTACTAAAATGACATATTGGCGCCAGAAATTAATAATCGATCCTGATCCGTTATCCGCAGTTTTGGATCGATACTTATGTCATGTCATAATAAGTCATTTTAGTAGTAATCTTGAACAGATTCCCATCTGACTGAAATACCATATGCTCAAATAATTACTAACTAACGGCCGGTTCCAATAACCGATCTATCCACGGTTGGCCCTACTGGAGATAGAAATTTGACACAAGCTCTATAGAAGTAATGTCAAATTTCTGTCAAACCGTGGATAGATCGTTCATTGAAACCGGCCGTAAACGAAAATAAGGAAAATATTGGATAGGATTTCTTGTTTTTGTTTGATGAGCGCACTTCGAAAGTATTTTTGCAAATATCTAAGAGTGTGTCAAACAATTATAAATTCTATGCACCGCAATGTGTTGCGTTCATTGCCCTGACACGCGAAGGTGTAGAGTTTCACGAACCTGTAATATTATAAAGATGAACAGAAAATATCGACGACGAGGTCTTACGAAAGCTGTGCTAAACAATAATGAAGAAAAAAATGAAATAAATTTATTTACCAAAAATGAGTACCATAGTCTAAGTTATCAAGAGGATTTATATATTTATACCCTACCTTCCTAATTAATATTATAAATGCGAAAGTAACTCAGTCTGTCTATCTGTCTTGCTTTCACGTCTAAACTACTGAACCGATTTAAATGAAATTTGCTACGGAGATAGTTTGAAACCTGAGGAAGGACATAGAATACTTTCTATCGCGATGAACTGTAGCCCTGTGCGGGTAAAAGCTACTAGTTATATGCAATACGCATATATGTCGTATATATGACAACGAGTCCCAAACTAAGCAAGAGCCTGTGTCTCGGGACTCAGAGATGCGATTAATACTGAACATATAGATCTAGTTTTCCCAAATACCACGGTTTAACATCGTTAAATAATGATAAAAAATAATGATGATGTTAAATAATGCTGATATTTCTCATTTCAGGTGCTCCAATAGACATGAACCGCTTCAAAGCCGATACTGTAGACGACATTGTGCCTTTTGACTTCATCAGCAAGTCCATTTACTCTGCCAGCCATTCCAACCCGAAGAGGCGGATCGAGGGACCTCTGAAGGAAGCTATGGATGACATCATTAGAGAGGTAAGGGTATTGGAAGACGGTAGATCCTTCAGCAGCACCAGCAGTCAGTCCAGTTTTTTTGAAGAAGAGCACCACTGCACTTTTGTGCCATGCTTCTGGCGTAGTTCCTTCAAGTATGACGGAATTAAATTACTTCTGGAGGACTAAAGGTACCGGTTCTCCACCCGCTCTCAGAAGTTCTGTCGTGATTCCGTCATCACCAGGTGCCTTGTTGTTCTTAAGCTGTTTGGGAGCCATGCTAATTTCATATAGGCTGATGTCCGGGATATCCTCGGTATAGTGTCGGTTAAGAAATATAACATCCATAATGTATTATCACACACCGAAATATGGTTCCTGCGGTATAACGGGAAAACGCGGGTGAAACCGCGGGGCACAGCTAGTAATTTTTATACCACAACATTATTTATCGCCTAGACATACCCGGATTCAAATAAATGGTTTTATTAAGTTTACATACTGTATGAATTCAATGTATCCTTCCAGGTAATGGAAATAATAAACGCGCCTTCCCGCCAACGAGGTCGCATCATTGACTTCAACGAGCTCCTGTACGGATATACCAGACTGGAACCTCTTCACGGAGTAGACCACATCCTGGACCTCCTTCTGAAGTACAGGCGGTACAGAGGCAGGAAGATGACGGCAGCGGTGAGAAGACACGCGTATCTGCAGCAGTCTTTTACTGGTAAGACTATCACAGAACAGTAGAACACCTAGTTTTTAAATCCTTCAGGGTTCCTACAAGCCACCTGGTGTTAAGTGACAATAAAGTTGAAGGCGCTACGGTGGGTCTGGATTGGGATTCCTTTAATATACCGTGGTGGTCTTCAAAGGAACCTCCAATAGTTTAGACCAGATTCGAAATTAGATTTAGACTACAAGCCACGTTATGTTAAGTGACAATAAGGTTGATGAAGGCTCCACGCTAGGCCTGATTAGGAAGCCTAATAGACAGAGTTGGTTTTGAAAGGAACCCCTAGTAGCTGGTTCTGACCAGCTTGAAAATTTTGAATAAGTGAACAGTTTCCTCAGTAGTTGCCTACATCGTAAAACAATCTTGGTCCATAAAATTTTAGGTCTCAGAGAGATGAAGAGATCCCAATCCAAATGTAGCATGGCGCCATCCTCAACTACATCGTCCTTTAACATCAAGTGACTTGTGTACAAATGTTACTCTGTAAGAAATCAAAATATGTTACGAAATGCTACTCTTGTTGAAGTTTGAATAAAATGTATGTAAGATAAGTTTTATTCTTGAACTGGCTAAGAGCAACATAATTTCATAACAATGGCTTGGTAAGTTAACAATGTTGCGGTTAAAGTGTGTCACATACTATTTTGCACTTGTTGCATTGCTTGCAAGAAACCTTTCAAATTCCGGTAATTCCGTTTTAACTTACATTAGTAAAGTTATTTTATTGTTGTTTATTTTTTTCAGCGATGGAAATAAGAGAGCTGCCAATGGGCGAGCCACCTCCGTTAGAAGACCCAGAAGTTTTGGAGAACCTTGACCCTAGCATGAAAACCTATCCAAACGACTACGAAGACTTTGACGAGTCTAGCCAGCAGCAGAACAGCTTTCTCGACTTAAGCAAACTGAACGTCAGAGAAGCTTTCGAATCTGGCCTGATGAAGCTGCAAAATCTACCCAAAGTACTCAAGTGGAACGACGTTCCTTTCGAATACCCCATCTATGACAGAAGAATAAAATTCATCCTCCCCTTGATGGGGAGACAGGAGACATTCGGTAGATTCATGAGGAACTATGAAGACATAGTTTTAAAAAGTGACGAAGCTGTGTCACTGATAATCGTACTTTATTTAGATAACAAAAGTCCTCTAGACTACCAAAGCGCCCAGTCACTTGTCAGTTACTTTAAGGACTTGTATGGGAAAGACATAAGATTTGTCGAAATGGGTTCTACCACTTTCTCAAGAGGAGCGGCTCTTACTGAAGGCTTAAAAGAGTGCGCGAGTGAAGATCTAGTGTTCTTTGTAGACGTCGACATGATGTTCAATTACGATACTCTTAGAAGGATAAGGATAAACACCATTAAATACCATCAAGTTTATTTTCCAATAGTGTTCAGTGAGTTCAATCCAGATGTGGTGAATGGTGATGACTATAACAAACTTAAAGACGTACCCCCAGAGACTAACATTGAAATAGAAGACGCAGTTGAAGAAGAAGAAATCGAAGAGGAGATAGTGAAATCTGAACGGGAATTAATCAATATAAAGTACAGTAAGGAGATAAACGATGATAATGGATATTTTAGGACGTACGGTTTCGGTATACTTAGTATTTTCAAATGTGATTTCGAGAGAGTAGGAGGTTTCGATTTGACTATAAAAGGGTGGGGTATGGAAGACGTGCAAATGTTCGAGACATTAATAAAGTCAAATCTGACTGTAATGCGGATACCTGACAATAGTTTAGTGCATATTTTCCATTCTGTAGAGTGTGATAAGAATTTGGAGAAAAGCCAGTTCTTGATGTGCTTAGGTACGAAGGCGTCGACGTATGGTAGTGAGAAACACATGACGTATTACATGTTGAACCATCCTGAGGTGTTGTGGCCTGAACCGGAGGCTGAGGAAGAAAAAGGAGCTAGCTAATATAGGGTTGGTACCTAATGGACTATTTTGTAGCAATAACTTGAAGAATCACTCAGAACAGTTGCTGAGGATGATGTCTTCATCTTCAGGAGGATATTCTTGTGATGGAGCAGTTGAGGACAATACATATCAAAATGAGCTCGAAACCAAAATGCTACCTGTGCTCGAAAATGCATTTAAAACATGTTTTGTTCCAATAGTAAATTAAGAAAATTTGAAGGAAATTGGTCAATTTTGTAATATTATTGAAGTGGCTTTTTTTAATTCTGCAAGCGGAATTCTGAAGATTGAAAGTTGTTTTTTTTTCAATTCTGTTTTAAATTCTGTTAGTTACATTAATTGTGTATTGTGAATGTTTACGTATTCAAATTTATAGTGATTGGTTAATTTTATTTTTGAAATACTTACGTGTTTTTTTAAACGTTGACAAGATTTCGATAATTTTGCAAGATATTTTTTAGTTATTAATCGAATCGTTCCTAATAGTGGCAGAGTTTAGATATTTTTTTGTAAATTCATAAAACGTTTGGATGTTTGTTTGTTTTGTACAATATATGTAAATATTATGGTGCGAAGATATTTTATATCACTAAAATCATTGTGTATAAGTCATAATTAAGTATTTTATGGTTTCACATCTTTAGGTATCATGACCTATTCCAAAAATGTGGATGAGGTACAGGAGTAGGAAACCATACTTTTATATTTTTACTTTACTCATATTATATGAAACTTCTAAGTCCCAGTAATATAACGTAGATACAAACACAATACTCGTTACATTTGGTTGTGAATTCAGAATTTTGTATAGTTTTTGGAAAACTATATAAATAAAATGACGAACGGCCTACTTCTTTCGAAGTGGAATCGGCTTGAACAGATTAGTAACAATATTTTTTTAATTATAATAGCATAAGAAATGACACGAAACCGCATTCACACATTCGTGCTCACCGCTTCGCCGTTCGCCGAAAAATTCACGAATCATTCGTGTACCCTAAGCTGACGCGAACTGCGGCGGTCATACGCGAATTGCCGCAAGCTGCGAAACGAATGGTGCTCGCTATTCGTAATCGCCTCGTGATTCTTGCAATTCGTTCAAATGTGTAGATTGAAGGAAAATGTTATATGAAGTTCATTAACCCGATTCCACGTTGAAAGTTTTGGCGATTTCCTCGTTCTAACACTCAGGCGGTGTCACTTAAAAGGCCATGTTTACTTACGTTGAATAAGAACATTATATTTATTTTGTATATATATTTTGCTACAATACCTCTAATATACTCTTTTAGCAGAAACTTTTATTAGTCTTGTACCATTCAATTAACTTTTGACTTTTTAGTCATTGCATTCAAAAGATTTTAGTTTTACAAAAGATAGCTGCAGAGAATCTGACACTTTCATGTTAAACTTTTAAAACATAATTTGGTAAAGAAAATATGTCCCTAGATATAGATAATTTTAAAACACACTAAACAAACACAAACAAACCACTAACAACTCCACAAACTGAATAGAAACCGACTTTTTTCAAACACGTTCATATTAAAATCAAGGCAAGATTTTTACAAAATCTAATGAGCTTATGTATAAAACATATATTAAACAATATAAAACATAAAACAAATAAAAATTTAAGTAGTTTTCTCATGAAAGTATAAAATTACCTACCCTATCAAAAACAGTTGTTTGAATTTAATGTTTAGTTTGATAGGTAGTTTCATTTTAAATTTAAAGATTTAGTTGCCTCATTGTATTTTTAAATTATAAAAAATATAAGCACTAGAAAAAAGCTATTAGCATTTGAACGCTCAGAATTCTTTGCTGCTGCCTGATTTGTACACACAGAAATAAGTCGTAAATGTTGTGTAAAGTATTGGTAACAAGTCTTTATATTTTTATAAATTACCATTAGTTAGAGCAGGGCATTGCCCTTTTTGGCATAATAACATACAAAATAGTATTTTAATGTAAATAAATTGTACATTGTTGAGCTCACTAAGTGCCAAGTTAGGTGTAAGTAAGGAATACACTACCTATTATATTATATGTGTCGATATTAATGTGAAGAACACCAATGTGATTTGATAGTAGTTATTTGAGAGATGGTAGGAAATTAAATATATATTTTTTGTGAAATTTTATTTGACCGTTTTTTTTCACTGCAAACCTTTTATGATCCTGTATTCCTGATTCTGTAAATCTTTTTCGTATACTGTTTCAAACCGAAGACCGGTTGAAGTCGAAGACCGGGCTCAGTGGCGTATCATGGGATTCATGGGAGAGCCCTATGTCCAGCAGTGGACTGATACAGGCCGATGATGATGATGATGATACTGATTCATATTTTAAATATCTTATAAGTCTTTGTGTTGCGCGTGACGTAAACTTAAACGTATGTACCTCTACGGTATTTAACGGGAAATTATCGATTAGAGTTGATTTAATTAATGATAGAATATAATTATATAGTATAATGTCTTTTCTATTTATTAGTTTTGAGTAGACTTCTGGTTGTCAAAAACTTTGCCTTCCCGTGCGAAGCCGAAGCGACTCGCTACACTATAATAACTTATTGAGAGTTTAGGCTATGCACTGTGTCAGTCAGTGTTGATAAAATCGACCATAACTATCATCATTAGCAGCCTTTTTCTACGTTCCCACTGCTGGGACTCTAGCCTTCTCTCAGATAGAGAGAGAGTATGGGCAGTAATCACCAGCTCAGTGCGGGTTGGTAGATGTCGCGTGCCCTTGAATATTGCAGTTCTGGATATGCCGGTTTCCTCAACACGATGTTTTTCTTCACCGTTTTGAGCGATGGCAAATTCGCACATAACATATTAAGTCATAGGTGCAGGACCGAGAGGATTCGAACTCGGTATCGGCTTCTTTAAAGTCGCACGCGTTACCGTTCAGCCACCATCGCTCACCATAACTATAACTGTACATATCTAATATGTAAAACACTTGGTTCAAACATAATTGTATTGAAATGTCCACAAAACCTTACGTCACGTACGCGCGGTGGCTGCACTTCACGTCACCTAATTACAGAAGCCGTAACGCTGTCAACATCACAGACGCATCAGATGATTGATCATCTGCATCGAGAGCGTTGCGTGCGCTGTGACATCATTGTGCAAGTACCAGCAATAGTTTGAAGTTTTCAACAAGAGAAATCTTATTAGTAAAGCTAATTAAAAAATATCGGACCACTAGATGACAAAAAAAGCTTGGGATTTTAGTGAACTTGCTCCAATTCAATCAATTAGTAATAAGAATAAAATTGTCAATGTGATCGCGCCAAAAAAATTACCTGCCGGGCGTTTCTTGTCTGTTCTTTTGCCGGCATAAGGAGGTTGGAACAGGCGTAGCTAGTTTTAAGTTTGACGTTTTAAAGTGATCACAATGTATCCTATTGAATAAATAAAAATTGACTTTGACTTTGACAGTGGAAAACATAGATATGATGAAACCATCTTGGTATAGTAGGGTATTTTCTAGTGCTCCTCTGGCTACCTAATACTAATTACTTGTATTAAAAATGAGAAAGGTGAAAGTGTGTTTGTTGGTTTATAATTATTTCATAAAACAACGCAGAGATGGATTGAAATATTTTTTTCATAGAGATTTTTTAGTTACCGGAGAAAGATTTATGTATGTAACTTTTTATCTTGAAAAAAGGCAACGTTCTTGTTGAATTTTCAAGCAGGTGAAAACACTGGGTACATCTATAAAATTAAGCTTTAAAGCTTGTATTGAATTTGCAACTTGAATTGCAATCCCGCAACTCGTGTTTCTAGAGCCTAAGTACGTATCGTGAGACGATTAGAGATGAGTTACAAAACAACGTGGAAACGATTGTCGATTAATGCAAACCAAATAGGATTTCACATAAACGATTCGTTGATCGTCAGTTGGGCAATACTTGAAAGTTGTTGTATTTTACTATTGCGGCAGGATCACTGTAAAAACTTTAAAGACTAATCTTAGTCTAACAATAAGAGATAGATTGTTGTTATACAATATACACCATCAAAGGAGTTTGAAGTTGAAGTTTAAGTTTGAGTGAAAAAAATCCTGACTTTCCTTCTGAGTCATACCTTCCAAGACCGATTCCTTCCAAATTGTAAAAATTTTCCGCATTTTCCCTTCTGAGTCAAAAGTCCTTCCCTTTTGATTCAGAAGGAAAATATATTTCGGAAGCTATTTTTCTCCGTGCACCTGCCTATGTACAACATTATCAGCATTTTTCGTTCCCACTGCTGGGACACAGGCCTTCTCTTAAAGAGAGTATGAGCCATAATCCACCACGCGGGCCCAGTACGGGTTGGCGGATAAGCTAGTGGTCGGAGTAAGGTACAGCTTTCGGTAAAGGAAAACATCGTGATGAAACTGTAGCTTGGTACGGTGGTCACCTAACTAGCCATAGGACCGCTATCAAAGTATTCTGGTGTCAAACCAGATGTAGCGTGGCGTCACTTTAGATCATATAGGTCAGGTGATTCACAGCAAAACTAACTAAATAAATAAGCACGTATTCGATGGACCGGCAAATCATTAACTTTAGTAACGGTCAAAATAGTGAAATAATAAAACACATTACCAAAGGAAAGATCACATTCTAAGCGCATTACAATGATTGCTCGCAGGGCCGTATTACGCCACGCAGGGGCCCTAGCGCATTCATAGTTTGGGCCCTTATAGAAAGCAAAAATATAAAGACATTTATCAAAATGACGCCTATTTGTACTTAGTTCAAATTGAATTGAATTCAATAGTTGGAAAGTATGAAGTTGAGTATGTTCTCAGCAATTTTTGTCAAATGGAAAGGAACTTCTGACGAGCATCTGGGCGTTTAAATTTTGCATTTCAGTGCAACGACAATTAGAATGAAACATTTTTCTTATAAAAACTAGCTACACCCCGCAGTTTCACCCGCGTAGACTACACTTTATCGTGATAAAAAGTATTTTAGGTCCTTTTCCAGAGTTTTAACAATCTCCACGCCAAATTTAATTAGGATCGGTTCAGCGGTTGTGTTGTTAACAGCTAATAAACAAAAAGAGATAATAAGAAAATAAATTGCATAAATTGTAATATATCGATGTGTAAATGAAAACTCATAACAAATGGGTTTCAGAATTTCAGGGCACTATCAGGCTAGGGGCCCTGGGCCCTTGCCCCACGTGCCCTCGAGGCAATGACGGGTCTGATTGCCCGCGCAATAATTTCGTCATTACATTTCATTATACATGTCTGGCCCGCAGCGCGATGGGCGGACGGCTTTGTTAACGGCAGACAATGTATTGCATAACCCGAAGCACGTCCAATGCGGTGATTAGACGTGGGATACTTTTGTAATGTAATGTGCGGTCAGTGGGAAATAGGTAAAGAAGTCAGACGTTACCGCAAGATAGTACCCGAAGAGGTCAACATTTGACCTATTGTCACCGTATTGCGGCTTCCTGAACTGGACCTACCAGTCTGTCTGCATAGAAAATATGAAGAACCCTGTTGTTGCGTAAGGGAACAGGTCTTTGGTGTCTTCTAGCTTTTCTGCTAGTCTATAGTGGTAGTTTAACAAGGGTGTTGTTATTCCGCCTAAAAGCCTCCGATGTGACTACATTGTAAAAAAGTATCTAGTCGAGTTACTAAAAAAAAAAATAAAAAAAAACGCGCGAAAATGTGACACACAAACTGATAGTTACTTTGACATTTATTAAACAATATTAAGTAACGATTAAGGATATTATAAGGAGGTAAAATTTGGGTATTTGGCTACTGATCAAATCATCAAATACCAAAAGTTAAAAGCTAAGTTATCCCTTCCTACGTTTTTCTGATTAAATAAAGTTTTCTGTAATAAATCAGGTTTTTTTATTATCTTATTTATTTAAACGACTTTTATAATTGATTCAATGGCAGAGTCATTATATTCAAGACAACACATTGTTACGTAATACGTACAAAATAAATCACCTTGTAAAACAATTCGCAGAAAATTGAGACAACTGGCTGTTATAAAAGCCTGCGCTGGCTAAACGGTTTGATGATAGGTCATGGATGATGGATGTATGAAAAAATGTAGACTTTCAGCAGGTGTACAAAAAAGTCAACACTATTATAGGTGTACCAGGATCTGATGGCAAAAAAAAAGTTTAATAAATAGCGATTTTCATATGGCAACGAAAAATTTCGAGGAATTGTTTATGGTTTGGCTTCAAATTAGTAGGAATGACAAGTCTTGATACTTTGTTTTATTGCATCTTTCGTGTGAACTGAAGAAGCTTTCTCTCGAATAGGGATCGATGAATGGCGAAAATTTTGTGAACATGTAATAAAAATTGAAAATCATTTCATAGAACAAGATCGATTGAGAATTGAGATGCAGGAGGAAAGGTTTATCATAAATACTGCGTCTTCCTCGTCTTCCTCTACCGACGACGACGACTGAAGACTTTTTTATGGATGTGCAGTATTTGGAACCATTTTCAAGTTCTGATAGCCTTTAATTAATAAATAAACTCATGGACAGAGTAATTGGAGTTTTCATCTAAATTTCGAACCCCACATTCGCCACAGTATGTTTTTCAAAAATTATCCTTGATCATTGGTAACATTTTTATATTTGCATGTATCACACACAGAATCAGCCACTATAGGGAAAAAAGTATCAAAACCTTTTACTCCAATTTCCCCTAGTATCGCTAGCGTCAATTTCTTTTTTCCCTTTTTGCCATCAGTTTCTGGTAGACCTTTATACGAGTATATTATCTAGACTCCATATTTAATACGATTTTGAGCAAACCGGTTCCGGTTGTCAAAATGTTAGCCCGTGCGAAGCCGGAGTTATCTAGTCTGGCTAGTTTTAGCAATAGTTGTAAGTTAAGTGTAGGTTTTAATACGTGCTTATGGCGACGGCGAGTTAGTTATCAAAGCATATTCAACACAACATAAACATAATCGAAACACTTTCATTCGTTGCGCAAGAGTCGCGGTCAAGAGGTGAACATTTTCCAATAGTTTTCGAATTGAAATATCATGATATTTAATGGTGTTGTAACATATGCGCGGTTATTGCGTACACATACTTGAATCAAGTGTATGGTTTATTTTAGTTTGAATAAATAAGGAAGAAGTAGCTAATGGTGCCAGGCGAAATTAAATTCAATTCTGAGTTTACGTGAGAACTTTTTTCTTTTTTTGTTACTTCTGGTGTAGGGTTGTAACGGAGGCCTTCTTAGCGGAGGCGACGAGTTTCACCTCCGCGGATGCGGAGGTTAACGGAGGCGGAGGCGGCAGCGAAGATACGATTTCTTGCGGAACTTCCGCAGTAACGGAGGCGGAGGCAAAGTTCCGTTACGACCCTATTATCACCTATCATGGTAGTCAAACGCTACCGACATGATGATCCAATGTGAAGCGACGATGTGGTTGAAAGTGGCGCCAATTCTCACCTGGATTAGGAACTGGCTCTCAAGTAGGTCTGCTGGAATATAGTACCAAGAGAATGCTAAGCGACAGATTCTTAACTTTTTCCTAGTGACAAAACGAAGATTTTGTCTCAGAATAAGAAAGTTAAGAATTTCCATCAAACAGCATTTATTTCGGTTGGCACTGTTATTTTTAAATAAGGGTGAAATTTCCTCCATTACTAGTCGCTATCACAACATGAGTTAGTCTTTAAAAGTTGCTATTTTTGTTGATCAGTGTGTTTAAACTAACTTGATAACCTAGATTCTTGACTTGCCTTGACTAGTATTAATTCTAGAAATGATTCATCAAAATCAGTACAGTCATTTCGTCGTGATTGAAAACTCGTCTAAACAAAGAAACTACAGAAAACTTTCGCTCTACTCATGTCACATCTAGTTTCTCGTTGGTTTATTTGTAGCAATTTGAAGAGGCGTCCATTTAACAAACGTGTTTTCTAAAATTAATATTCTAAACGTCATCGTTTAGGACCTAGATTTCAGATAGGTATATCTACATAAGATTGCTTTGTAGAAATAGCGGCGCAATGTGCGGTGAATACAAATAGGAAACAATATTCGTGTTTGGACTGTCATAGAAGCTATTGTAGATGCATATCAGAGTCATCGAATGCACAAATAAAAGCAAATATACGGTGTCAAAATGTATTTATCTTTTTCGTCAAATAAAAACATTACAAAACTTAAAAACAAAAGCCTAAGCTAATCTTATGATAAACTTTATACAAAACATGAGTCGAGCCCAGCGGTTAGCCACTGCGCCTCTCGGCCCGAAGCTACCAGCTGTCAATCTGTCAGACATGATTGACAGGTGTCAGTTCGAACACCGGCGCCTGGCTCTCCGAGGGATTGACACACCCGTGTGCGTGCACAGTCGCATGCGTCGGTCGCGTGGCGGTGTAAAGGCGGCCGGACCGGCATCACCTACATTGTACGTGACAGCCGGTCGAAACGAACAAACATTCGGCCGCGCTCGTGTTATTGCGAGCGCGACCGAATAACGTGGACCATTGGACCATCACAGATGATAAGTAATAAATCTATTTATCATCTGTGATACCCCTTGAAGTTGCGAATTCGGTTTAGTTTAGTAGGGGGCACCGTAGCTGCTGGAAGGAGCGCGGGCAGCAGGGTAGCCACCACCGCCGCCTCCGGACACGGAGCTGGTCTGCTCGTACTGCGCGACCTGGATGGCTTGACGCACTCCCTCAAGATGGAGACCGACAACGCGGGCAGAAGGCACTCCGTACGAAGACGACGGGGCTCCGTAAGACGAAGAAGGCGCGCCGTAGGATGAGGAAGGAGCGCTGCCACCGAAACCAGACGAACCAGAGCTGGATGAAGATTCTTCTTTAAGGAGGATCTGGCGGACTTGTTCAAGGAGCTGGGGGTCTACGTTCTGTCCTTCCGAGGTCTGGTAGCCGGAGGAGACAGCTTGGTAGCTGCCGCCGCCGCCGCTCAGGCCACCGCCACCGCTGTAGCCGCCGCCGCCACCGCCGCTGCTGTAGCCGCCGCCACCACCGCCGCCGCCACCGTGGCCGCCGGACGGCCGGTTGTAGTTGTAGCCGCCGGGAGCTTCAGCGTTGACGGCTGCGACCAACGCGAGGGCTATGCACTGTGGACGGAAACGAACGTTAGTTGCGCTACGGTGTGAATGCGGATGAACGCCGTAGTTCGACGTGTGCAGTAGTGACAAGTGTTTGTTTTTTTTAAGGTTTGACATTGGCAAGTGTTAATGTATTTTTCGTAACTTAAGTTGACGCGAGTATGAAACAGACAGAATAATTATTCTTAATTATTGTGAAATTAGGCTGATTTATAAAGAACAATACTTAAGACCTAAGTACTTTATAAAAAACATGACTAAGCTGTTAGTCTTCCTATTAATTTAGTAAATAAATAAACAAACCTAACTCGTTCCTAATCTCAAAAAGTTAGAAAGCCTGTTCCATTGCTAATTATACCTACCCTTCTATTACCATCATCGTGATAATAGAGTTCTAAGCATTACGTATTGTCTCTACATCTACTTTCCACGGTAGAGTCCGTGTTTGTATCTCTGCATAAACACTATGCAAATAAATACCTCCAAGTGGTTCTGACTCTTGCGCAAGATGACTCTATAAATTATTAGCAAGGTATAGGTTAGCAAGGTAGAGTTCCGCTAAGCTACAACCTTTTTTTAACTAAAGGAGGTTTAGAGAGAAGTCTAACATTGAATCATGCTAATATTATAAACGCGAAAATTTGTGAGTACATATGTATGTTTGTTGCTCTTGTACGCAAATACTACTGAATGAATTTGAGTGAAACTTGGAATTAAAATAGCTTAATACCCTTAGGTTAACACATAGGCTGCTTTTATTCCGGAAAAGCTTCCTGCGGGATAACGGGAAGACGCTGATAAAACCACGGGGTGCAACTCTTTATAATTTTATCAATTACGAAAAATGCACTTAAGTACATTCAATTCAATTCAAATTTATTTAGTAGGATTAAACAAGTGAGCACTTAAAAACATCAAACTAAAAGTTATCATTTATTTATTATTATTATTATTATTTTATCATAATTAAATTCAAGACTTTAAAAAGTAAGTAGATACTCCTATTGCATTTTGTAGGTAAGTAAAGAGATTGAAAGATATATCTTTTCCCACGGGTAATGGAATAGTTACAACGTGAAATATATAAGACAAGATAGTCTGGTTTTTCCTTTGTTTTGAACTTTATTGGCCCTTCCCGCGCACCCATTGTGCAAATTGACGTTTTATTGCTAATTTATTTAGATAAGATTAATTAAGAGAGGTGGCTATGAGGAAAAGTAAGTTGTTACTTACATAATCTAACAGTTAGCAGTAATCTACTTTGAGTAGTTCTATATGGTAATTGGTTTTTTAAATAATGTTCATTTTAAACTTAATTATTTAAAACAAAGGAGGTTGAATGTATTTTTTGTGGCAGAAAAAGGCAAAGCAACAAAATCACAATGACAAAGCTATTTTTATGAAAAAAATACCTTTGAAATTGGAACATGTCAACCATTAACCATAGAATATAAAGACAATAGACGCGACCGAAGTGAAAGCAGAGGTCAGAGGTAGGTAATAAAGACACTGTTACATAACGAAATCACGAGCAATGTGATGTTGTGGGAAAATGATCTTTGATTGCGACGTAGGACAGCGGGCTTACGACCTAATTGGCTTGACAAGTTGATAGACTAGATGAAATTGACAACTCGTATCGCAATGTAGGCTGAAACCAGGTTAAGTCCGTGGTGTTAGACGCCCGGAGGGCATAATTAATTTTGAATTAATTAAACTAAGGTCACCGACATAGCTCACAGAATTAGCAAGCTGAAGTGGCAGTGGGCTGGTCATGTAAGCTGCAGAACCGATAACCGTTGGGGTAGACGTGTTCTTGAGTGGAGACCGCGACTTGGCAAACGTAGTGTAGGACGCCCTGCGACTAGGTGGAGCGGCGACGAGTGGCTGCCAGTAGTTGGATGAGAAGAGACGAAGATCGGGCTTAGTGACGTACCTTGGGAGAGGCCTATGTCCAGCAGTAAATTTGTCCCACCACGTTAGCGGCGGGATATAGTAAACATCAACATTGTCTAAGTTCAGAAAAAAAAATAAGTGTAATAGTGACAGCGGTTTGACATTACATCATACCGGAAGTGCCGCCGGAAGTCACGGAAGCGCCATTACAGGAACTTTGATCTCTCTCAGAGCAAATTGCAGCTAGCCAAGAGTCAAGGGAATTCACGAGTGCATTTTGCATTTTTCTTGTGAAATAGTAGGAATATCCCTTTCCAGGTGTAAGTGGCGCCATTTTGACCGCATCGTCACTTAACATCAGGTGACTTGTGCTCAAACACGGTCGCGGTAAAAAAAAACAAAAGTTGTTCTTACAGAACAGCCTTACTTTTGATGTCAATTAGATTAACATAATTCTTTAATTAGAATTACATACATAAAAAAAAATATAATTAATCTACATTTTCAGGCGATCACGACCAAAACGCCAAAACGTTAAAGCCTTTTTGAGATATTTTAGAAGTTATAGTAGGCTTTGTCTCCGCAATCAACATCAACGAGCCGAGTGTTGTTTTAATAAGGTTCATTTGAAATGTTTCTGCGTCGAACTTCCGGTCTGTACTGTACGTTGTAATAGAACTCTTTGAAAGTTCACCGCGCGTGATGACTTAATTACGTTTAATTATCTACACATAACTGGTTATTAATTAATCTTGACTGTCAGTTAAAGTGAGACATAGATGATGCCAGTTATATTCTGTTTGTTATATAATCAGCTTGAATTTCTTCTCATCCAACTTACTGGCAGCCACTCGGCGCAAGTCGTCGCTCCACCTAGTCGCAGGGCTACACTACGATTTTCAACTTTTTTCTTTAAGTACATACGAGTAGTTTTAAATATTAGTTACCGCAATTAAAGTATTCTATATGTCCTTCCCCAGAGATTAAATTATCTCTTTAGTAAGTTTCATCAAAATCGATTCAGAAGTTTAGGCTGTAAAAAGGTCACAAACTGACCTATGAACAGAGACAGATACATTATTTTGTGTTTGTGTGTAATTTAAATACATTTTTTTTGATTGTGTGTGTGTGTGTATGTATGTTATTGCTTGAAAATATTTCGCATATTTTAGGACCAAGAACATAATTGTCATATTCAGGAAAATCTCGTAAAATGGAACTGTGATGCGCGGTATGCGAAAGTATTTTTTTGTTAAATAGTAGATAAGAATTTATTGCTTTTAACTGATGTATTGTCTATGATATTCACGATTATGTTTTGATAGTTATATTTGTCATTGTAATACTGACAGTTGACAGTCAAATGATCATTGTTATAGCCAGTAACAGCCCACCATTTGAGTTTTACAGCTCTTGGTTAGTTTACGATGCTCTCCGTTTGAAACATTCACTGTTTGTGGCTGCGCAGTTTGAATATATTTTCTTTTTATGAGTAGGTAGGTATGAATACTTTCTTTAACATTTTATAGGCGTTTAAACGTGAAAATATTTACGTTAATAATAAAAAAAAACAATTTATGTACGTGGTTAAGGTACAATCTTTTGTTTTCTTAAAATAATTACGCGCCTTTTTATAAAGATTTTTTTCTAGGTTCTTTTGTGCCAGTTTGACATAGAGATGAATAAGGAAAAATCAGGCAACATTAATATTTGTTCGAAAATGGAAGTCGATGGATGCGTTCTTCTTTTTCTTTGCAATTAAATGCATTTAAAAGATGCGACACAGAACGCATCTTATTGCGCGTAGCTCCCGTTCACTTAGTGTATCGATGAATTTAGAACGTAGCAAACTCAAAAGGGCATGTAGAGCAAGGTGCATTCGATAATGAGGATCTTTATCCTTTTTTGGTATTGTGAATTAGGATCTTCTTTAATGTGAAGGTTAATTTATAGTAGTCTTTTTAACTGATTTAATTATAGTAATTACATTATTCTATATTCAATTACGTTTCAATCTATGTTTAAATTAAATGAATTATCTCGTAAAACGAAAATGATAAAAGTAAATTGAGTTTAGTAAAGATTAGATAGTCTCCAATATTAGAAAGTAGCTAACATGCATTTTTTAATCACAAATTCGCAGAACTCTAATTTATTTAAATATTTTCGTTCCGTTCTTGTGCAGTTTAGATTTCACAATATACACATTTGCATAATAAAACAAACGTAATGTTTAACATAAACTTGTTTTGCATACATTAGTCCGGCTAATTTAAATATTATAAGTTTATTATCAAGTTCATTCACTGATTTGAGTTTGAATATTAAAAAAAACATTGGGGTAAACTATGGTTGCTTCTTGTAACTTTTTTCTTTTCTTTCTGGTAACTGTTCTTTTGTAGGTCTTTTATCTATGCTTACAGGAACATTGAAATACTTTTTCGGATTTAATGTCTATGGTAAAATATGTAAAAATGTAATAAAATAAGTAATAGTCAGACTTTTTTGGCGGCAATTGAGTTGTCAACGTGAAAATTTTATTTTTATTTCCAAAACTTGTGTTTCTTCGAGTGATAATGTGTAATATTGGTGGATTATTAACCATTATGTGTTCGTTAATGTGTACGAGTGTGGGAAATTGAAATAAAGTTGTGAAAGTGACTTTTCAAGTTGCTCCAAAAAAGTCCGTGTAAAGTTTAAGTAAAGCGCCACTACTTTACTTAAACACTATCCTCATCCCATCATCTCATCATCATCATCATCATAATCATCATTTAAACTTGATTCAACTCTCTGAGTTTGAAATCTTTTATACTTGACACTGGCAAATACACTAATCGTGTGACGCCATAACAAAACAAAAAAAAAAAAAAAAAAAGGAATAGTCACTGACCGTCTGGCAATAAATACTTTTTTTTTTTAAACACTTTTTTAGTTTTTTAGATACGAATCGAATCGGCTTTTTTTTTGTAGACTGATTACATACGAGCCAGACTTGAATTCAATATTTACCTTTTATTTCAAACATTGATCAGTAAATGGAAATATCAAGCGTGAAATTTTAGTACTTCTGTTATTTTATGCTTATTACTCGTATTTACTTTCAAGCTATCTGCTGGTTGTCTAAGTATTTTTTTAATTTACATTTTAGGCACAGGTTTCGTTCGGAAACTGACGGTCCGAAATCTGTTGCGAAGGACTTCCCAAGCAGAACCCCGGCAGATTTAGTTTTTTCTTGCCTAATTTAGTTCTTCTTTTCGCGGATGATTTTGATATTGACCTATATAACTCGATAGGGTAATCTTGCAGTAGCCGCCCAGACGTAAAATTTAATTAATTTCTTTTTTATTTTCTCTTGACCAGAACACCCCCGGGCTGTACCTTTCAGGAAACACCGACCATGGCAAGGCACTCCACTCTTTATTATCAATCAAATAATCATGTTATTACTATAATTTCAGCTTTAATTATGTCGATTGACACACTGCGAACTCTGACCTGCGCCAAGTTGCGTAAATAACAGTTACTCTATGAGAGATGCGCAGTAACCGCAACTCATAATTTATTACATTGCGCAGAGCGATTTCAATTCCATATGCAGAGGTGAACTAGGAATATTGGCCGCTTTTCTTCTTATATGACCTAGTGGCTAAGTCTATCGTTGATGTTATCAGGCCGTATTTTTCTCAGCTCTATTATTGAGCTAAGATTTATAAGAATTTATTTGACTGTGCCCATTTGGAATCATGAGTATCCTATGTCCTTTTCTGGATTTGACATCTCTGTCTTATAAAGGTCTATCAGCGATTGACCAATCTGATCCAATCAGTTAAGAAAATACATAATTGTAAAACGAAATCATGCTCAAAAAAATAACTGCTAAGCGTTCTTTTTCCGGTGTAAGGAGGCTGAAACTGGCATAGCTAGTTTGAATAGAATGTGAATGGTTCCTTTGATTTCGATTCATTCTAATTTCAAACATACTTAAATTTTGATTTTGTCTGGCCGCCCGTAATATCTGGCCGCTCTTTGCCCTGGACTAGTCGCCCTTAAGGAAAGTCCGTCACTGTCCATACGTTTATAACTAACTGTAAGAGTTAAGTTATGGTTAGGCGTTATGTTGAAAAGCTTCTGTGAGTTAACGTATATAGTTACGCTTACGACAATTTAAGCAATCGTCTTGATGATCACTATGAAAGGGTTAATGGGGTGTGAAACTGTTTCTACATTTGTTACTCGTTATTTCAATGCTCGTTATTTTAATGCGTTATTTCAATGCTTTTAGAGATGCCGTTACGGTACTTTATAATAGTAGTTTTGAAGTAAAGTTTATTACATTTTTTTTATCAGCTTTTGAGCACTGTCTCACCTTAGACGAGGTTAATGGTGGAGCAATAATAATTAAGGAATGGAAATTATAGGTGATGGATAATTTTGAGAGCTTTACCTAGTGTGTTAATTAAATTCTATTTCTAGCTTTTATCGCGACTTTTATGGGCAACTTCAAATCCTTCTTAGATTTATCAATATGGATTTTTATGTCATTTAATTAGACATTGTTAATAATGGGAGTGATTGACTATTTTTCTTTACTTCTGTAAGTAGTACTAATATTATGAAGTTTGTTAGAGGTATTTTACGGTTATTTTCTTCAAATACTTTAATTGTTAGGAAGCTACACTACTTTCCTTGGTTATGTTTCATTGAGACGTGTGAAGCCGGGGCAAGTCACTAGTATTAAATAAGGACGGATAATGATTATACAATTCCGGTTACATAATGTTAAGTGAAAATAATGAGAGTGGCGCTAAATGATGCGACAAAAACGTGAGCACAGAGACAAATCACGCATGTCATGCGAAACTAGACATGACAATGGCGGTGATCGCGATGAATGTCATGATTTATGATAAAGGACAAAAAAGCTTTGCTAATGACGGCTTGAGATCTCAATGAATAATCTTAAGTTTTATGAGATGTTATGGTGACACTTTCTATTTGACTTTGCAATTTAGAAACGCACTATTCTTTTTTGGCATTTTTTTATATTGTAATGAGACCTTTTTGTATCACAACCTTATTCCCTTTTACTTGTTTGCAACCGTTTTGCATGGAGTTATAAAAAGGAGATTTTATTCGAGGGAGTTGACAGGACAATTAAACATTTGATTTTATCGGACACGCTACCGTAACCGACGTCGAATTCGGATCGTGCAGCACCTTTCTTGAATTCCAAATGCGAGCGGTTTATTTATCATTGGCAACAAACTTCAACATAAATCCACTACCGAAAAACTGTACAATCCGAATCCGATATCGCGATAAAAGTTCGAAAATCAACACTAGTGCATTCGTTAACACGTTCCCAATTTGAACAACGAAAAATCTGTTTCACAGCACTATTTTTTACTATTCCCGATGCACATGTCTTGATTTCGGAACGTCACAAACACTTGTCACTTTTTGCTTTTAAATTGCACTTGTCACTTTATTTTTTTTATAAATCCACGGCACTCGACTTACCGCTGCAAAGGCTTTCATGATGCTTAGTGTGATGGTCACTCCGGTGGTTAGTGAAGTAGTGTGATGAGTCTGGTCGTCTGGTTAGATATATACTAAACAGTGGGCAAGGTGGGGCGGAGAAAGGATAGGTTAGTTGTGTAAGCTAGGGAGATCCATCCGAATAGGAAGTTTCGTCTAATTGGGGGCCTCATGCGATTTTTTCGGTTATCTTTGATTGACATACGAGTGAGTGAAGTCTCGAGGTTGAGGGCTTGAAGATGCTTCAACTGTGGCCTTACTTTAACTTAAAGTGAGACTGCAAGCAAAATAAATAATTGCTAGTCGATAAAAATACTGGTAATAAAATGGGTAGATATTTTGTATTATATTAAAAACTTTTCTTGGTTTTACCCGCGTGGTTTATACTTTAACGCGATAAAAACAATCCTATGTCCTTCTCCAGGGTTCAAAATATCTCTAGGTACTACAAATTTAATCAAGATCAGTTCAGCAATTTAGTCGAAAAGGTCACGTCGTCAATTCGCAAATTGAACTTAGAAAAAGGTGTTTATGTTGCAAATTTTCAGTCGCTTTAATAATATTGCTGTTTCAATCCTCCTAACCACCGTTCCTATTCCCATAGGAATTCCTATTATTCTTATGGTTCATCAAAATACGGTGTCAGACTTTTCAGATCGGCTGAAGGCATAGCATAACGAACCAAATTAACCAAACTACCTTATTTACATGAAATACCCATTTATGTGTTGTTCGTTACTTCACTTTAGTTTAAAAAAATAGAAGCTTTATGGACCAGAATAACTGACCTAACCCACTAATTCTGAAACTGTATTGCAAGTCTAAAAAAAAGAAAATAAAAAATCTCAAACCGCTATTTCAGACGAACCGGAAGACGCTTTGTAGGTAAGCCCCCCACTAGGTGAACCGACGACATTGTAAAAGTCGCAGGGAGCCGATGGAAGTAAATGGCTAATAGCCGTTCATGGTGGCAATCAAGGGGTTATGTTCTGCAGTGGGTTTCGTCCGGCTCATGATGTTGATTGTAAGTCTAGCTAATAGAAAGTAATCATCTAAATACTCAACTGATATTGATAGTATTTAGTCCAAAGGTAAGCAATACTACAAACATACAAAAAAAAAGATAGTGACCTTGACGAAAAGCGGAGCTTGTAAGCAACTCGTTCAAAGGTACGTGTATGTGTACGTTTTTTCAACAATGGATATGGCCTGCCCTTTGCCACTTTAACTTGCAAATTCTGAGAGCTATGTTGTTGACCTTGGTTCTTTGGCCAATTTCCTCGTTTCGGATTTGATTACGAAACTCCAAGCTTGGCTCTCACCATGGCTCGTTGTGTGACTCTGAGCTCATTCAAAATCCAGGGTGGACCCCTTCAATTAGGTGCAATTAGATGCTTGACCGACCGACTGGCGTTGTCTTTCACCTATTTAATACGACTTATATTGCTATTTTAGCCGAACTTTATACTGGCACGCTACCGTTCGCTACTGACCATTAATAAACAAGACAAAAGGTGTTAAAAGGTAAACAAAACGGATCCGGTCCGCGCACACAAGTCAATAAGCACGGGGGTCACACTCTCGTAAATCATGGTGCTACGAAAGTCACACTGTCTCGCGATGTGATGTTAAATTTAAAATGTGTTTAATGTTTATATATGTAGTAGGATAAAAGTATTAGACACTTTAAAACGTCAATCTTTAAGCTAGCTCCGCCTGTTCTAACGTCCTTACACGAGAAAAAAATCCTGCCTTGCTTTCTGAGTTTTACCTTCCAAGAACGATTCCTTCCTTATTTTACCTTAGTTTTCCTTCTTAATCAAAAGTCCTTAACTTTTGACTCTGAAGGAAAATGTATTTCGGAAGGTCTACACCGCGAAAAGGAAAAAAGACTACTTTCGTCGCTTTAAGAGTTTGGCCCAGTGGTAGTGACGTTGGCTTGAGATTCGTAGGTCGTGTGTTTGAATCCAAAAATGAGCTTGAGCGTTTGGTGAAGGAAAAGGTCGCGATGAAACCGAAGCTTGGTTGTTAGAGCATTTTCAAGTGCCTAACTATGGCTAGCTAGTTACGAATCTGTCGCCAACTCGAGAGCCAGTTCCCAATCCAGGTGTAGCGTGGCGCCACCTTCGATCACATGTTACTTGCGGTCAAACGCTACCATGTCTAAGAAGGAAAAAAACAGAAGAAAAAAGTTGTTGACAACAGAAATTTCCACAAATTAAACTACTACCTCACCAAAACATGTTTTGTTAAAAGAATGCGTTACGAAATCTTCACTTTTACTTTCATTTAACATCTATTACGGCGAATTATGGTATTTTGAATTATATGCTGTGTGCTTAATTGTTTATGTAAATAGAGAACAGAATCTAGTAAAGTTGAGGCAGATGAGGCGATGAAATTTGAAGCGATGATATCTCAGTGGCAGGCTATCGCCTTCCGACCCCTAGGGCAGGGATCAAATCCTACAATGAACTTGAGCTTTCTGTGACGGAAAAAGAAAAATGCATATCCCAGTTTTCACTCAGCGTTTGACCATAAGTCACCTGATGCTAACTGACGATGTGGTCGATGGTGGCACCACGCTGCACCTGGAGTAGGATAAAATTTAAGCACGGCCCATACTTTCTCTCTGAGAAAAAGCCAGAGTCCCAGCAGTGGGAACGAAATAGGCTGATGATTATGGTAAATTATGCATGTTTTATTTTCTGATGGCGTAAACGTACATTATGGTGTTGTTCTTTTTTTGTTTCATTTAATAAATATTGCTGTCGATTCGATTTTGCATTCTCTAAAACTATACTAAGTTTGACAGGTCTAAAAGTAATGCTGTCCGTTTTTTACTTCAGTGGTTGGAAAAAGACAGCAATACTATTAGACCTGTCAAACTTTGTTTAGTTTTAGAGAATGCAAAACCGAATCGACAACATTGTCTATTTCTTCTATTACTTTTACCACTGTATTTTTTTCCAATTACCTACTCATTTAAAAAGAATCACAAAATGTTAAAGCGATTAACTATTCAGTTTCACAAGGCTGGTTTCAATAGGACTCATACATACATACATACATACATACATACATACATACATGTATATGTTGCACATAATAGCGTTCATACTTCACATATTCTCTCATTAAACTATTCTAAGGTCAAAGTGAGTAAAAAATTTGAGAGCTTACATTATTTCTGACATTTCGTAAGAGAGGAGGTTCTCTCGCGTGAGACATGATGAAGTGATAAGATTCAAGCGATTTTTAAGGTAATGAAGAGGGAAACAAGCAAATAAGTCAAGCAAGTCTTGTAAAATCAGTGACCTAGGCTGTTGTGTAGCCTTTCCACCCCCTAGCTTGCTATTATATTATTGTGCAGTTTTACTGGAAGTGGTGTGTATTGTGTAGGTACTAATAAGGAGTTTTTAATGAGTTCCCAGGAACAAACTCGTTGTAATGCAGCCGAAAGTATTAATGCCCGATAATAATGCCCGCACAATCACATACATAGGCTCTGACCCCTAACTAGGTTTCCCTGTATCCTGTATCTGTAGGATCTGTATCTGTGTACTAGGTTTTCCTGTGTGTAGTTAATCTATCTATCTATCTTATCCTACTTAATATTATAAATGCGAAAGTTTGTGTGTGAATGTTTGTTACCACGTGTCACCGTAACTACAAAACCGATTTTGATAAAATTTTGAATGTAGAAGTTTAAGCATTGGATAAACACAGACTGATTTTGAAAAATCAACCCTGAAAGGGGTTAAAAAGGGTGATAAAGTTTGTATGGAATATGTTACTATTATTACTTGGTTCGATTGACTTAAAACTGGATACAAATAAACCTTAAAGTTAATCATTCAATACGCATTTTTTTTTTAAACTTCCGCTACGGGGTGTACCATAGAGTTTTAATTTTTTTTTTTATTTCTTCTGATGATTTACTTTAAAGTCGGTACAAATAAACTGTAAAGTAAATAATGAAACACGTATTTTTTAATTTTCAAAATTACCCCTATATACGGGCTGTGCAATGGCGTTCTAAAGTTTGTATTCCCACGCGGGCGAAGCTGCGGGGTACAGCTAGTCTCATATATCGCTCTCTCATGCCTCTTGCCATTTTCGACAGTGACCGCGGAACCCTCTCATTTTGCACTTTACCTTGCGAAATTGCGCCAAGTTTCATAGAGATTCCGATGCAATTAACTTTTCTTTTCTAACATTGGCTGTTTGACGTACAATTCCGTTGCGAAGTCGCTTCGGGTCAGAGTTTGACCGCGCACGCAACGAGCCAGGGTACCAGTGAATTGCGGATAACAGTAATAGTTGAGATTCAATTATAATAATTTGCATATACAATATACAATTATACATACAGATTTGCAATAGGATTCGTAGCACCGGAAAATTGCTGGCAGTCTTATGTCTTTTTACCACTGGTAGCGTTTGACCACAAATCTTTAGAAAGCCTAGCCAAGATGAAAACCTAAACGTAAAAACAAAAAATTGAGGTTGGCAACTAACTAATTATCAACAAAATTAATTTCACTCAACACCATCCCGTTTCAGATTAATCTGCGATCCATCTTCCATAGGATCGTAAATGATTCCACCTAGCCAGGACGGAGGGCGTCGTAGATCATCATCATCATCAGCCCGTATCAGTCCACTGCTGGACATAGGCCTCTCCCAAGGTACGCCACTGAGCCCGGTCTTCGGCTCTTCTCATCCAACTACTGCCAGCCACTCGGCGCAAATCGTCGCTCCACCTTGTCGCAGGGCGTCCTACACTACGTTTGCCAAGTCGCGGTCTCCACTCAAGAACACGTCTACCCCATCGGTTGTCGGTTCTGCGGCTTATATGACCAGCCCACTGCCACTTCAGCTTGCTAATTCTGTGGGCTATGTCGGTGACTTTAGTTCTCTGACGGATCACCTCATTTCTGATTCGATCCCTCAGAGAAACCCCAAGCATAGCCCTTTCCATAGCTCGCTGAGCAACTTTAAATCGGTGGACTAGTCGTGCCGTGAGTGTCCATGACTCAGCTCCGTATGTCGTAGATGTAGAGGTTAATTTAAAAAACTATTTTGTAAACATTCCAAGGTATTTAATCCATTGCAAAACTCCAAAACTTCACACGCCCACTGCATATTGATCCCATCATTGGTATTGTCCAACGTAGCCTCAAGTAAGTACGAGTCAAATGCAAAATGCGCCGTTACTAAATGCGACCTTCGAGGTGGATCAGGGTCGGTCAATTTTAGGTAGATTTCTATTTTAATAATCGAGCACAAAAAAGAAATTACTATTTTTATTTTGTTTACTTCGTTAAGCACAAGTCCGTCCGAAGGTGGAACGTCACGCTGCACCTGAACTGGGAACTGGCTCTTAAGTGCAGGAACACAGCGATAGGTGCTTGGCGACAGATTTTTAACTGGTCGGTGGTAGCTATCCAGCCGTGCACAGAAAATGTCTCACCACCAAGGTACGGTTTCATCACATTGTTTTTCTTCACCGAAAGCTCAAACTGTTAATAGCATTTAATTTGCCTTCCATACGGCTTTAAGACTGATACAGCCGGGCCCTCCCAAGCACCGTAGTATACTCATTTGAAAGTATAAGTATGTATGTGTAGTGTGTGTGTGTGTGTGTGTGTGTGTGTGTGTGTGTGTAGTGTAGTTTGTATGTGTGTATGTTTTTAAGGCTTATCTAGAGGCACTTTTGAGGTACTCATCGGTCACCCATCCAGGTCTCACGCGAAAGAAGATGAAGAATTTATACTGTCCCACTGCTGGACAAAGGTCTCCTTCATTTCTTTCCAGATATCTCGATCCCCGCAACCTCAGGCCAACGCTCCTCAAATGAGTCTAGGTCATCACGCCATCTGTTTCGGGGCCTGCCTCGGCGACATCGCCTGTCCTCAGGGGTACTAGCGAAATCTACTTATCCGACCATCAGGGATTTTTATAATTCACGCGTGCCGTGGTGACGTCACCATTGTTCCGTAACCAAGAATTTTTTGAATCCATAATTAGTTATTGGAAACGTTGACATTGACCGGACCTAGTTCTACTGCTTTTAAATTACAAATGTGCAACTTTATCAAGTCAAGTCGCGTCGACCTAGACTACATTTAGACACATAGGTTGTACTCTACATTTATACTTTCTAGGGTATGTTGGATGACTAGCGTATTTTTACATCCAAAGCTTTAGCAGAACCCCCTGTTTGTATTATTCTACAGGCCCCAGACTTAAGAAGTAACTTATTTTTATTTAGCAAGAAACTTAAAAGAGATTTCATGAAAATTGCTTTTAGTTTTGCTAAAAGATAGAGGTAAATTAAAGTTAAGCTAAGAATTATTTATTTTATTTTTATTTTTACTATTTACAGGGTAGCGTTTGACCACAAGTCACCTGATGTTAAGTGACGATGTGGTCGAAGATGGCGCCACGCTACACCTGGACTAGAATATTGTTGTTAATTCATTGATTGGATTTAAAAATCATTATCTAGATTCTCGCCTAATAGGCCGTGTGGCCATAGGTATTAAAAGTTTTTTTAGAAAAAAGGAAAATAACTTACACAAAAGGACATGAATAAAAAAATAATAATAATGCCCGCACAATCACATACATAGGCTCTGACCCCTAACTAGGTTTCCCTGTGTCTAGAGTATCAGAAACTACGAGGATCGGGTCCACAACACCCAGACACAGAACAATTACTTGCGCTTTTTTTTTTCAATGCACAAATATTTGTCCTGTAGCGGGAATCGAACCCGCGACCTCACGCTTCACAGTCGGCTATCCGCCCATTGCGCCACATCGGTTGGAATATTTTTAAATAGCAAAATTGTCTAATACTAGTTACACGCCGCGGTTGCATCCGCATTTCAGAACCTTTTTCTTGTATAAAAAGTAGCATAAATGTTAATCCAGATCAGAAGCTATTTTCATTCCGAATCTCACTCAAATCTGTTAAACCATTTCAGCGTGAAAAAGTAACAAACATACTCGCTCACAAACTTTCGCATTAAAATATTAATGTGATTTTTCCAGCATAAAAGGACCCCGAAAATCTTGTTGGTCACAAGATTTCCGGGGTACGTACCAGCAACGGAAGAGTGGGGTTTGAACCTGGGGTGTCCCGATCCACCCCTAATCAACTTTAGTAATTCAGCACAGAGACATTGGTGGGATCGGCGAATAAAGGAGCCAGTTTCAGTATGACAGAGCTTCGAGTGTTTGCCACTAGAGGCACTTCTTGTCTCGTCCTTGATGGAAAGCTCACGAGATTTTTCATGACATTTATAACTGAGCTCAGTTTCTTTGCGACTGTGCTTGATACAGTCGCTAATTTAGGTGTACAATTCTTTGCAATAAATAAATAAGAAACGCAATTATTACTTCACGTTTCCGAACTTTACGTATGTTAACAAAAGTTCACTTCTTAAGCTCTAGATGGCGCATTCAGAAACTTTGAGAAGCAGCGTGCAATCCAAGTATTGGTAAATTTGGCGCCCAACGCGGAGTTTTTCTTTTTGTTGCATTGTCGTAAAAAAGGGTAAAATAGATGTTACATACTTTTTTTTAAATAGGGTTACAATCGCAGAGCCTTGAAACCATTAGCGCTTTAAAAACACTGTTTCCAAAATAGAGATGTGCCGTGAACACGTCAATGTGTGACTTTATCAATACCAGGTGTGAAATCTTGATAATTCACCACCACTCTATACCTTACATAACGTCTATGTAAGTCAACAGCAAAGTGCATTTCGGATAAAAAATTGTTATTGCATCGTGATTCCAAATTACCACAAATGAACAGATCAAATAAATAGCTATTACCTCACTAGTGCTAAACTTGCAATGTGTGCTATTCAATTTATTTTTTTACTATAATACTTATCACTGTCTTGCTATTTACTGTGACTAATATAGTAAGCACTTCAACTCGCTTGGATAGCTACCTCAAGTTAAGGATCTGTCGTTAAGCATCGATCGATGCGTTCCAGCAGCCTCACTAGAGAGTCAGTTCCCAATCCAGGTGTAGCGTGGCACCACTACAGGTGACTTGCGGTCAAAAACTAGCCTGTACTCGTAACAAAAAAACCCATCACCTCTTTTTACTTCTCACATCATAAGTCATCTGAAGTTGAGGGACGGTGTGGTCGAAGATGGCGCTGATGGCGCCATGCTGCACCTGATTTGAGGTGAAATGGCTAAAAACATTTATTCAATTCTAAATTCACTAGAACGGTAAACCTCTATTCTTGAAACACTCGTAAAAATCTTTTATAATAACAGAATATATTGAGCGAAAGTTCACCATAATAAAAAATATATAAAAGTTGCAAACTTTTTACATAATATCAATGAATATTCATCACCCGGTCATGTCGGATTAATTTAATGATTGCTCACAGCATTACTCTGAGATTTACCTACCCGAAGTTGCTAATAGGTTTTTTTTGCTAAAACTTACAAGCTGTTTCCCGCGGTTTCACCCGCATTGACTAGGTACCGCTTAAAGCGATAAAAAGTAAACCTACGAAAATATCCTTCGCCAAAGTTAAAACTATCTTCCTACTAAATGCATTGGTAACATTTCTAGCTGTTATTTAATGCAACAAATTATATATTACAATTCGATTACGACATGTTACAGTTATAATATATGCAAAATATGTAATTAAATCTAACAAATGCAAAATTTAAAACGTTGTAAACTGATCCTATTGTAATCGAATTTACAAATGTTTCGGTTTTTTTCGGCGGTTTGTATGCAAATGTGACAAAATACAAACGCAACTAATTAACATTGGCATGTGGATTACGCAATTGCATAACGCTTAATATAAAAAAAATTACATTATAATATTGTGCTTAAAAGTTGTGATGGCAAGAAATGTCTTTTGGATAGAGCGGATTGGAAGAAAAACATGAATTATGCTAAAATACTTGCGTAATGTGTGTCATTATCATTATTAACGATGATGGCTCAGTGGTAGTGAGGTTGGCTTGCGACCCGCAGGACGTGGGTTCGAATCCTACAATGAGCTTGAGCTTTCGGTGAAGGAAAACATCGTGATGAAACCATAGCTTGGTGGTAGGGTATTTTCTAGTACTCGCCTGGCTAGCTACCACCCTCTTGTTAAGAATCTGTCGCCAAGCACCTATCGGTGTGTTCCGGCAGCCTCACTTGAGAGCCAGTTCCCAGTCCAGGTGTAGCGTGGCGCCATCTTCGACCACATCGTCACTTAACATCAGGTGACTTGTGGTCAAATGCTAGCCTGTAATTAGTAAAAAAAAAACAGCCTTTCACGTTCCCACTGCTGGGACTCTGGCCTTCTCTCAGAGAGAGTATGAGCTATAATCTACCACGCGGGCCCAGTTGGGGTTGGTAGATGTCGCATGCCCTTGAATGTTGCACTTCTTGGGCATGCCGGTTTCCTCACGATGTCATTGTTTTCCTTCACCGTTTTGAGCGAAGGCAAATCCGCACATAACTTTTAAGTCATAGGTGCGGGGCCGAGAGGATTCGAACTCGGTGTCGGCGTCTTGAAAGTCGCACGCCTAACCGTTCGGCCACCATCGCACTCGTAATGTGTGATCTTCTATTTATTTTACAGCATTTATCGCTGTCTTGCTATTTATTATGACTAACATCGTAAATAGATTTTCAAGAGCTTGCCTGGCCAGCTACCGCAACCTGTAGCCATGCACCGAAAGGTGTGTTCCGGCAGCCTCACTTGAGGGCCAGTTCCCAATCCAGGTGTAGCGTGACGCCACATTCGACCACATCGTCACTAAACATTAAGTAACTTGTGGTCGGACGCTAACAATAAAAAATAAAATACAGTAATATATTATGCAAAATTAATGTATCTAAAATCAATCCTACTAATATTGTAAACGCGAAAGTTGTGTGTGAGTATGTATGTATGTTTGTTTGTTGCTCTTTCACACAAAAACTACTGGACGGATTTGAGTGAAATTTGGAATCAAGATAGCTTATAGCCTGGATTAACACATAGGCTCCTTTTTATCCCAGAAAAGGGTTCCTGCGGGATAACGGGAAGACGTGAGTTAAACCGTGGGGCGCAACTAGTTATTTACAAAGAAAATATGCAAAATGTTACAATTACATACATAAATAAATTTTCAGTTAAAAAAAAAATAAAAAAAAAATCAAATAACAAAAAACAAAAAAAAAAAAAATCAATAGCAGGGTTTTTTAGATCGACAATCGTAGTGTACAACTTCATTAAGATTCCTCACGACCTTTCAATCATGATCTTAAAACTTAAACAAACATTAAATTCATTACAGACTGCGAGTTATTAACTATTAATTTGATTCTGATGAAATACCTGCGTACGCGCACCCTGCGCATTGCAAAATTATGGTGGGGCTTTTACAACGTACGATACGATTCGATACGACGCAGGCTCAAATTATCGGAATTATCGGTTTTGGAATCTGATCGGATAGTTTTTTATTTAGGAAGATTAACAGTTACAAACAGTAAATCCATTATAGGCATATAATGACATATAGGTCTATTGTTGGTAGAGTTTTAATTTTAAAGCAGCTATTGTCGTGTACGAAAGGAGGAAATTCACAGAAGAATCAAAATGACCAACATAGCACTCAGAATTTCCACGTTGAAGTGGCAATGGGCAGGCCACACCGCTCGAAGAACCGATAACCGATGGGGTAGAAGGGCTCTCGAGTGGCTGATGATGATGATTGTCGTAGACCAAAATGCTAGCGCACAGTAAATTATTTTTTTTGGAAAATCCACCTAATACCTAACTAGAAAATTCGGGAAAATTAAAATTGCTTATTTCTATGGGATTTTTGTATGAATCCAAAACCCACCATAATTTGGCCTATCCGTGCAAAGCTGGGACGGGTTACTAATTATACTAGGTATATCCTATCCTAATATAATATTATAAATGCGAAAGTTTGTGTGTGTGTGTGAATGTTTGTTACCACGTATCACTGTGACTACTGAACCGATTTTGATGAAATTTGGAATTGAGATAGATTTTATTATCCTGGATTAACACATATGCTTATCCCGGAAAAGGGTTCCTGTGGGATAACGGGAAGACGTGGGTGAAAGCGCGGCGCGCAACTAGTAAATCGTAAAGGAATCGTTGGCCGGTCGTCCGACGTCGTGTCGCTCGGTGTAAATACCATGTAAGTGTATGTAAATTGATTAGACACAATTCGTGCGCATGCACAGGTGCTCTGGTGTAAGTCGCGCGCGGTGAGATCATCGCGCTTTACAATTTAATACAAGTACGTACTTTACCTACTTTTTCAATTCGAACGTAAAAGTGAATTGTGAAGATTTTGTAAATCGCATTGTGTAAACGTAACTTATTTAGCACCTATGTATAAATAGAAATACCTATAGTGTTTGAAAGTGGCTTTGTCACTAGTGATTCAAGTGGCATGAATTATTATGAACTAGTTACCCTCCCCGTTTCCATCATGAAGGCGAGTCTTAAGTTCCTACAAAGAATTTATAGGTATTCCCGAATTTTCCAATTTTCCGAAAGATTTTCCATAAACATATTATTTTATACAAACCTTGCCCCAAAAATTTAGCCCAAAACAAATTCAAATCGGCTTCAATATGACTCCAAAAATGGTACGTGAACTGCGCGCGTGCATTTACTACCCAAATTGGCTAAATTAGTCATATGAGAGCACATTATCGAATGTGAAAAGTTGTTGGCAACGGATAACGGCAACTCGCCAGACTAAAAGTCTTCTACATCTACGACCAAAACACATAACCCTACATCGTGAGAATCAGCTGAGAATCTGTGATGTACCTGGTAGTACCTACATGACACGGCCTTCGCAGTATATCACCTTTCATTTTAACTACCAACATAATCGCGAGCGAAGCCGCTCTTCGCTATTACGGAGTGAATGTCCGACTGTTTGTTTACATTATTACGAGTTGATGTTACTTAAAACTGATTGCTTCAACTTGCAGTTGAGTAAAGACTTGAAACTTGTAACCGTGATGACTTGTTCTTGACTTGACTTGTAACTCTAAAAATAAAAAGGCTAAAATGGAAGTGGTCGGGGCACATGGTCAGAGGAAAGGACAAATGGAGCAAAATAGTTACACATTGGTACCCAAGGGAAGGTAAAAGGAAAAGAGGCAGACAGCAAAAAAGATGGGACGATGACATCAGGCAAGTTGCAGGTGTAACTTGGAATAGAGTAGCCGGAGAGAGACAAGAATGGAGTAGGTTGGAGGAGGCCTTTGCCAACTGGCAAACGGACTTACAGAAATTAAAAAAGGACCAAATACGCGAATAACTATAGTGTAATGTTATAACAGTAACGTGTAACATAATTGTATATCTGTTGTCCGAATAAAAGGCTTTATTATTATTATTATTAACTGTGATGACTTGTTCAGGCTTTGAATTGTTTTTTTAACAACTAGTCGCCCCACGCTTTTGACCAAAATCTGTCGCCAAGCACCTATCGGTTTGTTCTGGCAGACCCACTTGAGAGCCGGTTCCCAATCCAGATGCAGAGGCGCCACCTTAGACCACATCGTCATTTAGCATCAGGTGATCTGTGGTCAAACACTACACTGTAAAATGACAAAAAACTGCTAAACACATTCCCAATGCCGGGAGACAGGTTTTCTTTCAGAGAGAGCCCATGTGCGGGCTGGTAGAGTGTCACATGCCCTTGAACATTGTTGTTCTTGGACAAGCCGATTTCTTGTTTTTACCTCTTACAGGGGAGCGTTTGGCTACAAGTACCTATCATGAAGTTCAGTGACGAAGTGCTCGAAAGTGGTGGCACGCTACACCTGATTAGAGGAACGGATAAGGGTTTCCTCACGATCTTAAAGTATGATTAAACCGTTATAAAATTATGATGACTCGATTAGTTTTGCATTCCCGTCACACTTGTTTTCAAAAGCAGCTATAAGTAGGTACTAATAAAAATGGATTTGAAGTTAATACTTCTAATGTTACCTACCATCACAGAACCGCGTAGTAGTTCCGTGAACCTATTGAAACTGTCATAACATTGCATCGTTGCAAGTAACGTTAGGTCACAATATTTCACGTAACGTGATGTAACTATATATATGAGAACGGCAAATGACTTGGGAATCTTTAGATCATATCTTTTTAATGGCAACGCTGATGGCTTGACCATTTATGAAGACACTAGCGATTTGCCTCGGCTTTGTACGGGTTAATCACACGGATCCTACTAATGTTAAAAATATGTGAAAGTTTGCGAGGATGACTGGATGTTTGTTGCTGTTTAACGCTGAAAACACTAAACGGATTTTGATGAAATTTTGTGTGGAGATGGTTCAAACCCAGGAAAAGGACATAAAATACTTTCTGTATACCAATTTTCATCAAGATCGGATGTCAAGTTCTCACGCCTGAACTACTGAAACGATTTAAATAAAAAAAAATTGGTATAGTCTAGAGCAAGGGTTACCAAAATTATTTTGTCTACTGCCAACTTTGAGAATCAATTTATCGCCCCATTAAGCTTCTACACAACGCCCCCGTTTTGGACCTCATACCGCCCCCCTTTAGGCCTGCAGCGCCCACAAGGGGGCGTTATCGCCCTCTTGGGAAAGGCAGAGTCTAGAGCGTGAGGAAGGACATAGGGTACTTTTTATCGCGAAAAACTGTAGCCCACGCGGGTGAAACCGCGGGGAACAGCTAGTAGTTAGTAAGTTTATCCGGAACAAACAAACAATCAAATCTTGTCTCTTTATATATTAGTATAGATGTACTCGAGGGGAAGTAATCATAGATTTGAAACATATTATTTAAATTAATATAATTATTAAGTAATAACTGTTGCTTAGCTATAAAATAGAACTAACAATTAAAACTAACTATCAAACTTAAGAATTTATTATTTATATATAACTGGCCGACCCGGCAGATTTCGTATTGCCTCAATCGAAAAATCAAAAAATCAATCAACTTTATTGAATAGCAAATTGACATATTATTTAGAAAACGTTTGTAGGCGAAAAAGAAAGACGCTGTTTTTAGGGTGTTCCCGGCAATTATTCTAATTTTTCTCACTTTTTAAACCTTCCTTTCATATTTCAGCCGATCTCGAGTTTTAGCGAGACTAACAAATAGCAATTGATTTTTATATATATAGAGTGTATGTTATGTTTCGTTTTTTTTTCTAGTTAAGTTTGATAGGTACTTTGACTTGTTAATTTTGTAGTTAAGCAACTGTTAAAACACATTATTTTATTGACAAACCAATTTTATTAATATCGTTAAACTTAGTCCTTATTATCTAAATTCTAAGTACCTACTAAGTACAACTCCATTTTGCAACACAAAATGTTGTTAAAATTGACAACAGACGGCCGTAAGCAGCTGCACCGTTAATGGTTGATGTTTATATTAAAACTGACTATAAATCGAGAGTGTGACTCCACCGTGGATGCCACAACCTTTGCCACCTCCAATGCGACTTTCCAATGACCCCTCGGTAAGTCGCCCGTAATGCGTGTTACCTACTTGTACAGTCAACGACAAAAGTCGCTGAACAATCACACTTTTTTCTATCATCCTCATAATCTTAGACACCAATCTTGACCTCATCAGCACCTAAAATCAGGTGTGTTATGTTGTGGTCAAAATGATACCATGTAAAAGTTAAAAAAAAACAATAATAATTACTGATTTGAAACACATTTGTAAAGTCGAGAACGATTAGCTACTTTTGTCGCTGACTGTACTATTAATTATTCTGTGATGTGATGCAAATTGCCACATTGGCACAGAATACTTACATATACATGTAATATATCTAATCTATAAGTATATGTATATAAGAATCCTGACTGACTGATTCCAACGCACAGCCTAAAACTCCGGTCGTACTAACTTGAAATTTGGAGGTGAGCATACCCTGTCTTGATGCATAGGAGTGTAAGTACTAACTAATAACGGGGGTCATCATCATCATTATCAGCCTTCCACGTTCCCACTGCTGCTGCTGTATGGGCTATAATCTACCACGCTGGCCCAGTGCGGGTTGGTAGATGTCGCATGCCCTTAAAAATGTTCCAGTTCTTGGGCAGGCCGGTTTCCTCACGATGTTTTCCTTCACGGTTTTGAGAGATGGCAAATCCGCACAGCACTAACAAACGGGGGTAAAAAAGGGGAAACTGTAGCCCACGCGGGTGGGAACACCTAGTCTACTATATATCTACTATAATCAGCGATAAAATTCACTAAACAATAACAATTTTAAAACATTTTAAACACCATACTTTGACCGCATCAACACTTAACATCATACCTACCTATAAAGACGAAAAGCAAAACTATCGGCAATTACAGATTGGTAAATACTTAATGGAGTGGCAAAGCCAGTTGCCCTCTCACCTCCAGACGAGGGTCCGTCCATCAACCGCCTTAATACATTTTGTGTCACTTAATTCTGAAGTGTCTTAAGTGATTATTTTTAATAGTTCTCAAGGCACAAGATAAGTATTTTTTATTTAACCTGACCCGTTGTCAGATAGGAACATGGAAATCAAGTTAATTACAGGGCACACACATAGACTAGCTGTTCCCCGCTGTTTCACCCGCGTTACAAGTAGAAGCGCTGTAGGTAGGTACCTATTGGAAAACGTAATGTGCAACACTGAAAGCAACAACACTTAAGTGTTGTTGCTTTCAGTGTTGCTTTCAGCCCCCTTACAGCTGCATCTTATTATGTTATGTCTACATTCACTGTATTTTAGTAACAGGAAGTACTTGAGTATTGCAGACTTTTCGCTTTTAGGTGTGCAGCGATTGTGGTTTGGCCGAATAGAAATAGGTAGGTATCTATACATATAATGGTCGAAAACAAAAGTCGAAAATGTATCCTATATTTCTTTGTACGACTTACGCCTGAAATTAATAATCGATCCTGATCCGTTATCCGCGGTTTTGGATCGATATGTCATGTCATAATATGTCATTTCAGTAGTAATATGTCAAGCCATAGTACTAAAATGACATATCGATCCAAAACCGCGGATAACGGCTCAGGATTGATTATTAATTTCGGACGTTACAGGGTAGCCTTTGACCACAAGTCACCTGATGATAAGTGACGATGTGGTCGAAGGTCGCGTCACGCTACACTTGGATTGTTGACTGTCAACTGAGGCTGCCGGAACACACCGGTAGGTGCTTGGCAACAGATTCTTAATTTGAGGGATTGAGAGTGCCAGGCCAGGCGAGTACTAGAAAATATCCTATCACCAAGCTTTAATTCCATCACGATGTTTTCCTTCACTGAAAGCTCAAGCTCATTGTAGAATTTGACCCCAAATCCTACGGATCGCAAGCCGACGTCACTATCACTGAGCCATCATCGCATATAATATATCTACTAACTAGGTAGGTACTTAAAAATAAATTAGCATTTCCTGCTAATTTTTTGTTCACTATGTAGGTCTTGGTTAACTGTCAGTCTCCAAGGCTAAGGTTGAAAACGGAAAGTAAATAATGATTAATTTTAATTCTAGAAATATAGATGTTTAAAAGAAACCATTAGGTACGGCTTACACGAGAAAAGATGACGGCAATCTAAAATTTTAACAAAGGTACCTTACTTATAACATTACTAAATGATTTGACCTTGATTATTTATTTGTATCAATAACAGTTAGGGCTAGCGCTTACATACAACTTTTAGTTGAACAACTATTTTGTTGTGTATCATATGTTTAAAAGAATGTATTAAAGCGCACATACAGTCAACTCGATAGTTGTTCGACAAAAAAGTCAAAAAGCTATATCGATTTGCTTTTGATTTAAAAGTTGGACTACTATCGATCAAGCGCTCAATTTGTATTGCATTGTATTGATGTGCGCAGACCATCGACTAAACAGTCAGTTTCAGCTTAGAATGTAACGTATGAAATATTCCACTAGATAATCTATCACTAAGTACAGGATGTACACAGTATCTTCTTTTTTTATCTCTCTTAAAATTTCTATAAAGCAAAGCACAACTAAAACTTTGTTGTTAATTGACATGGTTTGTAAACACCTTGACTCGAGCGTTGCTGAATAAAGACTGGTCGATTTGAGAAGATATAAAATCGATTGTATACGCACTTCCATCAACTAAACTGTTCAGTTGAGTAGAAATCACGAAAAGTACACAACTCGACGAAACAGTTTAGTCGATGCAACAGTTGTATGTAAGCGCTAGCCCTAACTATATACATTCATTAGAACACTTTTTTTTTATAAGTAGAAGTCTTAATTCAAATTCAATCCCAGTCCAAACTATTTGATGTAAAGTCGTTAGGCTGGCCATACACGGACAACCTGAAGCGGTCAGGACAGGATGGACTGCTTCAAGCTGCGACTGCAATATAAACAAACACTAAAATACCAAAAAAACTTTTATGCCAATCGATCAAAATACTCTACGGGAGCATTTAAGGGATATATGTACTAAAAATGAATTACGATGCCACAGACAGAGAGTCACAAATAAACCCCTCGTTTTCATCGGGGTTTAATAAAAGAACTATTCATCCTCGAAAAGTAGACACCCCCTGAGGTAATATCACTAATATCTACAACTAACTCAGGCAAAGCCACAAAACTATTCCATAGATCCAGAATGACAGTAAGGGTGTCAAAGTACATACGTACAGCATTACGTTTTTTTAGAAAACTGATTTGTATGTGAACATATTTAGAGATGCACGCTGCGTTATACACAATAAGGAAAACGTACCTACTTTCCCACTTGACCGCAGAATCCTTTAACTGATGGTGTCTAATTAATAAGTTGATAGCGATTTAAACTCGTTTACTCGAATGAGAATACAATTACTCAAATTAAATACGTAAAATATTTTTAGGTAGGTACCTACATATCCGAGCTACAACCAAACCTATCAGATACATTTTAGTGAACTAAGTGATGCAATAATTGCTATCAGGAGGAGGAAGAAATTTGCAATAACTTAAAAAAAAAACAATTCTTTAGACGTATTTCTCAAACAATAACGTGACGTATTTAAAGAAAATAGCGTAATAACTAGGCTGGATTAGAGCTATTTCAGCTTGAATTTAAACTTCACACGAACTCCCTCCCACTTCCTTCATCATCATCATCATCATTATCAGCCTTCCACGTTCCCACTGCTGGGACTCTGGCCTTCTCTCAGAGAGAGAGTATGGGCTATAATCTACCACGCTGGCCCAGTGCGGGTTGGTAGATGTCGCATGCCCTTGAATGTTGAAGTCCACTTCCTTACTTCTTATTTTCTTTGCTTTCCTTTATTTCTTAACTAAGTAACTACTTACTCAAAACTGTATTCTCATGCCTTGAACCGTAAGTTAAAAATCGTATACCTATGTGCGTAATTTACACGGAAGCTACGGGTGTGAGTGACATAATGATGTATATATTACGACACACACATACACACATCTATCGCAATGGGAGATTATCTGACATGTATATTGTAATAAATAAAATGTTCATAACTTGCGATAGATGGCGTTTGCGACACATGGAGCAAGCAATCTTATCTTGGCTGAAAATCAGCGCTGTGGATTCGTCCATAGCATATGCTGAGCCAAGTCCTTTTTGGGAGGCACTGTACACAGCAGCAGTGTTCGCACCATCACATAATTTTACTAATGGCTTATGTAGGTTCAATGTTACTGTTTTTTTTTGAGCGATTCTTTATTTTTTGTTTCGTTATTGTGTGCAGTTTTTCCCAAATAAAGTCTTTCTCTCTCTCTCATATAAAAATCAATTTCTGTTCGTTAGTCTCGCCAAAAGTCAAGAATGGCTGGATCGATTTGGATAATTTTGATCTTGAAATATTAGTGGAAGTTCAGGGAAGGCTTAAAAGGAGACTTTTATTGGCGATACGAAGTTCGCCGGGTCAGCTAGTTTCTAAATAAAAAGCTTTCATTTCATATATCCATTCTGAAAGTGATGGTGGCCGAACGCGTGATTCGCAGTCGGTATTGGCACCGTGTAAGGCGTACACGGTGCCAATACCGACTTCGAATCCTCTAGACCTCACACCTATGACTTAATAAGTTATGTGTGGATTTGCCATTGCTCAAAAATGGTAAAGAAAAACATCGAGCGAAAACCGGCATGTCCAAAAACCACAACATTCGAGGGCATGCGACATCTACCAACCCGCACTGGGCCCGCGTGGTAGATTACGGCCCATACTCTCGCTCTGAGAGAAGGCCAGAGTCCCAGCAGTGGGAATGTAATAGGCTAATGATTATGATCCATTCTGTCATGCTAGTTTTTTTTACGCTGTAAAGCTGCTCCAATCCAGTTGCGCGCTGAAATCTTTTCAAGGTAAACTCTTTGAAAAGACATCAACTCGTGTCATTTTTATTAATGAAAGTTATTAAAAATACCAACAAAGATAGATCCAATCTCACAAACATACTTTACGTTTTTAAAAAACAAAAGAATGTGTGTGTTCTACATCTAGAGTAGGCCTACTAAAGGTACCTACGTAATGCAGTCGACCTCGGTAACTCAAGGTGGAAATCAGAGTCGGGTACTAGGCACTAGGTACTTTATGTTTACATCGTTAATTACTATTAATATACAATTATAACATAAATCACAAAAGTAATTTATTTATTGATTTTTTTTTTGTTGAATTGTTGTACATACACAATGTGCATCGTTATAATTCAACAAAAAGTGTGTGTATTTTGGCTAATGCCTCATAAAATAGTCCCAGTCAATCTTAAATATACTAAGCATTTTCAACTGAGATCCCATTCTTCATCGCGAGTTATTCCCACAAGTTTTTTCGACTCCCGCCACAGTCTCTCCGTCAAAGCTGTATCGTTTGCGAACCACGAACTGTAAAACTCCTTGCAGTCTCTGAAATGTTTCCCACTATCGTTCTTCACCCTGGGATCAACGGCCAAGAACACCGGCATGGTAGCAACCCTGTTTAACGACCTCCCAAACTTAAACAGAGCGCCATTAAGAACGTTTTTCAGTAATTCATTGTCGAAATTCCTGAAAAACTCCGACTTTCCTATTCCTGGATCCATACTGTAGATGTTTACTCCACTGCCTCTTATTCTCTTATCCATTTCAACTGTGAACAGAACTTCTGCTAGCTTCGCATTGCAATAGTATCCAAAGTTGGAGTATTGTTTGATTTCATTCCAGTGATCAAAATCTACAGTTCCCAGTATGAGCGCTAGAGAAGACACGTTGACAATTCTGGATGGCGCTGATAATTTCAAAAGCGGGAACAAAAGGTAAGTTAGCAGGAACGCTCCGAAGTAATTCACTTGCATCATCTCTTGCAGGCCATCTTCAGTGAGTCTATCCTCCAAGCCTATAGCCCCAATGTTGTTAATCAAGATGTCCACTCTCGGTTCTGTTCTCACAGTCTCGGAAGCGAAGTTCCTGATCGATGTAAGAGATTCGAAATCCATTTGTCTCGTCACGACATCGCCGCGGTTTGTTGTTTTAATAATTTCCTTCCTCGCGTTTTCTAATTTCTCTGGGTTCCGGCTTACTATGATGACTCTGGCGCCGCGTTTTGAGAGGTTTTTGGCGACTTCCAGTCCCGTTCCCGATGTGGCCCCCGTCACTATTGCAACTTTTCCGTTTAATTTCACGTTGGTGTCACATCCGGAGAATTCGTCTTTCGACATGGTTCCGTGCTCCCACTGCAGTGGAAGTATGCTTACTGCTTGTAAACTCATACTATTGTCTAATATATTTCCTTGAAGTAAAGCCTCGTACAAGGTGAACTTAATCTTAATAATCATTTATAAGTTCATAACCAGTTAAGCCTAATTCACATTATCATCACGGTCTCTTCAACAAGATACAGGGGTCACTTACCAACGTGAAAAACATTGGTGTGGTTCACTTGCCCTTGCCCTTTACTAAGGCCAAAATTTGCAACAACAGTAGGTACGTTTATAAAATACCGTTCGAATACTAATTAGTTATGAAAACTGTTACATAGTTATAAAGTTTTTGTATTATAATTTACAACTAAGTAAGTATTAGCAGCTAATTATTGTGCGGGGTACAAGCGCGGGCGCGAGTCTCGTGCGTTGAACTCTAATACCCGAAATTAATAATCGATCCGATCCGTTATCCGCGGTTTGGATCGATATGTCATGTCATAATATGTCATTTTAGTACTAGGGCTTGACAGATTACAACTAAAATGACATATTATGACATGATATATCGATCCAAAACCTCGGATAACGGATCAGGATCGATTATTAATTTCGGTCGTAAATCTTAGGGTGCGTTTCGATCAAAGCGGCGCGTGAGGAAAAGAGCCACCAAAAGAATTACTTCATTTTCACAGTCTTGTGCAGCGCAGCTCTGTTGGAAAAGGCTTAGCAAAGCGAGGACTTTGTACATACAAAATAAGCTACAGATTTGTGCTAGGAACACACCAATAGGCGCTTGGCAACAGATATATTTTCCTTCAACGAAAGCTGTTGGTCTAAAGTTTTCAAAAAAGGAGGAGGGTCTACGGTCGCCTGTACTGTCTAGTATGTACTAATACTAATATTCAAAGAAAAATAAAATTAGGTCAAAATGTTTAGTTTTATACTCTCTAGGTTGTCTCACAGTCGCCCAAGATCAAGATTACATAACTAACCAAACAATCAAAAACTAAAAATATAAAAAAAAATATGCACTACCTTTTTGAAAATTGTTAAATAAAATAAAATAATAAAATATCTTTAGTTCTGGAAGTCAGTGGCTACAGTAGGTATAAACAAAGCAATACAAATTAACACAAAACAAAACCAAATTCAAATTCAAAAATATATTTATTCAATAGGATAGATTGTGATCACTTTAAAGCGTCAACAACCAAAGCCTAAACCTACTTCTGAAACTTTGTAGTCCTTGAAGCAGGTGTTTTCAAAAAATATTTTTTAAACAAACATATAAAATAGAGATGACAATCTGTTCTCACACAAATCACCAGCTAAATACCTGCGTCATTAACCAGCCTGCTCGTAACTGTCAAAAAGTTTCTTATCTAAATTTTTACGTACTTAGATACTCAGATTGGTAGAGATAATTTAGTTATTAGGAACCTACATTGCCTAATGTCTAACAGAACAATAGGTGGCCACAATGAATGCGAAGCAGACCGTGCGAGTGTCGTAGCCAGGTGAAATGTAATATGGGCTAAATGGACGAGGCCATTATAGCCCAGTGGTAATGACGTCGGCTGGCAACCCATCATAGAGATTTTGGTGAAGGAAAAACATCGTGATGAACCATGCGTCAACTCGTGAACGGGTGCTGCTTGTGGAGTCTGGTCTGCTTTGGTTGTGATCCCGTAACTCGTTAATATTCATGTTCCCATATCCCAATGTGCACAACCAGACAAGAGAAATTTAAAGCTAAAGCTAATTAAAAAATATCGGACTATTAGATGACAAAAAAAAGCTTGGAATTTTAGTGAACTTGCTCCAATTCAATCAATTAGTAATAAGAATTAAATTGTCAATGTGATCGCGCCAAAAAAATTACCTGCCGGGCGTTTCTTGCCTTTTCTTTTGCCGGCGTAAGGAGGTTGGAACTGGTGTAGCTAGTTTTAAGTTGACGTTTTAAAGTGATTACAATGCATACTATTGAAAAAAACAAATTTTGACTTTGACTTTGACATGATTAGGTGAAAGGGTATTTCTAGTGCTCACACACTCAAGTTGAGAATCTGTCTCCAAGCACCTATATGTGTATTCGGGCATCCTCACTTGAAAGCCAGTTCCCAATCCATTACAAACTTTTCCTCTTTATACATGTGCCAGATGCATATTACTTATATTTAGGTATGTACACACACATAAAATAAAGTTGTGTAAATAAAAATGATGTACCTAAGTAGGTATGCCATCTCTAATATGCGTGAATTAGATGCAGCCAAATCTCAGCCTTAAAAATACAGGCGACAGATTCTTAACTTGAGGATGGTAGCTAGTCAGGCGAGCACTGCAACTTTATATTTTGCAGTGTTTTGACATGTTAATTATATTTTCTGTAGAGTAAGTAAGTAAAGTCTACAATGCACGACTAGGTAAGATAATTATTGCATTATTGCAATGAAATCATTAAGTACCTAATGACGATGGGCCTTTGTCAGTCTGCCACATCCTGGTTCATTATAATTTCCGAGTTCATTTGCGTTACTCCAGTGAATAATTCATATCAATCATTTTTCATGCTGATGGTTGACTGCACATCTCATAATCTGTATATATGTATGCAATTTGCACAATAGGTAAGAGACAAAATTGTGATTTTAAATGTAAAATGAATCTGAATTTCGTAGATTCCTATAAATTTTATTTAAAAATAATAAAATCTTAATCGTCAAAGCGCAAATGGGAATCTTTAAAAATGCGAAAGTTTGTGTGTGTGTGTGAATGTTTATTACCACGTATCACCGAAACTACTAGATCGATTTTGATTAAATTTGGAATGAAGATAGCTTATATCCTCGATTAACACATAGGCTACCTTTTATCCCGCAAAAAGGTTCCTGCGGGATAACAGGAAGAGGCGGGTGAAACCGCGGGGCGAAACTGGTAATAAATAACGATTATTTTTTTTTTACTATTTACAGGGTAGGTAGCGTTTGACCACAAGTCATCTGATGTTAAGTGACGATGTGGTCTAAGATGGCGCCACGCTACACCTGGACAGGGAACTGGCTCTCGATTAAAGATAAATGTGTACCTACCCACTATTTTTTTCCCCAAATTTTACAAATCTTTTGCAAGTTATTTAGAAATACTTATATATTCATCTTCCCCTTAAATGTAAACGGTAGACCACGCGAGTGACACTATGGGGAACAGCTAGTATTGTATTTGCTAACCAGAATACTGCTAAAAATGAATGAAACATGTTTTATTTTACTCCAAAATATACCTATGCCACCAATTACAAGTAGCATTAGCCATTATTATCGTTGGAAGCAGTTGTAGCCTTTTAATTTTGTTTTATTAATAAACAAAGGTCTGTCAATAATAGTTCACATCAAATCATTGATCTTTGGACTATTTCTTTATTCTTGAAACTATTAGTGGTTAAAAAAACCCTGTGGAAAAACCAAGCAGGAAATCTTTGGCGTTGGAAATCGCTAATGGATTTTTTATTATCAACTAGCGGCCCGCCCCGGATCCTTAATTTTATTGAAAATCGACATCAATATCTATACGATACTAACGTCACTCAATTGTTGTGCCTTCCCGGAACCTCTTCACTATAGCACTTGAACTTTATGGTAGGTAAGGTATTAAAGTTCAAATTTACTCTACATCTTAGTTAGAAAACGTTTGTATGGGAATAAGAAAAGTGCTGTTTTTAAGGTTTTCCCGGGTATTATTCAAATGTTTCTTGCCGTAAAAACCATTCTTGGACTTCAACGAACATTTAAAAAAGAATTGGCCAAATTGGTTCAAGCGTTGTTGAGTTATGCGCTTACAAACACATTTTGCGATTTTTTTTTTATATTATAGATAGTTTTTATTCTACCACAGTCTCACCTGATGGTAGGTGATGACGATGTCAACCGCATCATCACTTACCAAGCAAGCATGTTTGCCTAGAAGGTACCTTCCTCTCCACTCTCGACTTGACGGCTGCCAGATTATAATTTTTGGGAAACAAAGACGCTGGCAGTTCGCATTATAAAAGTGAGCGCTTTGTTAGAATTGGGGCATGATCAACCATGTGTGTATATATAGATACGGATATAGTGATGCCATATGTCTTGTTGTCCGAATATGTATTGGTAAATCCCATGAGGAAGTAAGTGCGGCGGCGCGGCGGCGACTATCAGGTATTATTTTATTTTCAGGTTTGGTTCTGACTAACCTTTACCACTGCCACCGAATTGATTAATGTTGGAAATTAATAACCGATCTATCCACGATTTGCCCTTCTAGGGATAGATTTTTGACATTACTTCTATGGAGCTTGTGTCAAATTTATTAATTAAGATTATTAACAACGGCCGATAGTAAGTACTACGTCGCTGCTCTTTCGTTTAGAGCTAGCTATAATGCCCGCACAATCACATACCTAAGCTCTGACCCCTAACTAGGTTCCCCTGTATCTAGGGTATCAGAAACTACGAGGATCGGGGATCCACAACACCCAGACACAGAACAAACACTTGCGCTTTTTTTTCAATGCACAAATATTTGTTCTGTAGTGGGAATCGAACCCGCGACCTCACGCTTCACAGTCGGCTATCCGCCCATTGCGCCAAATCGGTCAAAAAAAAAAAAATCATGTCGTCTATGTTATAGAATTTATGATTCTTATTTACACACCACCTTAGAGTATTTAATCCATAATTATACTACGAGTATATGCTAATATGCTAATGTTACTAATATTATAAATTAGAAAAAAATCTGTTTGTTTGTAACCTGTTCACGACTAAACCGCTGAACCGATCTTGATAATATTTGGAGTGGAGATAGTTCGAATCCTGGAGAAGGACATGGAATACTTTTATCACGATAAAGTGAAGTCTACGCGGGTGAAGGGCCCAGCTTAATTTGGGGCTAGGTCAATTTGTGTGCAATGGTCTCCCGATAAAGAAAAGAAAGTTATACCTAAATTTTTTTTGGTACAGTCAACGATAAAATTCGCTGAACAATCACACTTTTTTCTATTATCCTCATCATCTAAGACACCAATTTTTGACCTCATCATCACCTTAAATCAGGTGTGTTATGTTGTGGTCAAAATGATAACATGTAAAATGTAAAAAAAAAAATAATTATTACTGATTTGAAACACGTTTGGAAAATCTAGAATGATCAGCTATTTTTGTCGCTGACTGTACCTACCCATACCTCTCAAACAAAAAAACTAAATCAAAACACTACAATGTCACTGACCTATACACACACACACACAGAACAAACAAAAACTCCTCTATTTGTGTCGCGGGTTAAAAATAAATGAGTCAGCTTATATTGTTGACGTTTCATATTTTGTATATAGATAGTAAGTAGGTAGATACGTATATATCTATAGGCAAACATATAACACATGAAACGCATAGAGTAGTTACTTTTAGTCTCAAATCAGGATATTCAAGGTTTACAGGAAAAATAAAAGTTTGCAAGTTCATTGGCCATTTTATTACAAAGTCGATTTAATGGCAGGTGCATTTTGAAAGTAACTACCTATATAGGTAGAACTTAAGATAGTGACTTTACGAAGATAACTAGCGACCTGCCCCGCGGCTTCGTATGTGTTGAAGTTAATATGTTTTCATACAAACTTAAATGATTTTTACGTTGGTTTTTACTTTATCACTTGGCCTTTTTTAATTGCGTAGGTGGAGCTAACGGCAAAGGCTAGGTTCACTAGTCTTCTTCAGATAAACTTAAAAATTGTACATTGTAAAAGTTTGTCAATTTATATCTACCTACTAAAATGTCTGTTTTTCTCCCATCAGAACTCATAATTTTGCTTGTATATCCTTTTTGATTCACGTTTGTACAGATTCCCAGTCTTCATCCGGTGTAATCTTCACCAGCCTCTTCGCCTCACCCCATAGCTTCCTCGTCAAGCCCACATCATTCACCGACCAGTGGTTCAACCAAGTTCTGCAGAACTTGTAATGCATTCCACTAACTTCGGCCATTTCCGGCGCAGAAGCCAAGAACGCAACCTGCTTCCCTACATCCTCTTTTCTTTGCCCCACTAGGCTTACAAAGAACTTAGTCACGTCTTTAATGACTCCATCAATGTTGTTGAAGATATCCGTATCGCGGACCACGAATGGATCGAAGCTATTTGCTGTCACTCCACTACCCTTTAATCGTCTATCAAGTTCTGCTGTGTACAAAGTCATTGCCAGCTTCGAATTTGCTAACAACCCTATTGCGGAATAACGTCCTACGTCGTTCCACTTGTTGAAATCAATTTCCCCAATGTACATTGATGCTGCTGACCCGTTGATGATCCGACTCGGTGCTGAAGACTTCAATAAAGGCAGCAATAGGTATGTAAGTAGGAATGTGCCGAAGAAATTCACTTGCATGGTCAGGTTTATGTCGTCGGCTGTCAGCTTTTCAGGCAGAGCCACTGCTCCCGCGTTGTTTATCAAAATGTCTAACTTCTCTATTTCGTTAGTGAAGGTCCTTACTGATTTCAAAGATCCCAGGTCGAGAATTTTGTAGGTTACCTTAGAGTTTCCGGTTGCATCTTCGATTTGATCTCGAGCGAGTTTAAGTTTGGTTTCGTTTCGGCTTGCTATTATCACATTAGCTCCTCGGTATGCCAGATCCTTGGCAACTTCGAGGCCTATTCCTGAACTTCCACCGGTGACTATAGCCACTTTCCCGTTTAACTTTGCGTTTGTTTCGCACATCTTCGATTTGAACAACGACACCGAAGCGTGCCTGTTGAGATACTGATTTTTAAACAGGAAAATTGCAATCCTTAACAAACAAAACAAGTCTGTTTTTAATATTGTTTTGTCTCAAGGCAAAAAGGGTTTGAGTCACAGAGTCTGCGGTTTATTTCCGCGTGATATGACTCGATGTCTACAAAGTGTTTGTTTTGCTAGCGTGCTTAACTGCCGTGATTCGAATGATAATTGTACTAATTTAAATCCATTATGAAAATCAACTAATATTTCCTTTGTCTATATAAAGGCAAGATACACTTTAGGCCCCAATCGAATTAAATCGTTTTTATACGAAATATCGGTGTCAAAGAACTGTTAATAGCATTTTATGAGTAAGTCAAGAATTCCAATAGATAACCTGCCAAAATATACATATGTATGACGATACAGTGACGTTAGTAGGTAGTGCCCTGCCTGCTTAGCTCACGTCTCAGGTTCGAATCCTGGTTGAAGCAAAAAAATGTGATGAGTATAAATGATTGTTCTTCTTCTCGTGAAACTTTTCAAACAGTAGCTTCAAGAAAAAAGTAGTGCCTAAGTTTTTTTACATTAGTCCTTTTTTCGCAAAAATTTTATCTTATGAGTAAGTAATAGGTATATTCTGAAAATTAAAAAAATGTACTTATTTTTCGTTTTGTTCTATAAGGGGAGCGTTTGACCGTAAGTCACCCGGAATTGAAAACTGGCTCTCAAGTGGGGCTGATGAAACAAACCGGCAGGTACTTGGCGACAGATTTTTAACTTGAAGGTGGTAGCTAGAACACTGAAAATGCCATACCACCAAGCTACGGTTTCATCCCGATGTTTTCCTTCACCGAAAGCTCAAAACTACAATCCGTCATATTCTTTTAGATATGTCATAGAAAGTGTGTTCCACCAACCATTTCCTCAAACATACGATGGCAGGAAGCCTGTTGAACCGAGGGACCCATTATGTAAGCTGACCTTTCAGACTTCACAAGTCTATGTGGGAAGTTTCACAAGCCGATCTTTAAATTTATCGCTACGGAAGGGCCGAGATGGGTCGTGCCTCCTACGTAGAAATAAGTGCAGGGAGGTACATATATGGAACCTTTACATAATGCAGGTAGGTAGGTGAAATAAACCAACGCTTTGTAAATAGCAACATCGTAACAATATAAGAGAAAGCGATGCTGGCTCAGTGGTAGTGACGTCGGCTTGCGATTCGAAGGTCATGGGTTCCAATCCTACGATGAGCTTGAGCTTTCGGTGAAGGAAACCATAGTTTGGTGGTAGACATTCCAAGTGCTCGCCTGGCTACCTATCACCCTTAAGATAAGAACCTGTCGCCAAGCACCTATTAGTGTGTTCCGGCGGCCCCACATGAGAGCCAGTTCCCAAGCCAGGTGGCGAAAAAGGTAGTAATTGTTATTTATGATTTATGTAGTAATTTTTGAAAAAACCCTCAAATGCCACACACGGAACCAGCCAATCTGACGCCAACAATTAATACTAGATTACATTCAAATTAGCCCAAATATACAAAATCATACAGCTACCACTAACGAGTCCAAAATTATAATAATTATATGCAAAACGATACAAATCTGTGCGATTTAGTATCTCGATTGCTAATCGCTTACATTTATGGTTGATATTTCCGCTGATTTTTTTATGACACAATTGGATCGATCCGGGAGAGTCTAAAACCAAAATCGTCGTAAAGAATTTTTCAATCCATATTTCGCAGTAAACTCAGCAAATATTTTTCCCGTCTTTGCATATGCTTTTGTTACTATGATACGGATAGCGTTTATGTGTTACATTGTAATTATATCAGCAGTGGGAGTCCGGTGCGTGGTAAGTTGTCAGCTAGTTTTCGAGGTTAAGCTATAAAATTTGGGCTAATTACTACCACTTATCTCTGTAATTAAGATACTGAAAAGATTAAAAAAATATATTTATGTTAATTTATGTGATGCATAAAGCCTATAAAAAAAATGTATTTAGATATTGTTAAAAACATGTGTGCCAAAGTGCTGCCTACTCTGCGACGCAGAGGAGGGTAATGTATTTAACTGTATAAGTATATACCTACATATGTATTTTTGTTCCTATGTGGCGTTGAGATCAAACGCGTAGGCCGATTTTTATAATTCTTACGTCAATCGTTTTGTTTGAAGTTACGACCATTTTTCTGTAGGTAGATCTAAATATGAGAAAGACTTGTAACGTAGCCTTCACCATATTAAAAAAAATAGAATACACAGAAGACTTGATTCTTTTTAACGATTTTTTTACGTTTTCGTTACTTTCAAATCGGCATTAGGCCTTTTTCAACTGCGGTGTACCTAAATACTATTGATTCCAGACCCTTTAATCATGCTCATTCTTTTTCTCTGCAGGAGTTCCGTCAAGAGCGAGCAAAGTTGAACTACTTTAATCCGAAGTACATAGCAAATGTGACGATTTTAACTCGCCGGATCAGTCGTTATGAGCCCTACCGCACCAACCTTACTGCTACCACGCTCATGCCCTACGGAAACAACGTTACTGTAAGTACTTGTCATTTGAAGAACGAGACCTTTCAAAACTAGACAAACTTTAACGTCTACCTACCTACTTATCTATAAAAAAATACACGAATTAGGAGTAGATATATACGAGCAATGTCAAGAATCAACAGTTATTTATTCAATAGGATACAAACTTAAAACTAGCTACGCCTGTTCCAACCTTCTTACGCTGGCAAAAGAACAGGCAAGCAACGCCCGGTGGGTAATTTTTTTGGCGCGATCTCATTGACAATTTTATTCTTATTACTAATTAATTGAATTGGAGCAAGTTCACTAAAATCCCAAGCTTTTTTTTGTCATCTAAATAGTCAGACATTTTATAATAAGTTTTACCAATAAGATTTATGTTGGTTGGTTGTGCACATTGGGATTTGGAAACATGAATATTAACGGGTGTCGCCGAGGCAGGCCTCGAAAGAGATATTGTCGTGATGACCTTGACTCCGTTGAAGAGCGGTGACCAGAGGTTACGGGGATCGAGATATCAGGAAAGAAATGGGGGAGAACTTTGCCCAGGAGTGGGACTCTATAGTTTTAAAAAAAAGAAATAAACGGGAATTTTGAACCACACCGACAACAAATAAGCACGTTCCTACAACACAACATCATAACATCGTGATGAAACCATAGTTAGATGGTAGGGCATTTTCAAGTGCTCATCTGGATACCTATATTCCGGTAGTCCCACTAGAGAACCGGTTCCTAATCCAGGTGTAACGTGGCACCAACTTCGACCACTACATCACTTAAGATCAGGCGGCTTGTGTTCAAACGCTGCACTGTAAAGGAAAAGGTAAGGGCTTGGTAAGGGTGAAAAAGTGGCCTAAATAACGAACCACCCTTTAGGTGTAGGGAACGATCTGTGAACCAAACATGCATTTGTAATAGTCAGTACTGGATTAATGCCCTTTATGCAACATGCAATTGCAATTCCAGTTCGCATTGATATTGCAATTGAAGAGCGGTGGCGATTTCAAGATAATGTCGAAGGTGTGCGATTGCGTCAAGACTAAATGGATGCAGAATTACATGAGCCAGTTCACCAATCTAACGCTTAGCAAGTGCCCGTTCGTGCCTGTAAGTACTTTTGCCCATATTTTGGGGGGTAAAACCTGTACACTGGGAAAAAAAAAAGATTTCCCCGCGGTTTCACCCGCGTGGGCTACAGCTTTATGCATGCAAAGTCTCAGCCCGTTCGGTTTAAAATTGACAAAGTTTTATACAAACTTTCATCCCCTATTTTATTTCCTAGGGGGTAGAATTAATCAAAATCCTTTCTTAGCGGATGCCTACGTCATAACATCTACCTGCATGCCAAATTTCAGCCCGATCCGTCCAGTGGTTTGAGCTGTGCGTTGATAGATCATTAGGTCAGTCAGTCACCTTTCTTTTTTTTTTTTTGAGAATTAGGGATATTGCAGTCTGAAATCAGTATGAAATGTGGCCGATGTTCTTTAGTTAAGTTTTAGAAAATTACTCGACAGCATGACCTACAGTCATGTACTGTCACTATTATTTCCAACAGGGTACCTACGCGTACATAAACATGGAGCTGCCTCCTAGGAACGTCCCAATCCCCGTGATGGATGGAGACTACTACAGCATCATGGAACTGTTCATCACAGCCACCAAGGAGAAGATCCTGCAGGCGGCCACGCTCCTGCACTTCGACGCTTATGGCAGTAACAAGAAGGACAACAAGAACAAGAATAAAGATAACAAGAATAAGGATAAGAAGGGATAGTTGCATTAAAATTATTGTTAAAAGGTCTTAATTTTATTTTAAACTAGTTGTCTCGCGGTTTCACCCGCGTCATCCCGCTATCCCGTAGAAACTTTTTTCTGGGATAATAAGTTAATCCATCTCCATTCCAAATTCCGTCAAATTTGGTTTAGTAGTTACGGTGATACGTTGTAACAAACATTCACACACAAATTTATTATTATACGCATTTATTATATTAGTAGGAATAAGTAGGACTAGCCGCCCATTCTGGCTTCGCACGGGTAGATATTTATTTTTTAAATATTTTCGGTAAATTAAAAAATAACATTAAAAAAAAACTATAGTCTATGACACTCACAAATAACGAGGCTTTCTATTGGTAAAAGATTTTTTAAAATTGTTTGGGTAGTTCCAGAGATTAGCCCATACATCCTCACAAGCTCTACCTCTTTATAATATTAGTACAGTCAACGACAAAACTAGCTTATCGAATCAAATCAAATCAAATGGTTTTATTTGCTAGAATAAAAAATGATTTGATTTGATCATACTTGATATTTCAAATTATTATTTTTTTTGACAGTAAAGATTGTTTTTTTTTCTTTTTACAATGTAGCGTTTTGACCACAACTTATTTTAATTGATGATGTACTTAACGGTTGGGGTTTAAGTGACGGTAATCGGAAAACGTATTATTGTTGAGCAACTTTTGTCGTCGACTGTACCTATCTGTAGTTAAATTTAATCGCAAATACTTAAATTAAAAACGCACAGTAAAGGTTTCAATAACATTTAATCATATTTAATCATACTATCACACTATCACCTATAAATGCGAAAAAGTTTGTGAGTATTTTTCTCACTTTTACAAGCTGAAGACACACAGCTGATTACAAGATGGTTATTTAAACCTGGCAAGTAGAACACATCCACACAGTTGTCTGTAAATGAGCGCACGGCATGACATCGCACTGCATACGCATCATGAAGTCTCATTGTCTCTCTCACACGCGGTCAAGGTTATGACCATGACAGAGACTGTTATTGTTTTGTTAATACTACTGTATAACGAAATTGCATTGGTGTGAGTACTGTTTAAGTGTCAGTTTTGGATAACTTTGTGGTTAAGATTTAAACAACATTGAGTATGAGGTCTGCAGCTCGCTCCGCCATGGCGACTAACACCGAGTTAGGGAACAAAGACAAGGGTGATGGTAGCACGCTGGCATCCATCACTCGGAGGCCGGAAACGGATTTGACCCTGAAAAGCAAAATGGTAGAAGTAGATTCCTATGGGGGTATTATTTTGTCTGACCTCTGTGTGTGCTATCCTATGTTTTAATAGACGGAACGATTTGATGGTAGGGTATTTTGTAGTGCTCGCCCTGGCTATTTTCCACACTTCCGGTGTTTTCGGATTGTTACCATAGGTACCTGAGCTGGTCATCCACCACCTTCCCTCCAGCACAAGTGCCGCCAAGATGATGCCCCGTCACCGCTATTTCTCTGATGATACACTCCAAGAACACGTCAGGTGGGCTCTTGGGGGTGGTATTTCGAGTTGATTTAGAAGTTTGGTCTTTATGTCTGTGGAGATAATATAAATATTACATCGTAGGTTCCACCAGTGTTAGTACACTTCATTGTGCCCTCAACTTGAGGCAAAGGCAAGCCTTATGTGCCTGTAATTTCACCAGTACCCAAACTTTTGCTGCTTGTTTCTCGCCAAAATCGATATGATAGTATACTTATTAATTCCCCAAACGAGCCCTTTCTATTCCTTACATTCTTCTCCTCTTCACGCCTCTTTGGTCTTCCACCGTGTAGTTCCAGAAGGTCATACAGCGCTCCGGTCGTGGCCAGTGGATCTGCGCTCCTATGTCTTGGAACGGCTTGGTCGATACCAGTTTCTCTGCGCGGCGGATTGCTGTGACAAAGTTTAAGGAGTTGAAATCAAGTCACTATAAAATACACAGAAAGAGGTTTGACAAACGTTCTAACAGTTTATCAAATGACTGGGAGGGTCTGTATTTGGTTTGAATTGTACATTAACCCACTACTTATTGGAAAGGTTGAACTGATCAGTGCCACTCAGAATTCTGAACATCAACAGTTCAAAATCCTTTGTAGCAATGCACTGCGCTCGTCACTCAGAGAATTAGATCACAATAATTTTAAGACACTAAGGTATAATCTTATCACGATGCTTTCTTTTACCAATATCTTTTCCAGACGGACTCTGCAAAATAGACCTTCCTACCACTACACTAGAACATTTATTTGAACTGACCTCTGATGATGCAGCGGACGTCGACGTGAAGCTGCAAGTACCCAGGGTCCACTACAGGCGGTAAGGAAGTAGTGGAGTCCTGCAAGGTAACCCTGCCCCTACTCGAAGGTTGGAGACAGGTGCACAGGAACATGAAGCCCTCCTTGCTAGTCTGGTTGTAGAAGGGAAAGGCATCACGGAAGACCTGGGAGTAGAGAGAAACAATTATGATGGAGCCCCTCAAGGTTAACGTATTCTTACATCTCTTTCAAACATTGAATGAGCGACAGAGATGCATGCATATTTTTGATGTTTTGCGGTCCATAGAGTGCGCGAGTTTAAGGCTGCATGGTCCCGATCTTTGGCTCTTCTCATCCAACAAGATCTTCGGTAGATATCGATCAGAAATAAAGTGAAGGTGATGCAGTGGCGATGGAAATAAATTCGAAATCCAACTTGAACTGTTCTGTCACAAGAAATCCATCATTTTTTTTTTGTGAAAAATATCCAACTTACAAATTACCTTTGGTTTATAGTTAGACAAGTCTCGTAACAATCTTTCGCTCGCTGTGCCCATAGAAAATAGCAAAACGGCCGATTTGTTCTGGAACTCCACTCCAGCCACTGGTGGAAATGAGAGCAACCCTGCAAACGTCAAAAGGGGAAAGCTAGTACTAAAAACATTATGCTTATTGAAATAAAACCATTTTGAGTACCTAAACTGGAAAAGCACCTTGTACACTCTCTCGGATTCTTCTTTTCGTTGTTCTGTTTTCTGTTGTTGTGGTGATACAATCAAGTGTTTTAGTATGTGTGTTGTGTTACTGTTGTGTTGTGTCATGTGTTGTTTATTATGTGTTCTCTATGTGTGTATCTAGTTAAGCAATTTTTTTCTTTTCCTTCTAACAGTGTAGTGTTGTGGTTAAATTGGTGCCACAAAGAAATCCTCAAAGTATGGTTAAGAAAGGATGTTGGAGGGTCGACTTGCGCCGAGTAGCTGGCATTAGTTGTGTGAGAAGAACTGAATACAAGGCACAGTAGCTTCCTTTGGGAAAGGCCTATGACCAGCTGATGACAATGTTGAAAAGAAACTAACCACCGCCATTCCATAGGTAATCGAAAACGGTGCTTAGAGAAAAAACCTTCGGCAGCGTCACACTGATTGGTTTCTTGATGCTGACGTAGATGGGCATATTCATGTGGTCGTGAAGGTTCCGGCCTACATCTTCGTTTAGCGATACCGGCTTTATACGTAACCTGGCGAGGACAGGAAATGGTGTTTAATAATGTGTAGTGGAATTAGCTGTTTAAACGGGAGAGGCTTAATTAAGCTCAGCAGTGAATGTCTCCCGGCTTATTTTTTTTTTTACTACTTACAGGGTAGCGTTTCACCACAAGTTATGATGTGGTCAAATATGCCGCCACGCTACACTTGAATTAAGAACTGGCTCCCAAGTGGGGCTGCCGGAACACACCGATAGGTGCTTGGTGACAGATTGTTAACTTGAAGGTTGTAACTAGCCAGTTATGGTTTCATCATGATGACGTTTTCCTTCACCGAAAGCTCAAGAATATTGTAAGTTGTGGACGTTGTGGTGTAGGTTGTACCCAAGACCTACAGATCGCGCGGCGACCATAGAGCCATCATCACTTCAAATATTAAAATCTATCCAAAATTTCTCGACCAACGCTTTGTGATAGAACAGCTTGAGTCTTAACTTCCCCAAGAAACTTTGTACATACTACTAGTGTGATACCAGTGTACCTACCTTCGCAATAAATCTTCAGGCCCAATCCCTGACAGCATTAGAATCTGCGGTGTCTTCACAGCTCCAGCAGAGATAATAATTTCTTTGGTCGCGAATATATTGTTCAATTCTCGGTGGTTCTGTAGGATGTACAGAGACGAAGCTGTTTTGTTTTCGAAACGGATCTGAAAATGAATAGGTACTCCTTCAACACTGTGAGCCGGACTGGATGAAAGAAAGCAATGTGTATGCAGTGTAGGGAAGATCATTTCGAAGACTACAATATGCATGAAATAAAAGCCCACAGACGTCTTCCGGCACTAGACTAAATCGAGAAAAAATAATGGTAGATCATTAACGACTGTGTTAGCTAGTGATAATATCAAAAAAGCACTCGTATTTCTGAAAAGATGACTTAATTTTTTAAGATGCACTACAGCATTTTCTAAAGTGCAAAGATTATACCATAAACATATATCTACTTAGTTGTACTTATGAGATATTGTGAAGATCCAGTGAACAAGCAAAGCTTTGAGACTGTTAGGCCAACCACTTACCGACCCAGAACCTTTTTGTAACTATACTTACAGAAACAGCCTGTGTCCTAAGCAGGACATGTAAATTCTTCCTGCCCATCGCAGGTTTGAGGTATCCATCCAGACTCATATGTCTCCTCCCATCCTTGACCGCCGCCGTGGCCCTTCGCAGTGAGGTGTGCTTGTCTTTTATCAAGTTGGAGGCCTGTTTAAAGGTCGCCAGGAGTTCGTTTTGGTCATCGATTTGTTTAAGTTTTATTGGCGCCTGAAAATTTAGAAGTAGAATCATAAGTAGGTGTTCTTTAAATCATCACTGATAGTCGTTATCTCTTATATTATCTTCGGTATTCTGATATTGAACTCCTTGGCTTTACACAGGCAGTATTAGTCTAAAAAGTACAAAGAATTCCTGAAATCCAGGCACATTCCTCACAAATTAAAGGAAGGGAAAGCATGTTCAGATCAGCTAGACCTAAGCAGCAAAGATTAGAAATTAGGCAGAACTGTGTAGTATAAAATAGTTAGGCAATTGGACATACCAAACTTAAATCCAAAAATAGTATAACATTCAGGTACTTACTTTATCTCCTGGACATTCTCCATCTAACGCACAATCTTCAGAGTCGAATTCGCTTCTCACAGTCCCGAAAGCCTTAATAAAGTAAGGTTTCAGGTCTTCGAAAGACCAGCCACGGAAGCCGAGCCGGGCCCACCGGTCGTAGTCTTCTGGATGCCCTACTCCATGCAGGAGGAAGTTAATCTGGCTGGAGCCGCCTAAACCTTTGCCTCGGGGGAGGTATTGTGCCTGGAAAAATTGATTTTGGGTATAGAATTGGCGGTTGTTTGGACGCAGGTTGATTGATTGATAGATTGATGTGGTAGAAGGTGGCGCCAATCAGGCGCGGAATCAGGCCATCTAAAAAGGATATGGTCGCGGCCACTCGAAAATCTGCCAATTGCATTTCGGACTACAAAATGTATGACGCTCCCGCCAAAATAATGCTTACCTTTGCTTTTTCATTGAATAAATGCGCAAATAGAAATATATCTATGTAGTCAGCGTCATCTGTCCAAGATTTAAAACTTCGTTTTTCCCCTTTCCCATTTCCCAGTAGGGGGCACGTCCACCGTACCCACAACGGTGGATCCGCGCTTAGCGCCACTACCAATAAGCGCATAACGACAATCAATCAATCACTGACAGATGCTTGATTTCGGTATAGCATTACAACCGAGGTGACCACTATAAAAATTAAATCTCTAGCCACATATGTTCGGCAATACCTGACCCCACATCCCAAAAGAGGAGAAACTCTGAGGCGTGGTCTTCACGGCCCAGTCGTTAGGCCCTTGCTGAGCCGCCGTGGCTGTCAGCGGGATCCTTGTGAAGTACCCCATGTGGTCACCAGCTTCAATAAGAAGCACTTTTGTGTCAGGGTCTTCGGAAAGACGAGCAGCGAGGATGCAACCAGCTGTGCCAGCACCGACTGCAAAAATAGATCTTGTAGATAGATAGGTGGATAAAATTTTATTGTTTCACCACAAAAACAGAAAAATAGAACAACATAAAAGGAAAGATCTTCAATTTTCAATTTATTCAATTTCAATTCCTACTTCCTACTAATATGTGAAACTGAAAGTTTGCGAGTATGGATGGATGGGGATGGATGGATGGATGTTTGTTACTCTTTCACGCAAAAACTACGGAACGGATCTGAATGAAATTTGGAATGGAGATAGCTTATACCCTGGATTAACACATAGGCTACTTTTTATCCCGGAAAAGGTTCCTGTGGGACAACGGGAAGACGCGGGTGAAACCGCGGTGCGCAACTATTATTCTATGTAACAGCAAAGAGACGAGCTTGTCGCTCACCTGGTGGCGGTAATTAATGTCTTAGAAGGTTAGACATTTACACTATCCCTGAAGGTCTAACCAAAGCTGTTTTATTCTGATGAAAATCCTGTGGGCTCCACGCGAGCAAAGACGCGGGCGGGCCTCACTTAGTCGATAATGAAATATTGCTTGCTATGAGAATTTTAAAGGTGCTAGAATGATAATTTGAAATGTTTTTTTACTTACCTATAATATAATCGTACCTCTTCTCAGGTTTCACAACTACACTGGTGTAAACATGGACATATTTCTGGTATACAATATAGGAAATACACGCAACCAATATACTGAAAATGTAAGAAATGAGAGCCATTTCAATCAGCATGTGATGTCAAAGACCTGACTGTAATGTCTGATTTCTGTAATATTACTTAATTCCAGTACGTGTGCCATAATTAAATTAATCAGAGGTAGTCAACATTTCTACGAAAATTAAACAAAATTAAAAAAAACTTTTGTTAAAAATTAATAAGGTGAAATGTTAATCCTACAATAATTAGAATTTACTTTTGAAACGGGATAATTACCATGCATTTGTTTTGACTTCTCGATATTTCGACACTGTTGCAAGCGCCATGATCACGAAGATATCTAGTTTCTAATCCAAATTCTAAACAACCACTATAGTAACTAAATTTCTCAGGGCCATTTTATCCTGACTTTGTGACATCTTCGACAGCATTATCATTAACATCAGAAGTATAAAGCATGTGTGAGGCATTGTAGCTCTGAGACAGTTGAACCGATTTTGATTTAGTGTAATTGGTTTCAAGAGGTGACTTGAACAAGGTTGTTCTTAGCTCTATTGTCAGGGGTTGGCCCTGAGAAATTTTCCAAAGTTGTTGGAGAAAATGGGTTTGTACTCGGTATTACTTTCGTAGTTCAGAAGTGAGTGAATAAATTTATTTAAAAAAAACTTAAGTGGTAAAGGGAAATGTTTGTACACCCTGGTTGAAGACTTAAGAGGATTATAGTTCAAGCGACGGCAGCGGCGGCTTAAAAATCAATACTTCCTTTAGATTACGTCACACTAGTAAGTATAATATGTAGATAGATAATTATATAGATAACTATTCTACAGTAGTGTCGTAAGCCACAAATTGACCTCACATAATATATTTTTGTTCTAAGTCCTTTACTGTCTCAAATTAAAATAGAGGAACATTCATCAATAGGTTCAGAATGGATAACAAAAATCAAATAAAAGATTGTCTTTGGTGTTTTTACCTTTACTGTATTAGAAACTTGTTTACATTTACATTTGTGATAAATACTAATATTTCTTACCTCGTCTTAATTATTTCACTGAATTTACAATACCATTCTTCATGTGTATGCAGAAAAATAAAGCTTGGTTGGTCCAAGTTGCATACAATATAAAGTATAAAAATCATCTTACAACTGAAACTGCGCGTTCTCAAAATACTCGGTAACTGTCCGTCCATCTGTCCATGATCATTAGTTCTCTTAAAGCGTCACCTCTCCACCATCTTCAATCATCTCTCCGACAGCGGGGACCATGACTGGTGCCTCGATGACTTGCTTGCGGCCTTTAGCATCTACAACTTCAATTGTTTCGGGCTCCACTTCCATCTCCGAGGCTTCTAGTGCTTGTCTCTGTTTGAGGCCTGCGGCAGGCGATCTGAAAAATAATTTAAGTGTTTAAACAGTTTATCTCCTGGTAACCTCAGGACATAATATTATAGTGAAATTTGAGACATTGCTAAGTTCAACGCAGCATAATGTAGTCACATCAGCTTCAAGCTGCTTCCCTATCTCTCTTATATATAAAAATGAATCCCTATTTCCCTTGGTCACGGCATCACTCGTGAACGGCTGGACCAATTTCACTAATTCTTTTTTTTGTTGTGTTTGTTATTGCGAGGAAAAGGTTCTTATAAAGAGAAAAATTTAAAAAGTCTGTTTTATTGCGATAAACTGCAGTCCGCGCGGGTGAAACCGCGAGGTGCAGCTAGTTGTTAAATAAATAAATGATCATCATCATCATCATCATCAGCCGGAAGAAGTCCACTGCTGAACATAGGCCTCCCCCCTTGCACGCCACCATGAACGGCTATTAGCCATTTGCATCCATCGGCTCCCTGCGACTCTTACAATGTCGTCGGTTCACCTAGTGGGGGGCCTACCTACAGAATGTCTTCCGGTTCATGGTCGCCACTCGAGAACCTTTCTTCCCCATCGGTTATCGGCTCGTCGAGCGATGTGGCCTGCCCATTGCCACTTCAACTTGCAAATTCTGAGAGCTATGTCGGTGACCTTGGTTCTTCGGCGAATTTCCTCATTACGGATTCTATCACGCAAAGAAATTCCAAGCATAGCTCTCTCCATGGCTCGTTGTGTGACTCAATAACAATGATACTTATGTACCTACAATAATTTATGAAGGCATACCTAAACGACCATGCCTTGCGCAATTAAGATAATATATGATTTCATAATGCGATGACACTACTTGCTTGCTGCTTTGAGGTGCATGAACAGATTGTGAAATTGACAATAAGGACATTCAGAAGAGATTAATATAGCTGTGCCCAGAATGAGTTCCCTTTTTATCTTTCTAACAACTCATTTTTTCTGTGAGAAGCCTTGGGAGCCATTGCTGATCGTTAGATAAGAAGAAAACAAAACAACATTACTTGTTGAAAGTTTCTTGGCTGATTGTTTTACCAGTGTAAGGGGGTTAGAACATGAATAGCCAATTCTCACCAGTGCTATCATAATACACATTATTCAAAGTGACTAATTTTCAAAATGATTATTCTCAAATAGACTTAGCTTGGTAGCATTTAAACAGAATGCTTTTTGATAGGTGAAGAAACATTATCACAACTAAAAACGTGCATAAACATAATGCTACTTACTTGATCAGTGATATGTCTCGCTGGACTTCCCTAACATCCCTCTGCCATTCCACTTCGCGCCCCTTCCTCAATCTCTGCATAATGTAGTTGTTGGACCTTCTTTGTCTTATCTCTTCGACCTTCTTCATGGCCTCGATGGTTTTGGTCCATAGCTCTCTGCTATACTTCAAAGGCTGATGCCTACGCTTCTCGAACTCAAACGAAGGGTCGATAGCCAACTCCTTGCCCGCAGTCTTGCGGTATGCTTTGGTCCATTTGGTTTTACGCGGGTTCTTCTTCTTTTTAAACGCTGCGTGGCATTTAGAACGGCAGAATCTGAAAATCTGTTTGGTTTTGGTTAGTGACATAATTTTGTGAAATGGAGGGGAAACATGTGGGAAATTATTTTTAAATTAGTTATGTACCTTGCAATCGTTTCTGACGAATTGGATGCCGTGCCCAGGAAATATCCTGGAGGAGCAAAAATAACAAGTTTCAATACGCATTTTTACACGTGCTGTTCTATGCACACATGTCAAATGTCAAAGAACAAAACAAAAGCAATCGCTTTTGATTTGACAGTTTGACTGAATAGCGCGACTTGACATTGACAGTAATCACAAAATGAATGTTGTTAAATTAAAATCTTAGATGAAATGATGAAATAAAAATGTTAACTATAATTAATTAATAGATTTATCATTGAATTCACAGTATTAAAATTAAAAAAATTATGAATAATATTTTTTGTGTTAAGCGCTACCTATAATATCTAACTAGAACTATTCACGCCACAACAGTACTGCTACTCGCCGCTAGATGGCAGCAAACGAATATAATGTTGTAACAAAATCATGTCAGGCCTATGCGGCTGTTGATAATAAACATTTCCGTATTTTCAGTTATTTCCATTTATAGGCAACTGGAAATAGAGTAATGTTTGTTTATACACGGCACGCATGGCAAATGTCTAACCTTCTAGCACTTCATTACTTGGTAAGCGATGGATGGATTTCGAAACTCTACAAACAATTTCACTAGAGTACGTAAAGCATAATAATATTTAGTAGTCAAAATAGCTTTAGAAAGGCCTGTTACCACGAAAAACGGTTTCGTACATTGTTCAACTATTTTGTCTGAAGATTATTAATATATTTCATGTAAGTAGGTAATATTTAGTTTTGATAACATAGGAACTTGGAAAACATAAACAGGATGCAGAAGGTATCAAATCAACACAGTAAAATACTTGTTAGAGAATATAGTAACTATAGAATAGGATTGTTCCTAGTAAGGGTTGGTTATGGTTCATCATAGTTTTTTCATCTTACAGAGATAGCGTTTGGACACAAGTCACCAGATGTTAGTGACGATGTGCTCGAAGTAGAGGCCATGCTACATCTGAATTGGGGACTAGCTCTCAAGTAAGGCTTCTTAGGACACCAATAGATGCTTGGCGACAGATTCTTAAGTTGGTAGCTAGCCAGACAAGTAGGTACATACTAGAAAATACCCTACTGGTGTTAGGGTTTCATCACGATCATTTACCGAAAGTTCTAGCTCATTGTTGGATTCGGACCCAATGACTGGTCGCAAGCCGATGTCACTACCACTAATAGGCTAGTAGGTAATCTAGTAGGTTATGACACTTATGTGTTGATCAATATGTACTTGAGAGGGATTGAGTGACGAGTGATTTGTATGACAAACTCAAATCTGCGCGTAAGCAGTGATTATTGCTTGAGCGTCGTTCTAGACCAGCCTTACGCCCCAAATTACTTAATAAACGATCCTGATCCGTTATCCGCGGGATCGATATGTCATATCATAATATGTCATTTTAGTAGTGATTATGTCAAGCCCTAGTAAATGACATAACATATCGATCCAAAACCGCGGATAACGGATCAGGATCGATTATTATTAATTTCGGGCGTTAGTAATCATCGCTTCAGAATCGCTTCAGATTCGCGTTAGATCCAGTAACCCAGAAAAATTGTGAAATTCCACCGCTCTCTAACATCTTGCCAATACTAAACACCGGACAGTCTCAATGGAATGCATTTTTCGTGCATTCCCACCGTTGCAGTCGAAACGGCTTCATTTGCCATTCCGTCGACAGCGCATGCAAATTATATGGACGTGGTTTTTTTTCACCGGAGCGTGCAAAAAATGTCACGTCGCCGTGTCAGTGTTGATAAATGAGGTGACATGCCGGGATGCAACGGCGGAATAATGATTGCTAAGGACAGTGGACACTGCAGAAAAAAAACTTAGTTCCAGAGTTCAACTCGCACTAGACCGGTTTTTTTTTAAATTTTTACAAGGTAGCCTTTTGTCAAAGTGGCAACTCGTAGGTAGGTAGGTACTTTTTAAATTGAAAAAGTAACTCAAAAACTTTTTTGGAATACGATTTAAAATACCTAACCCGTATTACCAATTTTAGACCCGCCAAGATACGGTAAGGCACGCTGAAAAAGAAATGTTTTTATGGAAACAATATGGTCAATCGGTCAAAAGTACCACGCTATACGCTTGGACTGTGAACTGGCTCTCAAGCGAGGTTGCTGGAACACACCGACAGGTCCTCGGTGACAGATTAGACCGTCAGCTTACGGCCGGTATGTAAATGTAAATTTGACATAAGCTCCATAGAAGTAGGACCTAATGTCAAATTAATGTCAAACCGTGGATAGATCGGTAATTGCAACCGGCCGTTACTGTGGGTATTCCCCTTTATTTTACAACAGAGCGACTGACAAAGGTGTTTAAAACAAAGCGAGTGAAGTGAACGTGACGATGTTTACCATATTAAAGTCGAGGCTGTTGGTATTTTTCATAGTAAATGCATTTAGTTACCTTAGAGGTTGTCGGGGTCCATTCATGGTAGGTTTTAATAAAGGCGCAATATTTGAAAAGAGTCGTAACCTAGTAAGTAACAAAAGTTTTTGAAAAACATAGGTTACTGTTCAGTTATTCATAAGCTCTGGAAATAGAAATAAATTTTTCCCGTTTTCAGTTTGTTTCAGTTACGTTTCATATTTTTTTTACTTCTTACAAAGTAGCTTTTGACCACAGGAACTGGCTCTCAAGTGAGGCTGCCGGAACACACCGATAGGTGCTTGGCGACACATTCTTATTTTGGTAGCCAGGCGAGTACCTACTAGAAAATATACCACCAAGCTATGGCTTCATCACAATGTTTTCCTTCACCAAAAGCTCAAGCTCATTAAACTCCCGACCTACGGATCGCAAGCCGACATCAATACCACTGAGCCTTCATAGTACCTACTTCCGATTTATAAATGTAAACACACATAGACATTCCATGTTGGAAGTTAATTTTTCTGTCACACTGACAGTTGTGACTGAAGTATGCGTCTAGACCTCGGATCATGACAACTCAATGGATGTATCTACCACATAGTGTCTCCACATTTTTACGGGGAATTGTGTGTGGTCAATGACATTAAGTGACTTGTGATTATGCTGTCCTAAAGCACAGACATAGGAATGGGATGTAGTTAATTTTTTTTTATCCACCGCAGTCCACATCACTCGACGAACTAATAACAGATGAGAAAGAAAGGTTCTCGAGTGGCGACCACGAACCAGAAGACGTTCTGTAGGCCTCCCACTAGGTGGACCGACGACATCGTAAGAGTCGTGGGCGTGGGGAGCTGATGGATGCAAGCTAATAGCCGTTCATTGTAGCGTTCAAAGGAGGAGGCCTATGTGCAAGTGACTAAACAGCTGAACGGATCGTAATTAATATTAGCGAGGATAGATAACATCCTGGGGAAGGACATAGGATACTTTTCATCACGACTAGCCCGCGTGAGTGAAATCGCTGGTAACATCTAGTCACTACATGGTATAAAACAAAGTCGCTTCCCGCTGCCTGTTCCTATGCAAGCTTAGAGCTTTAAAACCACGCAACAAATTTTAAAACAATTTGCAGCAATAGATAGAGTGATTTAAGAGGAAGGTTTCTATGTATAATAACTACATATTATAGTACAAAAAAGCCGAAAAATTCAACGATTTGTAAAATACTGCCCCACATTAGTATCTACAAATCTACATTGCACCCGTGCGATGTCGGGGCGAGTCGCTAGTAAACATTAAATGGAGAAGAAAGGTTTGAACTTTCGCTAATTTTGTGCTTGATTAGTTGTAACTATAGTCAGTTACCATTACCTCAGTTTATAACCTAGTCTCATCTTAAGGAAAGTTCCCATCATTCATTAGCCAACGGTGCCTTGATTCGACACCCTGATTACGCAAACCCTCCCCTAGTTAGTCCATAATTCAGTAGGCGCCGATCCGTGGCTCACTTAGCTCTAGGTTCAGGATGTACTAGGAAGTGTAGCGTGTATTTAGTGATTGAGTGTGACCGATCCTATGCGTAATGCGATGTTGAACGCGCATTCTGCTGCGCTTTCAATAGTGATTATGTTGTTGGGGCAGTGATGGGATTATACAGGAAATATTTTAAGGTCTAAATTTTGTTTTGTTTAATGTCTGTCGCCAAGCACCGTGTGATCCGGCAACGTTCCTTGCAGTGTAACGTGGCGATACCATAGACCACATCATCACTTAGCATCAGGTAACTTACAGAACGGAAAGTTCAGCACAGATTTGAGTCAGTCTTGTCATTCAAATGCGTCACTCAAACAAACGATACTCACAATGTATGATCGTATCTCAAGCTTCATTCTAAAATACAAGCCTAGTACTGATCTAGAATTCAGCTTCAATTAGGGATTAGCAATATTTATCGATTTTATGAAACAATCTATATTAATGACCAAAATATCGGTAATTTAGTATTTTGATTTTAAGTATCAAAATATGGTCATATTCTGTTTACAATATATTCTATAAAGAACAAAGTAATATTAATTATTTAATCGCGTTAATTTACATTACGACAGATATAATGCTGGATATGTGAACAAATAACAATAACTTATTAATTTTCACAAGAAGTTAGATTAAAATTACGTACGCATTTAAAGCACTAACAACATCGTTCCGAAAATATCGATATTTTGTAGTCGATAAAATCTTAGTATCGATATTAAGCTACCGATATCGACATCGGTATTTTGCCAATACCGCTCATCTCTAGCCCTCAATAAACAAGCTTTGTTACTATACATTCGCAAGTAAAGCACGCGTCTAGTGCCTTCTGCATCATTTGTGATTACCGCACGCTCCATTTGTGGCGGCTACTTAACAAAGCGCCAATTTGGAGCTTGGAACTTGTAACTGTAATAGATTGTGGACTCATTGTGTGATTTGTTTCACTTATAGCTCTAATAAAGGCCTAATAGATGCTTTCCCTAGGGTTATCAGGGTTTCGATCTGAGAGACGCTGTGAAAATGTTTAAAGCGATGACAGCTCAGTGATAGTGACAAATCGACTCACAATGAGTTTGAGTTTTCGGTGAAGAAAAACATCGCGGTGAAACCATAGCTTGGTGGTAGGGCGTTTTCTAGTGCTCGCCTCGCTAGCTACCTCAAGTTAAGAATCCGCCAAGCATCTATTAGTGTGTTCCGGCAAACCCATGCACTTGAGAGCCAGTTCCCAATGTGTAGTGTGACGCCACCTTCGACCACATTGTCACTAACATCAGGGTGACTTGGGGTCAAGCACTACCTTGAGAGAAGTAAAAAAAGAATCATCAGCCTTTTACGTTCCCACTGCTGGATGCTGGGACACAGGTTTCCTCTCAGAGAGAGAGAGAGAGAGAGAGAGAGAGAGAGAAAGTATGGGCCATAATCCACCACGCGGACCTAGTGCGGGTTTGTGGATAGGCTAGCTACCAACCAGTTTACCTATATAAGTACAAGTTACATTTTTTATGAGCGGTGGTGGCCGAACGGTTAGGCGTGCGACTTACAAGACGCCGACACCGAGTTCGAATCCTCTCGGACCCGCACCTATGACTTAATAAGTTATGTGCAGATTTGCCATCGCTCAAAATGGTGAAGGAAAACATCGTGAGGAAACCGGCATGTCCAAGAACTGCAACATTCAAGGGCATGCGACATCTACCAACCCGCACTGGGCCAGCGTGGTAGATTACAGCCCATACTCTCTCACTGAGTGAAGGCCAAAGTCCCAGCAGTGGGAACGTGAAAGGCTGTTAATGATAATGATGATAACATTTTCCCTCTACAAGACTACAGAGCGTCCCTAAACATAAAACTCAATGACTTCTACTATTATTAGCCTTTCTCTGGTGATAGTGACAGTGTAATGTAAATATCCCGTTTGATTTAAATCAAGAGAGGTCGTTCAACAGAAATACCGAGGTTGACCTATAAACTAACTTTCTCCTTCACCCGTCTCATTTCAATAGTAATCGAATCAGATTTCTTTACACTTACATTCGATATAGTATTGTTTAAGGCCCAGTAGGCTCAGCATGAAAATTTTTCTCCGAAACAAATAGGTCTTTTAAAAGTACAAAGTAGGCCCCAACCATGAAACGTAATTCCGCAGTTTCGGTCCGAAATTTCGTGCGATTCGTTCCAAAATCAGTCCAGCTAATAGAAAACAAGAAAAAAGTATTAGTTTGACATACGTATTTCTGACCACGTGACTTAGCGTTGAAATATGTCAAACCTATACTTTTTTCTTGTTTTCTATTAGCGTCAACGATTGTAGAATGCGTCTTGGCTAGGGGCCCTGAAGATACAACTTGCAGTTTCGTTCGTCCTAAAATCTACCATGAAGGGTTCCGAACAAACGGAATCATGTCACTATGGTCGAACAATTCTTGTGTTATTTTATTCTTTTTGTTTCGTCCCGCAGTTTTGAAGAGACATTTTCGTGGTAGACTAGTCAGGCGACAGAGGGGCACCTCATGCCGATCTGGAAATAATTAACATTAAATCAAAATTGCCATATATAATTGAAACAGTATTTTTTATAAAAAAACTTATATGCCTTCTGGGTACTTGTATTTTTTAACAAAGTGACGCTATTGTCAAGTTTCAGCTATATATAGATCAGGAAAAATTGGTAGTGGAAAGTGGACACTGCACATTTTTTTTCCAATATTGAGATGTTATATTTTTGAATTTTGTACAATCGAAAAAAATAATGAAAAAATGGTTTTGTTTAACTCCAATTCTCAGCTTAAACTCGATACCGTACCGGTGCCTTAAGTCGTCACGGAGCTTGTAAACGGTTTGTTCCCTAGCCGTTTTTGGATCGTTTTCTAGCTGTTCTTGAGCCATTCCTGTCTGTAATGGGCTGATGTAAGCGACACCAGAGATGCGACCGATTAAGTGACAGCAATTTGGTTTCGGAAAGTGTAATCGATACTGATGAACGAGCGAGTGAAAGAATAAGTGTTGTCAGATAATAGTTATGATACAACGTGTTCATTGGTTCCTCGTAGCTTTACGTCTGAAATTAGTAATCGATCCTGATCCGTTTTTCGTGGTTTTGGATCGATATGTTAATCAATATGTCAAGCTTTACCCCTAAAATTACATATAATGACATGACATATCAATCCGAAACCGCGAAAAATGGATCAGGATCGATTATGTATTAGTTTCGGGCGTTAGTGACCAATGGCAATCATGTTTAGGGTACCGTGTCTCAAAAGGAAGAACGGAACCCTAGTAGAATCACTTCGTTATTCGTCTGTCTATCTGTCTGTCAAGAGCCTTTTTCTCAAGAACGTGTTGAGGTTTGTATATACCTAGATCAAGTTGAAGACAGAGAGTCATTAAATTTGGCATGAAGCAAGATCATATATTACGTGCAAAGAAAAACGTCTGAACACCGTAAATATGTAGCTTAATATGCAGTATGTATATGTGGGTATATAATTATGTAGTAATATGTTATAACAAAAGATAAACCGATAAACGATGGGGAAAAAAGTTTCTCGAGTGGCGACTACGAACCGAAAGACGCTCTGTAGACCCCCACTAGGTGGACCGACGACATTGTAAAAGTCGCAGGGAGCCGTTAGGTGCAAATGGCTTATAGCCGTTCATGGTAGCGTTCAAAGGGGGAGGCCTATGTTCAGCTGTGGCTTTCTTCCAGCTGATGATGAATAACAAAAGAAAACAATTTTGTACAGAACCCTCCGTGCGCGAGTTTAACTTGCACTTGGTCTGTTTTTTACAATAATTATGGAAACAGAGAGATCTCCTGTGACCTACTTTGTGCCACTTTATGAACAGAATGCTTCACGTCTCGATCTTCAATTTCAAAAAGCATATTATAAGCTTTTGAAGCAAAAAGAAAATTACACTCGACGAATATTATTTTCACAATGAATTTACGAAACGTACAAAACGTTCGCGATACAATTTCGCGAGCAATTTTTGCGAATAAATCTTTTGATGGTGCTCTGTATACCACGTTTTTGTGCGTTAAAAGGGGCTTTATTTCTTTACGGTGAGGGTTGAAATTGTGGTGTTTGTATGTTTGTTTTAGTTGGTCAGTTATAATCGGCTGAAGCCATATGCGTTAGCGCCTCCGGGTGACGCGTGACTTTTGACTTCTTTTGTGTAGAAGCGTGGTGTAAAATGATGGAGATGAGCGTTTGTGAATTTGGGTTTTTATGTATATCTTATCGGATTCTTATTAGTATTATTTCAATTAAAATTCGCCGTGCCGTGCGCAGTCTCCCTACCACTCGGAATTGGCTCGACCGATTTCAATGTTTCCTTGTTTAAGCTCAAACCAACGTCACTATCACTGAACTATCCCAATCCAGGTGTAGCGTGATGCCACCTTCGAGCACATCGTCCCTTAACATCAGGTGACTTATGATCGCTACCCTTTATGAAGTCAAAAAAAGCTGTCAATGTTTATCTACCAAAGAATAGATATGAGGTAAAATGAGAATAGGAAGTTTACCTTCTTCCAATAGAGTTGTACAGTCTACCAGTTGCACTTTAATTATTATTAATCTTGAATAAATTAGTAATCAAAATCTATTTTTCATTTCGTCGTTAATGTCCACTGAACGTAGTAATTACAAGAACAAGAATACAAGAATGTAAAGTCTGTGAATTCACGCGATTGCTTACTTCATTTCTCTAAAGAATGCAGTTGTTTGGCCGGACTAGGTAGCTGTGTGGTAGGTTGCTGGCAGGGAAATCTTGGCGTGGTCGATGAGTATAAAGCTAAAAAACATAGGAAGAAATTAATCACGGATTTTGCGATCTCAGTTGAACTATTCGTGTCAAAACCTTTCCATACAATTTTATTTCTATTTATTTATTTTTACGTTTTTACGTGAAATGATTAGAAAAATTTATGAAGCCAAATGATGTTTCTGGCTCAGCAAAAAAATAATAGAACATAGGTAAAATTTTATAAAAAGACATATGTAATAATTGTAGAGTCAGTGGCATACAAAATATATTTTTTGTTGCATTTGTTGACGAAACGTATACAGTTATACACACAGTACAAACTCTACTACGCATGCGCGTACTCTTACGATGCCTCGACAGAAAGAGTAGGAACTCTCCCACTCCTTCTTAGCTAAGTCCTAGTATTACAGTATTCGTACGGTTCGAAAAAATAAAAGCCCCACCGCGCCTAAATAAGTTTCTGTAAAATATAAAATTTAAGAATGCAGCCAACCTTCCTGCATGCTACTTACCCCACCGTATGCAACTTTCCTGATGTCGTCTAGTTTCTCACATATTAAACAGCCATTATTATTACATAAATCTCGATAAACGCCTTTATTTATTACCAAATGTTAAATTTTAGATTGTACTACTTCAGTGAAATATTACCAACGCGACTCGTGGGCTAGTGGCCGAAAATACCGAGGTATACCATACTAAAAGATTATTCTATGGCCTCAGTCACATTTTAGTAGCCTTAGGTACAGACAGCGACAGAAGTCACTGAACAATATCACAATTTTCGATGCTCTTAACCATCATAAACACCAATCTTCGACCGAATCATCACTTAACATCAGTTGTGTAATGTTATAGTCAAACGCTACCTTCCAAGTTGTAAGAAAAAAACAAACATTACTGATCCTATCGCTGACTGTACCTACATGCCGAAGAACCAAGGTCACCGACATAGCTCTCAGAATTTGCAAGTTGAAGTGGCAATGGGCAGACCACATCACTCAACGAACCGATAACCGATGGGGAAGAAAGGTTCTCGAGTGGTGACCACAAACCGGAAGACGTTCTGTAGTAGGCCCCCTACTAGGTGGACCGATGACATTGTAAGAGTCGCAGGGAGCCGATGGATGCAAATGGCTAATAGCTGTTCATGGTGGCGTTCAAGGGGGGAGGCCTATGTTCAGCAGTGGACTTCTTCCGGCTAATGATGATGATGGACAGATGACATCGCGAGAGTCATGGTTCATCAGCCAATAACGTTCCCACTGCTGGGACAAAGGCCTTCTCTCAATATGGGCCGTGATCTACCACGCGGGCCCAGCGCAGGTTGGTATAGGTTGGTATGTCACATGCCCTTGAATGTTGTGGTTCTTAGACATGCCGGTTACCTCACGATGATTTCCTTCGCCGTTTTGAGCGATGGTAAGTCCGCACATAGCTTATTAAGTCATACGTCGAGAGGATTCAAACTCGGTATCGGCGCCTTGGAAGGCGCACGCCTGGACTGGTAACTGGCTCTCAAGTGAGACTGCCTTACTTCACTGATAGATGCTTGGAGACAGATTCTTAAGTTAGTGTAGCTTTTCTTAGTTAGCCAGACGAGCAGTACAAAATGAACTACCAATAAGCTATGGTTGTATCACGAGGAAAAAACAAGTAATTAAGCACACTCTATATAGTTTTGTATAAGCCTTATTTGTATTGTATTAATTTAATTGTTTTGAATCTTTAAAGAGTTTTCTACCAGTCTATCTATATTAAACAACATTGCAAAGAAAATGTATCTGTTGTAAAGACAAATAAACACTTAACAGTAACAATAACGAAAAGTATTTAAAAACTGACATGAAAAAAGCAGTGCGTTAAATTCGAGTGGATTAGCAGTGAGACTAATCTATGATTTAACCAAAGAAGAAGATGAGTTAGCTTCTCACAGAGCTCATTCAATAAACTTTACGCAAACACGCACACAGCGGCATTTCAAATCCCTACTTAATAATAATATATTCTAAATGCGAGAGTGACTTTACCTGTCTGTCTGTCTGTCTTTTACGCCTAAACTGCCAAACCGATTTAAAGGAAATTCGGTACAAAGATAGTCTAAAGCATAAGAAAGGACATAGGCTACTTTTTATGTTAATAATCTGTAACCCACGCGGGTGAAACCGAGGGAATAGCTAGTGTAACGTAACTGACAACAATGATTGAAGGACGAGTTAAAAGCTTTAGTGCAACCGAGATAGCAATATTGGTAGTGCTATACTCGTGAAATAGGACCACCACTAAGACAGGCACGCCTAATATAAGGGTTCCACGCACGAGACTCCAGTGACAAATCTTCTCCTTTTGGTTACATCTATGGCATTAACCGTCAAAAGTGACAGCACGCGTCCGAAATACCGAGCGGTTAAGTGCGCGGCCAAAAAACAATTTTAAGAGTATCAAAGAAAACCACAGGCGAGATGTCACTCTTGCAGATTTTCAGTAAAAAAAGTAAAAAATAAAATCGAGGTAGGTTATTAATGCTGTCTCGAGGCGGTAGCTCAGTTTGAGAATCGAACGCAAGCGGCGCGCGCGCACCCGCTGTTACCGCATTTCCCACTTACTACCAACTGTCGCGCGAGACGTTCCATTTTCAAATTTAAGAAAAAAACAAATTTTGTGAGTGCTTTTGTGACACAATCTGTGAAGTGTAGTGTAGCAGTTCTTTTAAAAAAAAAGTTTTGTGACTAGTTTTTTTTAGAGATCATTTCTTTTGTGCCAGTAATTTTAAGCTCTCAGTTGCTGAAATCAAGTATGGGCAGCTTAGAGGTAAGGTAAATTTTCCTTTTTATCAAAGTATCGAGTAACTCGTGAACGGGTGCTGCTTGTGGGGTCTGCTCTGCTTTGGTTGTAATGTCGTAACTCGTTAATGTTCATGTTTCCATATCCCAATGTGCACAACCAACTAAGAGAAATCTTATTAGTAATCATTTTATTAGCTTATTATAAAATATCGGAATATTTAGATGACAAAAAAGCCTGGGATTGTAGTGAACTTGCTCTCCAATTCAATTAATTAGTAATAAGAAAAAATTGTCAATGTGATAGCACCGAAAAAATTACCTGCCGGGCGTTTGTTGCTTGTTCATTTGCCGGCGTAAACAGGCGTAGCTAGGTTTAAGTTGACGTTTTAAAGTGAATCATATTGCAATATACTCTATCAAACTGTCAATAGTTATACAATAGGATACATTGTGATCACTTTAAAACGTCAAACTTAAAACTAGCTACGCCTGTTCCAACCTCCTTACGCCGGCAAAAGAAAGTTCGAAAAGAAATAGAAATAGTTTAGTATGACTGACCGTTCCTGCACAGGTTGATGTTTTTGTTAGACGACGGACTCTAGCACCTAGAGTCTTGTTTGGCAGTCAATAAGTAGATAGAAGAAAAATTTAAAATGTTGTCGCACCCAATAAATGACCTACCAGACGTTTCTTGCCTGTTCTTTTGCCGGTAAAGTATCACCATATTATGGTAATGACTTTTAAACGTCAAACTTAACGCGCCAAAAAAATTACCTGCCGGGCGTTTCTTGCCTGTTCTTTTGCCGGCGTAAGGAGGTTGGAACAGGCGTAGCTAGTTTTAAGTTTGACGTTTTAAAGTGATCACAATGTATCCTATTGAATAAAAAAAAAAAAAATTACACTAGCTATGCCTGTTCCAACCTCTTTATACCGCCAAAAGAACAGGCAAGAAACGTCTGGTAGGTCAAACTTAACATATTATGTTGTATCCTACTATATAAACATATTTTGAATGGCATGAAGAAATCCTATAGAAAAACGCACATTTCGTATTTTCTGTATTTTCAAACTTTTCAGTCAACCATTCCAATTTTTCTCATAATAGGAATCGTTTTTGCCGATTTATGTCTGTCTATTGCCTCTATATTATAGGTAAATTGTACGTACATAATAATTAATTCATATATTTACTAATACTATTTTTGCCGCTCAAACTTTTGAGTTCCAAGTAAGTACTAGTATGTATTTGATTAGTCTCTTAGTTAGAGGTACACGGAGAAAAAAGACCTTCCAAAATACCGTTTTCCTTCTGAGTCAAAAGGGAAGGAATTGTGATTCAGAAGGAAAACTAAGGTAAAATAAGGCAGGAATCGGTCTTGGAAGGTAAAGACTCAGAAGGAAAGTTAGAATTTTTTTTTCAGTGGAGCGTCGCATGGGGGCCGATGGATGCAAATGGCTAATAGCCGTTCATGGTGGCGTTCAAAGGTGGAGACCCATGTCCAGCAGTGGACTTCTTCCGGCTGATGATGATGAGTACATAACTAAGAAAAATCCGTATTCCTATATGAAGTAAAATGAAACCTCAAAATGAATAATGTACTCAGAGTACCGTTTAATTCGTAAGACTAGAAGCTACGGCAAATATTTTATGTAGTGACTTTCTTTAAGGTACAGTGACTGACAAAAGTTACTTGGTACTCAATAATAAAATAACCAGTTCCCAGCCTAAACAAAAAGTGAGTCCGGCCTACCTTCTTTTAAATCGTTCATCAGGTGACTTGTGGTCAAACGCCACCCTGTAAGAAGTAAAAAAAAAATATTTGACAGTAAATCGTGCCAGTTAGTACGTACTCATTTTCTATCGCTACAATTTACTTTCATTTTTTATTTTTTTAAAGTATGTATTGTATTAATTGCATTGTAATAATACTAAAATACAGAAACATCGAGGACCAAACCAAATAATAGCTGCCTTGGCAACAAAAATATACAAAAAAGGCTGTTAACAAATCAAACCATGCTAAAAATGTTGATATTATTCAGATGTATTGATAGATTTGATGGCTTAAACTAAAAACTAACAGGGATGATGCAACGACGCAAAGTGAGTCTTGGCCCCCGATAATAATACAAGGCACCACTTCGGTCTGTCCTGCGTCACCTGCCAGTCCTCCACCTGGAGCTCGCGCAAGTCCTTCGTGACTTCGTCTCTCCAGCAATACCTGGGACAGCCGACCGGGTAACGGCCACTCGGCCGTTCCATGTATGCTCGCTCGTTTCACCGCACGATTTTTTCCCATCCTTTCAAGATGACCCAACGAAGTTTGAACACTTTCATCTCACTGATGATTTTTGTCTCTGCTACCATACATTTGAATTGATGAATGGATGATTGACTTGGATGGGTTTTATCCAATAATTTCATCGCTTTTATTTAAGCAGTCAACCAATTAACCAAAATCTATTAATTTATGTGTGTTTAATAAATAAATATTAAAGTTGGTATTGTATATATCAAAATCTGGTTGATGCAACTGGTATCACCTGTCTATAAATTTTAATCAATGCATATTAAGGTATTATTTAAAATTGTAACGCGGAAATGCTTTACTATGCAGCAGCTATTAATTAACTGTAATTTTATACTCACCATTCTCCATTTTCTTAGTTTTTACTTTAAAAAAATCCCCTAAAATTAGTTTTATCAGCGGTTTTGCCTTGACATTTTGTTTACAGTATTCGATTTTATTTGCTTTGCTTATGTTTCTAATTAAGATCAACCACTGCATCGCTACATCCTTGTTTTTTGTGTAATTTTGTTTATAGAAACAAAATATTTAGTTGTATTTTTAACTAAATGTTATTTAATTTATTTAAATAAGCTAATTTGAGTTTTATTGCTTAATAATCGAGTTTGAAAAGGTTTTAGAGTGCCTGACTCAATGTTGTATCAATTGACTAATTTTGTTTTAATTAAATGTGTGTGAAAAAAATTAATTAAATGTTGCAGAATATATAAACAATTCTGCTGCATAATGTAATATAACTGAGCCCGCTAGGTGGATCATTATGGCTCATGGGTATGAGAGATGAGAGACAGGGTTCTCTCTCTCATATTCATTGACTAATGTTTCTTAACTATGTACTTAATTGCTAATTTTCCAAAGAAAATAAAATAAATAAAAAAACAGTGGAAGAAACAAATATTAAAACTAGATGCGCCCCACGGTTTCACTCGCGTCTTCCCTTTATCCCGCAGAAGCCATTTTCCGGGATAACACACATACATAATATTAGTAGGATTAAAGTCAGCCTGTTGTGCCAACGGTGGCACGTTGCTTCAGTGTTAGGATAGTAAAAAAAAACAGGTTAAAAATGTTAACCATGATGGTACACTATCACGCCTTCACACTATAATATATAAATGCGAAAGTTTGTGAGTGAGTGTGTATTTGTTGTTTGTTTGTATTTTCTATGGATTTCAGCGAAATTTGGAACGGAAATAGCTTCGCTTTAGCTTTTATACTACGGCGGGATTAAAAAAAAAACTGCAGGTGTAAATAATAACAGATAGGTAAGGTGACCTGGGGATCGGGATATCTGGAAAGAAATGAGGGAAACCTCTGCCCAGCAGTGGGACAGTATAGGTTGAAAAAGGTAAGGTTGTTTGTGCGCGACTGTACGACAGTTTATTTAGTCGCGCAAATACTCGTTAGTGAAAAGTGCAAACATTTGATTTAGCAACTAGCTTTTGTCCCTTCGCTTTTATGTCTTATCGAGTTTATTTGCTTTAGGTATCTGATACATCAAGTTAAGTAGCTGTATCTCAGACATTACTGGGCTGGTCTGGCTAGTATTAAATGATTGTAAATGCAAAAGTTTGTGTGTGTGGGTGAATGTTTATTACCAAGTATCACCGTAACTACTGTACCGATTTTGATGAAATTTGGAATAGAGATAGCTTTTTATATAGCTTATTATATCCCGGATTGACACATAGGGTTAACACACTCTTTCTGGATTAACACACTTTTCATCGCAGTTATTATGAGATACCGGAAAAACTTTGATCACGGAGAGGATGAAGTCGATTGCAAGGAAAACTCCAATTTTGTTACATTCCTTCAAAATTAAAAAAAAATCATAATTCAAAACTTTTTTATTTAATAGGATACATTGTGATCACTTTAAAACGTCAACTTAAAACTAGCTACGCCTGTTCCAACCTCCTTACGCCGGCAAAAGAACAGGCAAGAAACGCCCGGCAGGTAATTTTTTTGGCGCGATCACATTGACAATTTTATTCTTATTACTAATTGATTGAATTGGAGCAAGTTCACTAAAATCCCTAGCTTTTTTTTGTCATCTAATGATCCGATATTTTTTAATTAGCTTTACTAATAAGATTTCTCTTGTTTGGTTGTACACATTGGGATATGGGAACATGAATATTAACGAGTTGCGGGATCACAACCAAAGCAGACCAGACCCCACAAGCAGCACCCGTTCACGAGTTGACGCATGTGCCAGCCATCGCTCTCCTTCTCTCCTTCTTAAAACCACAAGCTTGCAATAGTTAATATTGTCAAACGCTATTAATCAGCAATTAAAAAATAAAACAAGCATAAATATTATTATTTAAAAGTGTAATATTTTATCACTGATTAAAATATGCACAGTATCCATTCACAACTTGTTTGAGGCATTTCATTTGCTAAAACCCGTTCAGGATGGCTCCGCGGTCCATTTATGACCTAATTATAGATAGTTTTAACTAGAAGTGCTGGCAGTTATCCTCTACAATTCACAACAGTTCTGGAATGTACCTACTAGCATCGCCACTACAGAACTAGTCCAGGTGTAGCGTGGCGCATTCTTCGACCACATCGTCATTTAAGATTAAGGCCCCAAGTCTGCTAATCAATATGAAATACTTGGCCCGTAATGGCTGATTTTGACGGTTTTCATAATGTGTGTTTTCATATGTAAATATCGGGTTCCGTCACAGAGTAAGTACTAATAATATAGCAGACTACCAAACTTTAGCGTCGTCGACTCAGCATGCATATAGACAGATCATGAGTGTGGTTTTACAGTGACGCTTTCACCAGCGCGGTTGGTAAGCGTCGCGGGCCACTAGCTTTTTTTATTTTTTTACTATTGAGATTGTGTAAAATCTCCAGTAGGGCAAACCGTGGATAGATTGGTCCTTGAAACTGGCCGTTAGGATAGCAGTTGTTAGACTATGTCGGAGGTCTTTGGGCGGTCTGAAACGTCCTCTGGCCACTGGCCTATCCGCAAACCCGCACTGGGCCTGCGTGGTGGACTATGGCTGATACTCACTCATAAGGAGTCCTGTATCGCAGCAGTGAAAACGTAATAGGCTGATGATGAATCTAAATATATATATAACTCAAAGGTGACTGACTGACATAGTGACATATCAACGCACAGCCCAAACCACTGGACGGATCGGGCTGAAATTTGGCATGCAGGTAGATGTTATGACGTAAGTATCCGCTAAGAAAGGATTCATTCTACTCCAAAGGGGATAAATAGGGGATGAAACTTTGTATGAAACTTTGTCAATTTTAAACCGATCGGGCTGAGACTTTGCATGCATAAAGCTGTAGCCCACGCGGGTGAAACCGCATGGAACAGTTAGTCCTTTACATAATGTAAAAAGTACAATAACAGGAAACTGTAATGATATCGATACGTTTGGTATTCCTTTATTATTCTGTGGCTTTTTGTATTCTGTGGCCATTTTGTCCCTTTGATCTCGCCGGCGATATAGGGCGTGAAGCTATGCAAGCGTTATTTTATTAACGCATTCGTAGTGCACAGGCATGCTGGTATTGACTGATACCGTTAATATATCGATTTTATAGTTATATTGACAGAAATGAGGCCGATACTCGTTTAATTAATACAAATTGTATGAAGCGACGCGTCCTACTAAAAAAACAGACTGATTTTGTCATACCATCATTTTAGTGATCACTCTGATTTTGATAAAGCTGTCAACTCAAAGCGAAAGTTTTCTTTTGTCACTTGACAGGCATTTTGGATTATTATGTGACGTCACTGCAGCCTTTATTAATCTATTGTTTTACTACTTACAGGGTAGCGTTTAACTACAAGTCACCTGATGTTATGTGACGATGCGGTCGAAGGTGGCGTCTGGCTACACCTGGATTGGAAACTGGCTCTCAAGTGAGACTGCCGGAACACACTGATAGGTGCTTGGCGACAGATTTTTAACAGGAGGGTGGTAGCTAGCCAGGCGAGTACTGGAAAATACCCTACCACCAAGCATGGTTTCATACGAAAGCTCAAGCTCATTGCAGGATTCGAACCCATGTCCTACGGATCGCAAGCCGACGTCACTACCACTGAGCCAGCATAGCATCGTTTTAGTGATCATTTTGATTTTGATGAAGGTGTCAACTCAAAGCGAAGTTTTCAATTGTCACTTGACAGGCATTTTGAATTATTATGTGACATCACTGCACCCTTTATTAATCTGTCGGTATAAAATTCAAAGTCTTGAATCATTCACTGATATATCATCGCACACAGTCTGTTTTTTTTTACTTGTCAAGGGTAGAATTGGATTTTGAATCCGTTAAGTAAGTCAGTCTATTGATTTTGTTTACCAGATGCAAATCTTTTAGACAGATTTTCGAGGTTATGACGTCATATACCTATAGTCGCTTGACCTTTATGGTCGCAAGGTGTTAAAAAAACACAATTTTTGCATTTCATACACAAATAAATATGAAATACTATTCTACAGATAACATGAAATACAATCAACATAGAATTGATTACAACACTTTTTCAAAAACAGTTCAGTTATCGATTTTCTTGAAACTTTACATCGAGTCTGGCTTCTAACCACACAAAATAACAAAATTAACCATTGTTGTTCTATAAATACACAGACAGACAAACATCTCCAGTAGGTTAATATAATTGAGCCATTTGTGCTATTCTTAAGCTAACTTCACATAAGGAAGCTATTTCAAGTTCTTTGAAACTATTCACTAATCCCTAGGGATTAAACGCGGGGGTCTGGAGTCTACTAAGTTAACTTTTCAATCAGGTTAGGACTTATGTGAGGGGAATAAAGCTGATTTTTGTGTGGTTTGGAGCTGGTTAGGTTTGTATTGGTTAGGGCATTGACATCGATTTTGGTGAGAATAATTAGAAGTAATGATGGAGGTTCATTTTGGTTGAAAACTGTTTTGGTATCAAATCTACTATAATATATTTTGATGATTTTTTATACAGTAAGAAACTTGATTATTTAATATCAACACTTCTTTATGATGAGACGAGCCTCTCATCTGATGGTAAGCGACACGTTTGCCTGTTACAGTCCAGTGCCTCTGAGAATTTTTAAATTCATTCAAAATCCTTCGCGGCAATGCACTGCGCTCGTCATCCCGTCAAATTTTATGCCTGTAATTGCACTGGAAACATTGACCATCAATCCGGAACACGGTAAAGTTCGCAATCTACAGGCGGTGAATTAATTAAATAATTAATTCCACGGGCGATCTCTACAAAAGAGTGCTGCATTGCATAACATACGCCCCGCGGTTTCACCCGCGTCTTCTCGGTATCCCGCAGGAACCTTTTTTCCGGGATAAAGAGTAAAATAAACATTCACACAAACTTTCGCATTTATAATATTAGTAGGATTACAGGACAAATATTTGTGCATTGAAAAAAAAGCGCAATTATTTGTTCTGTTTCTGGGTGTTGTGGATCCCCGATCCTCGTAGTTTCTGATACCCTAGATACAGGGAAACCTAGTTAGGGGTCAGAGCCTATGTATGTGATTGTGCGGGTATTATTATTAACTAGGTAGAAAAAATTCACCCGTATCATCAGCCCGCCACTCCAGGCCCTGGCGGCCAGGGTTGCCACTAATCAGTAACTGAGCTAGAGACGAGCTTAGAACTGTATTCCAACAAACGATTCTACTCTATTCGCGTTCATTTCATCCAGGGCCAGAAATCCAACGCTTTGCGAAACAATTAAACTATTTTAACGCCACAGATCGATTGTTACTATTTATAAAGAAGTGAGCATTGAAGTCAGCCATCGGAGTTGACTCGGGAATCACAAGGACATTTATAAATGTAAGAGAAAAAGGTAAAGTTGAGAAGACTCGCGGAGATATCGAATTAACTCTATCAGAGAGACTAGATTTATCAGATACTAGCTGTTCCTCGCGGTTTCACCCGCGTGGGCTACAGTTTATCGCGATAAAAAGTATCTTATGTCCCTTCCCTGGGGCTCAAATTATCTCTATACCAAATTTCATTTAAATCGGTTCAGTAGTTTAGGCGCGATAGCGTATATATTCCGTATACTCCAAAATTATTCCCGCACTTCGGCGCCCCCTCAACGCGTTACCTGCTGTAGGTACCCATTATCCTATTTTAATTCTAAGTTAATTTTTCTTGGACCGCACGTTTGAATCGCGCAGTTAAAGAAAGGTCTTCCTGGTCCGCGACCGCACTTTACCTATGTCATAGATTCTCCCGGTGCCCCGCTCACCTCACCGCGTTTCCCGCTGCGCTGCGGTGCGGCGGTTTTATTTTTCTACTACTACTTACATTTTTAAACTCGTGATATCTTTCGAACGGAATGTCCGAATTGAATGATTCAAAAAGTTATATGAAGGCATTGAAGCAGTTTTGAATAAGAAGTAATTTATTTTGATAAGGATTAATATCAAGATACAAATAAAGAGCCTTTTCTAGCGGCGGCATCAAAAATTAAATTTTTAAAATAAAAGATCACTTATTGTGGCACGCAAAAATAGTTTTTCGTTTTCACACCTTGGGTTGCAAAATAGCAATTTTCTTACGGATCCCTATTTTTTTTGGAAATAAAATATAGCCTATAGCCTTCCTCGATAAATGAACTATCCAACACTGAAAGAATTTTTCAAATCGGACCAGTAGTTCCTGAGATTAGCGCGTTCAAACAAACAAACAAACAAACAAACAAACAAACAAACTCTGCAGCTTTATAATATTAGTATAGATAGGCAAATAGTTTGAATTTCAAACTCAAATTATACATACCTACTTATGTACTTCCTAAAATTTAGGGCAAGACATCTGAATTAAAAATCTAATTCATAAGTTATTGTTGTTTGTGAATACTTAGCAGTTCATTGTGTGAATATAATATCCTATCAAACAAAAAAAAAAACAATTAAACCGTACTCTATAAAAGCTATTTGTCAATGGATAGATTGAGTGAAATTTGAAATGGAGATAGCTTATGTTAGCTACTTCTTATCTCGGAAAAATTGCGGGACGCAGCTAGTTCATATACCAAAAAAAAACTATATTTTTATGAATAATTAATTTATTTGCAACAAATTATATAAAATAACTTATTAAGTCGTCATCGTCATCTACCGGAATCATCAGCTTACAATGTCGTCGGTCCACCTAGTGGGGAGCCTTCCTACTGAACGTGTTCCGGTTCGTCGTTGAACCTTTCTTCACCATCGGTTATCGGCTCGTCTAGCAATGTGGCGTGCCCATTGCTTCATCTTGCAAGTTCTGAGAGCTATATGTCGGTGATTTTGGTTTTTCGGCGAATTGCTATGACTATTTATATTTCTTACTCGTATTATGTGGTAACTACAAAAATTGTATTGTTGCAAAGCGGCCTCAACTCAGCGTAGACTGATATCAAACAGCTTAGCTTTGTGAGTTTCCGCTATAAACGTGGGACAAATTCTTCCTAGGCACAGAGATCAAGTAAAGCAGGTTCTAAGCTATGAGGGTACTTAATACTGAACATGTTCGAGTTATGTCTCATTCCTTATTGGTTTTATAATTTCTTCACTTCATTAAGCCGGTTAATTTTATGGGTCCCTGGTACTTCTGTAGTTTTAGGATAGATCTTTTTCGTAATGAGAGCTTTCGAAAGTAAATTTTTTATTATAAAAATAGGTTAGTTCCACTTTGCCCCACTAAGCTGCGCTACTGGTGGGGCAAAGTGGATTGCATGAAATCTTGAGGTAAAGTGCCGGGGCAAAGAGCCCGTTTGTAGAATTCGGCATGGATGGATTAATCGGTTTACGCTTTTGAACTTTATTTTTAATCCCCGACGTAAAAGAGGAATGTTTAAAGTTTGTAGTGTGTACCTGAGGATCTTCGTGTCTGTGTGTCTATCTGTAGCGTCGTGTTTCCTTAACGGATGAATATCTTTTAATGAAGCTTTTCATATTTTAAAGGTGTGACTGTCGGGTTTTTTAAAAAAAAAATCTAATGTACTATCGTCAACTTTCAGTTATGAAAAATTGGCATGTCAAAGATACTTCGACTTGTAGTATTCGCAGGAAGCCGGCTAGCACCAGGGTCAACGCCATATTGTACCATACAACATGTTCTATTCCGTAAATGCGTTCATAAAATACAAATTTTACACACCGGAGTTGGCAACGAGTCAGACTTAATGTTCCATTGTAATAAACGTAGCGCCCAGGGACGGATGCAGGGGCGGGGACTAGGGGTGCAATTCCCCCTGACCCCACGACTCATCAACTCGTCATTACCTAAGTAGATTAAGTACATTGATCGATCAATTAGTGTGTTTCATTCGATATCTGTATTAAAAAAGACAAAATGTTGACTGTTTCAATGCATTTTAACGCACAGGGGCGATAAAGACGTGAAATTAACAGTGAAACTACCTTTAGTAATGTGAAAGGCTTTTTTGAACAATCACCTCCTCTTAAGAGGGTCAAATGGAATATTTAATACAAAAGGACACGAAGTGGGAACGTGTGAGGTTGATGATGATGTTGCTCCCCCCTCCCTCCCTCTAATTGAAATCCTGAATCCGCGCCTGGTAGTGCTACAAGCAAGCGTTCCTATTTTATATGTAATTTGTGACCAGTAGAAAGGTGAAATTCATTTCGGTTTATATGAAATCAGCCGAGAGAGTAAGCGATGGTTTATTGAATTTAAACTGGATGTTTAAATGGATATTGAAGTTATGTTCAGCTGTTTCTTTAAGTGAAGCGTTTAGGGAAATTAATCGTAGGTCTTTAACTCTTTCTTAGGTACTTTCCATCTTTTTGAAAAGATCGCTTGTGAGTTTTCAGTTCAAGCGTAGCGTGAAGAAATGGTGTAAGAAATAGAAGTAAATGAATGTTATAGATAGATTCTATTTATTTATTTTCTAGACTTAAGAAAAGGTGGATGGATTGTGTAAGGATCGATATGAATGAAAAGGGGTGAATGAAGCGATGACGTCTGATAAGGGAGAGTGGAAGAAGAGAACATGCTGCGCCGACCACAAATAGATGGGATCAGAGCAAGAAGAAGACACGCATAGGGATGGGCAGGTTAACTACACTATATATCAAAAACAAAAAGAAAACCACATACTTCTCACGTTGAAGCCAGATCTAGTCTATTTTCGCTAGTGATGTCCAACGCACTATGTGATAAGTGGTTATTAATCAGCCACCGACAGATTAATGTAATTGACACCATGGCAGCCGATAAACCAACAGTATGCACGGATTGACGGGTTTTTAACAAGACGCGTTCATGCAATATGCAACGATGGCCCAGGGAAGGATGCTTGTAATCACGAGTTCAGCATAACCTGCATAAATTGGTTTAGGGTTGTCGAAAATAAGCTTTTCGATGCAAGCTTAAATATTCATTTAAAACTTCGTTAAAGTGCTATGTGGGCATTAGAATTTTTGTATTTATGTAAATTTTTGCTTCCTCAAAATTATCTCTTTTCAAAATTTAATCTATTTACATTCATTTTATTGTTGTATTATTATTTTATCAATGTTTTAAACGGTTATTGAACCGGCTTTTAAAACAGCAAAGTAAAAAATACTTAAGTTTCGGAGAGACATGAAAATAATTTGTTTTTATGAATATACCTAAAAATGCACTCGAAAAATGTTATATTGTTTCTGTGTCAAACAGAATTTACAACAAGTTTGATGTAAGATAATAAGAACTTAGATGAATTCATCTGATTTCCAAGGGTTATTCAACTTCTTATAATTATAGATTATTTATCAACAAGCTCTTGTCTTTAATCTTATATATAAAAATCAATTGCTGTTCGTTAGTCTCGCTAAAACTCGAGAATGGCTAGACCGATTTGGTTTTGATCTTGCAATATATGGAAGTTCAGGGAAGGTTTAAAAGGTGTTTTTTTTACCGATACGAAGTTCGCCGGGTCAGCTAGTAGGAAATAATAATAATGTATTTGCCATCCCTAACCAACCTAAGAAAGGTATTAAAAATAATATCTTATAGGTACACACTACGTACTTATGCAATCATGCATCATACTCACTTTATAATTCAAAATTCTTTGTAAAACGGAATAAAAAGAAATTCTAACAATGAGCCCTTCGCTATAGCTGTGGCCAATCACAGCAAGTGGGTAGCTTAGAGGTAGACTTATCGCTAGACGCAATCTATCAACCTAAATCTTACCTGAACCTTCAAACGGAATCTGTTATTCAGATGTCTGAGCTGCTGTCAGTAAATGGATGAGAAGAGCTGAACAACACAAGTTTTACATACAACACATAAGACATAAGACACAACATGCACAACACAACATAAGTTACAGTTAGTTGGTTTACATAAGTTTTAAGTACAAGTTTTGATAATTTACGAAAACTATAAAAGTTTTCGTTTCCTTCTATATTTGTTTTCTTGCATCTCCCATTACATAAACTTGGAGGAACTGAAATCGGTAGCACGAGTTATTTCAAATCGTTGCATTCGAATTCGAAAAATGTTTTCGAGTTAGGTACGTTTTGCATTTAGGCAGTACGAGTTACCACTTTGACAAGTTAGTGGTAGTGACGTTTACGAATTTTTTTTTAGCTTTCTTAACTTGTGAAAACTCACTGCAGTATAAATGCTTCCTTATGCTCCTTATACGGATGAGCCTACAAAACACAAAAACGTTCACGTTAAAATGTGTGAATTGTTATTTCTGAGGAATCAGCATAACTACAAATTTCTTAGTATCAAACAGAACTTGCCATGTGGCTTCACCTAAGACCCTTTTAACTATTCCAGTAACTGTTGCTACTTCATATAACTTTTACGACTGATATCTGACGTTTTCTCATTAAATCTCTTAAACGGTTCCGATTTACGGCTCGACTTTATTATGTTCTTAAAGGTTTTGGCGATAGGTGAATGTTTATAGCTGAAGATTTCCTGTTGCGTGAAACGGAACGGTATCCCTTCGTTAAACGACAATCAGTTTATCTCCGGGTTTAAGTTTCATGGGATATTTTTTTTATTATCTGTGCTAATCAGTTTTTGTCGTCGGTTCATCTTGGAGGTCGTCAATATTTAGATTGACTGTAAACTGTACTGTGTTGTGTACTGTGGTTGTCTGTGTGTGCTGTGTGTGGTTGTCTGTGTATTGTGTGTGTTGTGTGTGGTAGACTGTGTTATATTCAAAATTATACCCTGAATGAATAAGGGCTACTTTTTATTCCGGAAATTAGTTTCTGCTAGACAAGAGGAACACCGAGGGGCATAGCTATTATGATCATAATATTCGGGGATAATAAAGATCAGGCAAATGGACAGAAAGAGAAAGTAACCTTTTTTAATAATAAAAATTAAAAATAGACGAGATTATTTAATTAGTTGTCAATTTTAAGAACTTTATGTTCTGAATTATCGATAACTTTTTATGTGGGTGTCGCAACACTTAATTGAGTTCCATTTCCAATATGATTGGGCTGTTAAGTTTAATAAGTCAATAAATTAATTAATGATTATTATCTATCTGATAAATACGAGCATCCATGGGTCGGCCGAGTGGCCGTCGCCCGGCCGTCCCAGTTATCGCTGGAGAGACGAAGTCACGAAGGATTTGCGCGAGCTCCAGGTGGAGGACTGGCAGGAGGTGGCGCAGGACAGAGCGAAGTGGCGTCTTTTGTTATCGGAGGCCAAGACTCACTTTGGGTCGTTGCGCCGTCTTAGTATGTTTGTAGTTTTTTATCGATAGACTAGTTACCTGCGTCGGCTTTGTAGGCAATAAAGCGGGTCTTGAGTTCATACAAAAAATCCCACAGAGAAAAACACTCTGTTTTTTCTGAATTTTCCTATTTATCTGTGAATTTTCAAAGTAAAAAAGAATTTTCATACGAACTTTTTTGAGTTTTATGATAATTGATTTTTTATATGCTTACCTACTGAATGTTTGATTGATTTTTTCTCTTTATTAGGTATATTATCAGCAACAGTTCTCGTATTAGCATATTCGTATATTAAAATTGCTCATCATATTGAATAATTCATTTGCAATGAAAATAAATTATTGCTCTTTCAATACGTCATTTTTTATTTACAAATTACCTTTCTAAATGGCTTTAAATAGTGTAGAAGTCAAATGACTTCAATAAACTTATATGAAAAATGGGTTCTTATAACAGTTATAAACGATATTAATCGAGTGTTGTAGTAACTAATGGAAATGTTTTTATAATTTATTGCTTTGTTGTTATTTGATCATCCCAGTAGCTTCTTCACGATTGGTCACAGCTCTGTTATTTACTTTATCTGTGATCTAATAATAACTACTTAAATAATTTAGTTGAATTATATTAATATTGTATGATATTGCTATTATTGGCTGTAATCGCATCTCTGAGTCCCAAGACACAGGCGTTTGCTTATTTTAGGACTAGATTTATTTCTAATATTTTTGACTACAGTGAATACCTACTAGTTAAAACCCTCTTATGGGATAAAAAGTAGTCCTAATACGCTATGTCTACTGCAACTTTTTTTAATTCGTTTTGTTTTTTTTCTTGTGAAGAAGGAACAAATACTCACACTCACTCACTTTCCCATTTATAATTTCAGTGTGTCAGTTTGACAACCCTGTTTATAAAATTAAACGCGTCGTCAAACATTATCGCGGCATAATTGCGGGTGGCTGGAGTAAGGGTGTGGTGCTACTGTGAGCGGATTTTCACGAGTAGCGTTTTTATAACTAAGGGAATCCTAGTAACAGTGGCAATGACAAGTAGAGAATAGCTAGGTGACTATGATATTAGTTTAAAATGGTTATGGCTATGTAATGTAACTTTGTACTTGTGCGTAACGAAGCAAGCGTTATATGTATATAGGTAATAGAAGCGCTAAGAGATATAGCTGTGATGATGCGTAAACAATCACTTCGTGTACATTACTTTATGACATTTATGATAGTGACATCAAGACTATTTTATATATCTTATGAAGACTAACACAACAATACAAAAAAAACCGAGATAAAAAATAAGTAGTCCACGTGTTAGCACAGGTTTTAAGCAATTTTAATTCAAAATTTCACTGAAATCGATTGAACCGTTTTAACGTGAAGAAGTAACACACAGTCACTATCTCACTCACTAACAAACCTTTACATCCTTTCTACTAATATTATAAACGCGAAAGTTTGTGAGTATGTATGTATGTATGTTGGTTGCTCATTCACGCAATAACTAATGAACAGATTTGAGTAAAATTTGGAATGGAGATAGCTTATACCCTGGATTAACACATAAGCTACTTATTGTCCCGGAAAAAGGTTCCGGCGGGATAACGTGGGTGAAGCCGCGGGACGCAGTTAATTAACAATATTTTTTTGTGATCAGCCATTATCGCTAAAAAAAACTGCAGAATAAATTGATTTCCGCCCGCTATCAGCTACAACTCGAGCCACGCTCCATCACGATATAATAGCAGATTGCCGCACCGAATTGCAGGGAGCGGGCCGACAGTTTGTTTTCCTCTCCTCCCTCCCCACCTCTCCTCTCATCTTTCCGCACCTCTCCTCTCCTCTTGGAGGCACCGACTGATCGTTTTACGAAACCAGCTGATTACGAGCTTCGGGAAAAAAGAAACTGGTTGCGATAGTGGACCCTTCACACTGCATGTAAATGAGACATTGTAAATGTTGCAAGACTAGGTAATGGATTTATCAAGTGATCTTGTACCTATGTGTATTTTTTTTTTCTATTTACAGGGTAGCGTTTGATTACAAGTCACCTGATGTTAAGTGACGATGTGGTCGAAGATGGCGCCACGCTACGCCTGGACTGGGAACTGGCTCTCAAGTGAGGCTGCCGGAACACACCGATAGGTGCTTGGCGACAGATTCTTAACAAGAGGGTGGTAGCTAGCCAGGCGAGTACTAGAAAATACTCTACCACCAAGCTATGGTTTCATCACGATGTTTTCCTTCACCGAAAGCTCAAGCGCATTGTAGGATTCGAACCCACGTCCTACGGATCGCAAGCCGACGTCACTACCACTGAGCCATCATCGCTTCAATACTAGTTGTATACTAGTTGTATACTAGTTGTGCCCCGCGGTTTCACCGCATCTTCCCGTTATCCCGCAGGAACCTTTTTTCGGGATAAAAAGTAGCCTATGTGTTAATCCAGGGTATAACCTATCTCGATTCCAAATTTCATTCAGATCCGTTCAGTAGTTTTTGCGTGAAAGAGTAACAAACAAACATCCATCCATCTATTCATCCATACTTTCACGTTTATAATATATATTATTAGTAGGGTTAGCATATATATCTAAATTGTCACAGAATAAGTTTGAACACCGCAAAAGTCGACACCACATCTGACTGAAGCAATCAGAATGAAACTATCAACTCATTAACAATATCCTCCAGTTTCAGTAGATCTACAACTCTACCTGAAACGCTACAACAGACAGGTCATTGAAACCTGGTTCCATACCTATAAATTCGGAATCACTGTCTACATCCAAAGTCACCAGACCTTCAAAACTAGTTCAAATGTTTCATAAGATAGGTCAAGATGATCTGGTTCTTTTTAAGAGCTCTGGCACAAATCCAAGTACCCAAAGAAACCGCAAGACTACAAAAACAAAAATCTCAAACAATTTGATCTGCAAATAATCTTGATCGAAATATCGTGTCGCGTGTTAAGAGGCGGGTAAGAGTGAGCCTCTCTGTATTCATGGGTTCTGTATATAAGCTAACTATGTATTTTGAAACCGTAAATGTCTTCGATAAACGGTTGGAAAAGCTACTTTCTGTATGGATACATCATTGGATTTATATGCAGTTCAAATTTTACTGAAATCAGTTCAGCCTATTCAGCGTAGAGAAGTATATATCTTGTGTTACTAAAAACATACACACTCAATCACAAACATTCATATTTATAATATTAAATTAATGTGATTAGTGTGAATTTCATGAAACTACTTTCAAAGTGAAATGAGATTTTATTGGATGATCTGCTGAGAAATTGAAATTGCATTCTGGTGTTGAAGGGCATGACGTACCTTATTTTTTTTAGAACCTGGTATGATATTGTGTCTGAATATTGCCTTTACTTTGTCACCGTGTATATATAGGTCGTAGTTACCTATTTACCTATATATTTTCACGTCAGCGTTTCATTATGGTCGCGAGAACATTATGACTATGACATTTTCTCGTTAATATTCATGTTCTCATATCCCAATGTGTACAACCAAACAAGAGAAATCTTATTAGTAAAGCTAATTAAAAAATATCGGACTATTAGATGACAAAAAAAAAGCTTGGGATTTTAGTGAACTTGCTCCAATTCAATCAATTAGTAATAGGAATAAAATTGACAATGTGATCGCGCCAAAAGAATTACCTGCCGGGCGTTTCTTGCCTGTTCTTTTGCCGGCGTAAGGAGGTTGGAACAGGCGTAGCTAGTTTTAAGTTGACGTTTTAAAGTGATCACAATGTATCCTATTGAATAAAAATGTTTTGAATTGTACATTTTGACGTCGGAGCGTATTAACCCAAGTACAATTAGACTTCTACTCATTCATGTTCCCGCACTGTTTTAGAGATCGCCTACAAGGAACCCTAAACAAAGAATAAATGGGTATACTCACAAATGGTTTCTCGTAAGATTTCTAAGAAACAATAGTTTTATTAATACAAGTGTGACATCAGTTGCACATACGTGGGATGAGATTTTTTATAGAAACAGAATAATTTAAGTAGTTAATATCATCTGAATACTTCAAACATGAACTTATATGACGACGCGGTAGCCGAGTTGGTAGTATCCCTGCCTGCGAAGCTAGCGGTCCCGGGTTCGAATCCCGGTAAGGGCAAATATATGTGTGATGAGCACGAATATTTGTACCTGAGTCTTGGATATTTCTATCTATATAAGTATTTATTTCTCTATATAAGTATGTATATCGTTGTCTAGTACCCTTAACACAAGTTTCGAGCTTAATTTAGGGCTAGGTCAATTTGTGTGCAATTGTCACTGATATTTATTTATTTTATTCATTTGTATTATATTATTTGTTGTTAAATTGCCATATATCAGCTCATTGCTTCGCCTATACATTATTATAATTAAAGATAATATAATATCTGATTATGCAAATTTAATAATAAATAAATTGATTCTCTTATAAAATTAATACATATATTATTTAGATTAAAACATACCTGTTTGATCTTTGTGTAAGATTGACTTATTTGACCTTAGACGACAGTTTTTTAATAATAGGTATTGGTGGCTGATATAATTTAATTTGTATTTTTTATAATCTTTATTAATGATGTTTTATATTCTAAAAGATTGGGTGATAAGATTTATTGTGATAGTAGATTACCAATATTACGGTCTGGTTTGGCAATTATATTAGTGACTAGCTGCGCCTCGCGGTTTCACTCGCGTGAACTGCACACTCTGAAATAACTACACTTTATCGCGATAAAAAGTATCCTATGTCCATCTCGTGGGTTTGAGACCTACAATGGGCTTGAGCTTTCCGTGAAGGAAAACGTCGTGATGAAACCATAGCTTGGTAGTAGAGCATTTTTTAGTGCTCGTCTGGTTAGCTACCATCAAGTTTAGACTCTGTCGCCATGCACATATCGGTGTGTCCCGGCGGTCTCACTTGAGAGCCAGTTTTAGTGATTAATATTTCACATGCGAAAGTTTGTGAGTGTGTTCGTTTGTAAGTACGTCATAACCGCAATTAATCTATGTATTATTTACTAAGTAGATTTTCCCCCGTGGAGTACATTTTATCGCGATTAAAAGTATTCTACGTCCTTACCCAGAGTTAATACTATTTTCAATTCAAATTCCATCTAGATCGGTTTAGCGGTTTATGCGTGAGAAGGTAAGAAACAAACAGAGCTAATTTCGCATATGTAATGTTAATATGGATTAAAATAACGATGGATTGGTGAATTCGTAAAACAAATAAGTATAAAAACGTCTATATGCTGACAGATTAAAGACAAAGCAATAAAATATGGTGTTAATGCGATAAATTTTGACACGTTCTTTAAATTTCAACCCACTTGGTTGTTTGTTAAGATAAACATCACTAGTGGTAAATAGCTAGTAGCTACCTTAATGCATAATCGGGAATTATATATCAGCATACAAATGGCTAATTTTTAACAAGATTGAGATGTGAAATATATTTTTGAGCGACTCTTGGCGGCCTATAGGATTAGCAAAGGTTGAATTTATGATATTGCTTCTCTTTGGTTTTATGGAAATCGATGGCATGCAGATTAGAAAATAAATTGAATAACTAACTGTATTTTGCTTTTTCTTTATTTATTTACTAGTTGCGCCCCGCGGTTTCGCCCGCGTCTTCCCGTTATCCCGCAGGAACCTTGGTACCTATGTGTTAATCCGGGGTATAAGCTATCTCCATTCCAAATTTCATCAAAATCGGTTTAGTAGTTACGGTGATACGTAGTAACAAACATTTACACACACACACAAACTTTCGCATTTATTATGCTGCGCCCCGCGGTTTCACCCGCGTCTTCCCGTTATCCCGTAGAAACCTTTTCCGGGATAAAAAGTATCCAAATCGGTTCAAACGTTCTTGAGTTATAAATAGTGTAACTAACACGACTTTCTTTTATATATATAGATAGATTTATTGTATCAGTACGTAACATTGTGCAAGGAAGAGTTGATGCTAGACAGCTGCCCGGAAGTGCATGAAAAATGGTAGCGGTGCAGCAAAATTATTGTATGGGGATGAGCAACAAGAAATTTGAAGCCTTTGTCTGCCTATCGACGTCTTTGTTGATAGTGCGAGAGAGTTTTGCGGCGCCTCGTCCTTGCTGAATCGCGTATTCTTCGCTTTCCTGTTTGCATTGATTTTAAACACTTTGAACTACTGAAGAAATGTTGAAATCAAAGCGATGTCTGTCAAGAACTTTTCGGCAGTTATGATTTAAATTTAACCGACACAGCTTTTAATCAGCTGATTTTAGGTATAAGTACATCTATAGGTTAGGTGCAACTTATTAGCATGAACTAATATGTTGTTTTGATGAAAATTGAGCACATTTTCCTATGGGAAAATTACTGTAATGACGCACGCCGTAATTCTTATACATAAATGACGTTAATGCCAACTTAACGACGACGAAGTTTCGTTTATTGGACCACCGAGTAGAAGCTCTGGACATCTAATTGGTCTACCTCTCGGGTAAGTTTTTTGGCGTTCCGTTCCGATCTTCTTGTTATTTTTTTCTCTTTTATACGTACCTACTTATGTAGTTTTTTTTCTCTCACTTAAACGCAAATTTCGATCTTGTCTCTAATATGTAATTAAGAATTCTTATCACAATAACCTACGAAAATAATGTAACATACTTTGAGACAAATCGAGTACAACTCCACAAAATTCCAACAACAAACATCACTTGATTCGTTTATAGAGAAATCGATACCATTTCCGCGACAGCGCTATTAGATACAATCGAATGTTTCGTTTCCGTTGATATGTTGCTTAGCTTTGATTGCAATCGGTTCTGGGTGCGATTGAAGTTTTATCGATATTGTCATAACTTGTTCACTTGGTTTATTGGCTCCTTTTAGTACTGTGAGAAGAGGTTCAAGACAGTGCTGGATTTACACATTTGCCGCCGCAAAGCTATAACAATTTAACCGCTCTTACTGACTTCTAAAATTAGATACACTGTTTCTATATTACCTATATTTTTAAGCTAAGAAAAGCAAAGGGTTAGCTTTTTTTTTTATTATTATCTTATTATTATTATTATTATAATATTAGTAGGATTCAAAAATGTCTGACCTAAATATATTTGTAATCTTTCACATTTAGTATGTATCTTGATCGGGTTCATTGATTTCCAAAAGTTCTACATATTTTTGCACCGGATACCGCAAAAACTTCTGTCCAAAATACCTGTCACTCAAATACCTACATGTATGTATGTTACATTCAGACCAATTAGATAATCACGCATAAATTCTCAAATATTAATTAACGAAATTAACATGCGTTCCCAATAAAACCTTATCTTTATAGCTTGAGACACAGTAACGACTCCGAGGTGTAGGTATTGAGCGTCTGACCCAATCTGGTAATCATAATTGATTTAGATAATTAACAAATAGTTTTGTAAATACTTAAGGAATATTTGTAGTATAGAAGGATCATATTAGATTAGGTTAGAAAGATAAGAATCTTTTCCCGAATTTAAATCTAGGCTACGTTAACAATTTAGTAACTATATTACAATTAAATAAATATTATCATCAAGTGCTATTCGATGTTAATGTTGGAAATCTTATAATGACACTCCACGATGAAACCAAAAGTATTTTCGTATATCGTATCTATGCAGCACTTATAATTTTTCTTTCTGCAAGTTCTTTGACTTCACAGTCACTTTTCTACTATTTCGTTAGGATTTTTACAATCAGTCTATTAGCAAAATAGCCTATAAATAATTTTTATAGTTTTTACATATGAAAATATAATGTTATTTTTTTTTGTTGTAATCGTCGCAAATAAAACGGCCCGTCTCTACATACATTTTATTCTCTGGTTAAGACTTTGCTGACCGGTCACATAATTACTCGTTAATTTAAACTAACTACCGGTTAACGTACTTGGCTATCGGAGAAACTCATTCGTTCATTAGCAGTTTGAATAATTTTGTGAGTCATTGAGTTTGTTGCAAAATATATTAAGATACCTAGTTGCTTTACTTTATAGAACACTGACATGCGATTGGGGAAGTCACGATATTAGATTAACGAGTACCTTCTAAATAAGGTCTTACTATTTAGGTCTACAAGAGTAAAGCATGCCTGGTTAAGAACCTTTTAAAAAATTTTAGCCATTAAAGACATACCAATGTGTATGCGTCTTGTTTATTATAATTTATTCATCCTTTACATTGCGATACTATGTAGATTAAAGGGAAGTAAATAAAAAATAATCACCATAATATAATTATAAATTACATTACATTATTTAATGTAGTCATATTTTTGCTTTAGCGATGTGTTTTCAATGAATTCTAAATATTTGTTCGTAGATAATCCTTCTATTAATGTGAATGGTCACTAAAGGAAATAGATTATTAACTTGAAGGAAACAAAATAGTTTATAGTCAATAAAGCTACTATGTAATTATGGCGAGACGAGTCGTAAAAATGATCATCAATCTTATCAGAGCTTGTCTTGTCTGACAGGTTACATAAAAGGGCAAAAGGCTAACCAATAGATAAAGAGTGCGCACAATATCGGCGCCATCTTGTTTAATCTGTCAAACCGATTGGTTAATCATGCAGCTGATGTTTGTAAATCGGCCAATAAGTTGACAGCGTTAATCGAAAACGAGATATTATTGTCGACATAATTATGGCTTATGATCAGCATGATGTTTTAATTTCAATAAGATTTACATTTTGTTCAGTAATTATTATCTGCATCTTGGAATGCTAAAATTCTTGTCAGATTATGTGGTGTCTCGGAGTTTAAATGGATTTTTTAGTTTACTCACACGTATTCGGATTCATAGAAAATGTGTCAAATAACTGGAGAGTGAAATAAATAACGTAATCAAACATTTTGTTATGTTTTTTTGATGGAAATTGAAATTAATATCCACTCGCAATGGGTTCATTTGGATGCAAGAGCATGGTTCAGTTGGATGCAAGAGCATGGTTCAATTGGATGCAAGAGCATTTTGCGCAGACATCTATCTACTCGTAATGGGTTCAGTTGGATTTTTGGATTCTTTGGAACTATGGAATAGGAAGTTGCACTATCCCTGAGTGCTTGCTATCTTTTATTTATATTTGTTAACCCATGCGAAGCCAGGATAGGTCGCTACTGTAAAATACTGGCTTCGCTACTGTAAAATACTAGCTTCGCCTATACAGTATACATAGCTGTGAAAAACCACGTAGATCCGTTGCCTTGTTGTTACGTGAAAGAAGGACAAATTAACAAACGCACTTTTGCCTTTCTTTATGTATAATTATGATAAGAATATTGGCTGTTTTATTTAGCTCATCAATCGCTATGCTTTAAGTAGAAAAAAATACAATAAGTAAGTACGTAAGCTTCAGCCGCGCTCTAAATTATAGGTACCTTACAACCCAATGAAATTTAAGCCGACAAAAAATGAGCAAAAGCTTTTTGAATGGCGTTTTCTACTGAAGCGTATTGTGACCAATTAATTCTTGAAGTTGATTAGTGTTTATTGTTCTGCATTGTGTATATTGTTTATAGGCCAGAGCAGGCCTTGGATTTGTATAATGGAAATGGTTTGATGGGAGTGTTGGAGAAGGCTGGCGCTGCTGGTGTAGAAGGTGTTTTGACTAATATAACTTACTAGTCTCACGAAACGCGTGGAATTTGATGTTTATCTGAAATTTACAATTTTTCTACTCCTTGTTATGTATTACATAATATGATTTGTTTTTATTAACAAAAAAGTGGTGTATATGTATATGTTGTAGGTTGTCTGGTAGAAATCGCTCTAAGCGATAAGACCGCCCATTGTAACACTAGCTTTAAGACTTTTTTTCCCTTAATGTTGTTCTATTTTTTTGTTGTTGTGGTGAAACAATAAAGCGTTATCTATCTATCTATCTATCTATGTTCAGTCGGAATGGAAGAAAAAAAGAAAACCAAAGAAAAAGTTGATGAATTGTGAATTGGATGAAATAATGACGACTGACAAAGGAGAGTGGAAGAAACAGTCTTACTTTGACGACTACAAATAAATGACACCAATACTAATGATGATGATTTCTATATACTTAAAACATATTGTAATGAAGTAATAAGAAGCCACTAAAACACCGATATTAATTACTAAAATAAGATAATTAGCGAACGGTTGCGTGCTAATAGTCTACAAATCATCGGCCCACGTGATTGTAGATCTTTACCATATATGTTATTGCTGTCTATTTAACGTGAATTATTTTGATTACTAAAATCAGTTTTGATCAGATTAAACGAATTCTGAAGTATTTCATCTAAGGTCTATTCCTTTGCTTAATAAAATAACTGCATGCTCAGAATTGTGAACGTAGTCAGTGAAATTCCAAATTTGTTAAGAATGCAATGCCACATAGGATTCTGAAATGCCAAGATCAAAGCATTACAATGGGCAGGCATGTTATTTTTTATCTCCTGAAAGTTTTGGGCGCCATACTAATGCTACACTAACTTAACTTTATAAGCGCAAACGCAAATTATACTAGGTATAAAATAATGATTTCATCTTATGTTGCAAAGGGTGCTCAATTTTAGTTAGGGTTGGTCAAAATCATTGATTGTTTTTTCCAATGCCAGTATTTTTCCGTTAACTTTGTAGCTTTATAAAAAAAATAAGGAAAGCAGTGGAGTCTCCATTCTAATCTAAATTTGTGTTGACGTTAGGCTAGTTAGTGGTTACGGTAGCTGCCAACGCAGATTTACCATTTTTCGTCAATAGCTCACCTCCTACGCTCTTTCCTTCGGATGACAAATCTTTATTTAAAGCTATTATAGTAATAATTTATTTAGTATTACTACTGACTTGGTTGCATTATAGCATCATCTTGAAACACGCAATCTAAATCAGACTCACGTCCTGTCATTTTGGTTATAAGTCTTGAGATTTTATGGACATTATCCATTAGTACCTACTACTATTATTACGATTTATATCAGAACTATTCTAATATCACGATATAAATTGTAAACACGTGTCCCTTATCTCTTAACCTGACTTACTAATTTTGATGTAGCAAATAATCATTTTTTAATGCAAATACATATAAATACATTTCGGTGAAATGTTTTTGCAGACGATTATTCCGAGTCTCAGGTGTAAAATTTTCTATTTAAAGCAATGTCGTTACTGCCCCTAAACGTATGTTGTAGCAATTAAATAGAATGTAGCAATATCCAAGTATGTTTAGTTAGGTAGGCTCGGTCAACACAATTATCAGTAATTTATTGGTTTTACACTAAATGGCCTGACGCCCGATGCCAAAATCAGACGTAATTTATGAGCATTCGTGATTAATATCTATTTAGCTGGTTTTGTAACCTTTGAATGACATAAATTACATGAAAATGTGACAGATTGCAATCTTACTGTACAAATATATGAGAGGAGATACGTAAGGGCCTTGTCCTGCCTATAAATGCATCAACTGAGCACTTTATGCCTTGAAAATGTATCGTTTGGAAAACTCGCAAGTGAAACATATGATCTACACCAAAGACACCACTTGCTAACATATTGATGAGAGGAGAATCTTGTTCCTGAAATACATTTCCTACTAGTTTGGGAACCAGAGGCTTCATTTTTTTTTTTTTTTGTTTTTTTTTATGTAATAGATTAGCAAACAAGCTGACGCTTCATATGACGCTTCATATGTCAATAATTGCTCTTAAGCTGAACCACATGGTAGTTTTAGCTAGCAACAAGCATACATGCAACGTTTATTTCTCGAAGAAAAAATTCTATGGATCTTTTCGGATTGGCAAAGTGTCGGAATTAAATCAACTAGCGAGTGCAATACGGTTGGCACCCACCCGAGGTGGTCCCATGTTTACGACGTCGTTATAGCGTCTGCGTCCCGGCGTTTCCAGACGCTCACGCCATTTCAGACGACTGACTTAGGGATGCTCGATGATCAATTCAAAAATCGATTCGATCATCGATGTTAGAAGATAAAACATCGATGTTGCATTTTGTGAAACATTGCAACATCTAAATATGTGAACGGTTCCACAGTGTTTATGAAATTCTGAATGCAACCAAAATATGAAAAAAAACATTTGTCTTGTTCGTTTTGTAGTTTCTGAACTCTGATCTTAATCCCTGATATCTCCAAAATCGTGTGATTTTATGGCGTTTTATTTCTTGATGACGATGTTTACAAAAAACACCGCTGTTAGCTGACATCGATGTTTTGCGCTCGATGAACATCGAGTATCGATGTTCACTTGTTCAGCCATCGACTTCATTATCGATGTTTTTGCATCATCGATCATCCCTACTATGACTGTTTTTATTTAGCGTCTGACCCCTATCTCACCTGAGAGTAAGGTCTAGTCTCAACAAACACACTAGCATTTGCTTAAAATAAGATACAATCGTGCATTGATAATCCTAAACCTTAACATTTATCAGCTAGCGGTTCAGTTGGCGTTATATTCGGCACACTATCGTGTGACATCATGATCACATTGATTTACTCCTAATTAACTCAGTATGACCTTTAGAAGTATATTCAAATACTAGCAGATCTCACTATAAAGCTACTACCTTCACGTAAATTGAAATAGAAACCAAAGGTTACTCAAGAACTGGGAGTATTATTCTGCAAATTAACATTCCCAGGTCCTATATACCTGCAGTACCAGAAAATGTTTATATAAATGAAGTTATTAAAATCAAAATGACAAGCAGGAAGTTAGCTGAATCAAGTAGCGCATGTCTGCATTATGCACTGAATTATTCTTGTTTAAACATAATATAAGTCAGAGTCTTCATAAAGTTTTCAACAAATTACGACTCTTTATCGCCTTCCATATTTTATTTCACCGTCTTTGCGGTCTAGTCTTTCAAATGGTCAGATAAATCAAACACTTTATCGCTACTTTTAAATCAATTATTCTTTTTGCGCCCAAATAATATCCGACTAATGGGTACTGAAAAAAATTAAAGTGACGACACATTGCTAGATTGATAAATTGATTATTTTACGAGAACGTGTCGTGCATTAGGTATACATATCTACTTTTTGATATCTGTTGGCACTTGGCACAGGAGAATATTATGTTTCTGGATATATCATGGGAATTCAGTCAAATAAAAACATGACTAAAAGCTTATACTAATGGATACACTGATTGCCTTCAGAATTTGATATAAAGCATTTCTGATGCTCATTTTGATACAGATTCGATAAACAAAGTACATTCTCACGTCTCAACCGTTCATCTAAAAGTTTTGAAACACACTAAACCGACTATTTTACGACCGTCTGACCTCTTGTTCCGGTTACGTCTGTTTAATTACATATTTTCCATCGTTATTCTTGTTTTATTGTGAAGAGTTAAGATGTTTTCAAGCCACTTTGATCTGAGATGTCAAACATTGGGAATCAGCATAATTCAGAAATATCTTGGTCACTACCGGTGCTGGTTTTTTTTCGGTTACTTCACTGTTTGGCAGGCGTCTCTACGTTATTTTGCTTTGATGACCTTTGTCTGGCTGCATTGTATTTTTGTAGCGTTGATGGTTCAAATTCGAATATGCATTTTGTGATGTGCAAAATTGTTGGGTGGTCTCTAGCGCGTGGGCTGTTTAGCACTCTGAGAAACTCTCTATCATATCTTAGGTCGTTACGGTTATTATAATTTTGATGTAATTTATTAATACTCAATTAATGACGCTTTCAATGTTTTTTGAAATATGTAGTTAAATAAATTATCATCACATAATTCCACTAAATCCTTGTTAATCCTGAAAAACCTTTTGACAATACTGTTAATTACCCCAATCCTGTTACTTATCAAATTGTCGACATATTTTCGAACATGTATTTATTTTTAAATCCAGACGAGAGCAGTTGATTCGAAAAATAACAATCATAAATCGTGGTCTCGACCAGAATAAAGATTTTCAGTGACTAATTGAAATACACTGCGGGCTTATAAAATTTCGTGCATACGGTTTTTCGTGGTACGAAGACAATATATTATTTTTGAGACTGGTAACTGCTTTGAAATGAGTTATTGTGGTTGTAATTAGGAGTTACGGTTGTTTAAGTGGGTGTAGTAATACGGTCGGCGTGTATGATCGCGTTAGAGATACCTTTTAATTTTCTTTAATGTTCAGTAGTTTCGTTTTATGTGTATTAACGATGTTTGGCCTTTGAATTCGTTTTCTTTTTTTGATTTGTTTGTCTATTGTGCTCGCTTGGAAATAGTCTGTTGTACAGTAATTGTGCGTGGTTATGTTCTGTTTTTTATATGACTACTATAAGATCCATCATTTTTGTTTTATTTTAGGCAATATTTTTACCAGCCAAAGCTGCTCTATATAAAAATAACTGATAAATACAACTAACTATTCTGCAACCTTTTCTTACTTCTTCTGTTCTTGTTGTGTTCATACTTTCTTTTCTGTATCTTCTTCTCTAAATTTTTATTTTTGGTAATGTGCCTATTTTTTTTCTTGCGTTGTTGTATCATAAATCTTTTCATTTTCATGTTTAACTAATCCATTTTCATAGTTTTACAATCTGTTTGCTCCTACTAACCTATTGGCAGTCAACATGTATCAATAAGAAATTTGTGATGAGTATTTTTCAAAATACTATTTTAAAGTAAACATTTCAAAAACCTTCATTAAAATAATGATAATATAAACTTTGACCGTTGATGAAACAGAGAACGAAGCCTTATTCAATGCAGATTTCTACAAACGCCTGAGCTTGCGCCATAATCTGTTGATGTGATACTCCTTATCTATGCGATAGATAAATAGAGACAAACTTACATTAACGATTCTCGTGTACGCCTTGCAATAACGGAGGATAATAACATTGAGAGTTAATAGAGATATTTCGCATTATCACGGTGCTGCTTTATCTGCCTACATACACACGTGTTTTGATTACAAACTCCTTATTTGGTGCTACAAACACCCACTCACCACATCAAATCTTAATTGAACGCATGGTTGCCAAACAATTTTCATTAAATAAACACTCAATTTCACTTACCTACATCATTATCCTCATCAGCCTTTATGTTTCTATTGCTAGGACTCAGACCTCTCAGAGAAATAATATGGGCTTTACCGCAATCAACCATAATGGCCATATACAGTTTAGCAGATATCATTTTTATACGTGCCTACCTGCTTTTAATGTCGCAATCATAGATCTTTCTTGTTTAAGAGCAGATCTCTTGTCGGTGGAGCATTTCCCATCTTGTTCGGTCCTCAGCAATTTTTGTGACCTCTCGGTATGTCATAACATCAATTCTTTCTTGACTTGGTCTTAGTTCTTCTCGGCCTATCTCTCCCTTCTTTTCGTTCTATGATAGTTATAACATATTCGTCGAGACGTCTTAACTATTTTAGATATAACTTCCTGGATTACTAAGAGTTTGGTAAGTATAACTTTTCCTTGAGGAAAATAGGCTTCTAACGATACAATTTATCTTGATCTAAAAGAACCCAATATACAATCATTTTAATTTGAAATAATTAAGGAATCCAAACTGTTCTAAAGGAATTCCTGGCCGTTACAAAATATAATTGCTATAGTAACTTATAGCTGTTGCCTTAAACTATAATGATTTAGCAATAATTACAAGCGGTGGCTTTGTTATTAAACATTTAACTGGAATGCCTTGAGCCAGGAATTTGATGAATGCGAAACCTTCTGTTACAATATTGTTGAATTCTTCATTCTTGTTATTTGTACAGATAGGATCTAATAGTTTATAAGTGACGCCTAATTTGTTCTTCTCACGGTTTGTTCATATGTTATCGACCTTTTCCCGTAAGATCCTAGTCAAGGGGTAGCGTGAACTTCGACCACATCATCGGCATTGAGGGACTAGCAGACCGAGGTCACCCTGTAAGATCTCAAGAAAAATCATAAAATTAACTGAGTTCAACTACTTACAATTTGTGTTTTTTAGAACTGTTGTAGTCTGCTGTTTGTATATTTTTATTGGGGAGAAATATTTGATTCTATTATTTATACTGTTAAGTATGCAACAGCATGGATATTTCCGCAATATGATTTTCATCGCCATAAAACCTTTAGTAGATGAATTTTGAGAATCAGATTAGTAATTAGTTTCAGAGCTTAGCCGTAATATAAATAATAGTAAAGAAATAGAGCTTTTCAAGGCATCGGAGCATTGTGACATCCCTGATAATGCGTACGATATGAAGTCGCAATGGAAATTTAAGTAACTTATAATATATTATGACCTGAAAGTCCAACCTAATTCACTTACCCACCATAAAATCATGATGGACTTTCCCATTGACATTATAGTATAGGAGAAAGCGCTCTCAAGCATAAGCCTCTATGAAGTATAGTTTATAGCGATGATGGCTCAGTGGTAGTGACGTCGGCTTGCAATCCGTAGGACGTGGGTTCGAATCCTACAATGAGCTTGAGCTTTCGGTGAAGGAAAACATCGTGATGAAACCATAGCTTGGTGGTAGGGTATTTTCTAGTACTCGCCTGGCTAGCTACCACCCTCTTGTTAAGAATCTGTCGCCAAGCACCTATCGGTGTGTTCCGGCAGCCTCACTTGAGAGCCAGTTCCCAGTCCAGGTGTAGCGTGGCGCCATCTTCGACCGCATCGTCACTTAACATCAGGTGACTTGTGGTCAAACGCTACCCTGTAAATAGTAAAAAAAAAAAAAAAAAAAAAAAAGTATGTCCCGATTTCATAGCTATGTCCAAGTGGTTTCAAATACTCATTCTGGAATATTCAATAATATTGACGTTTATATATTTTTGACAAACATTTTTATGATCAACGTTATGATAAAGCTCTGAAAGAGGACATCATCTACTGCATAAATCTAAGTAATCACTGTGATTTTGCTTTACATTTTCCAAAATAAGCTTTTGCGAACATTATTTCATCTTTTGGGTATCGAAAAATACGACTGTCAAATGATGTATTAGGTACCTTCCACTTGCTACCTTTGATCATAAAAGAGATGACGAGGCCTACCTAAATAAGGCTCTTAGTAAAAATTAGGACCATTTTACCAAAAGTGTTTGTTACTTCACAAATTGTTTTATACATAGATGCAAAAGGGACGTGTTAGGGAATGCAATCTCGCGAGATTGGTACTCAGACGAGACCTCGCGAGTTTATCAATGACAATACCGCGAGATCTCGCCAATTTCGATCTTAATTTGATGTTAAAATTCCTATGGTCTGTGGTCAAATGGCAAGTTATTTTTAAAAGCCAATTAAAAGTTATCACGATTCACGATACCTAATATCGGCGATATTGTTTTCTACATTTGTTTTAAAGACTGACAAAGCAGTTCGAAGCTTGAAAGAGCTTTGACAATATGTTATAAAATTACGCATTAGTAAATCAAAGGAAAGTCGAACCTGCGGTAACACAATCATCTAAAACTGCATTGAAGTAGATCTCATCATTCACAGAGACTAGACAGATTAAATAGACAGAAGTGTCACAAGCATCTCGCATGACACTATAGATAGTTCATACCCTGGATTAACTTTCTGTAATAATTGTGATTATTGAATTACTCTACCTGAAATTTTTTTTTTTTTTTTTTTACTATTTACAGGGTAGCGTTTGACCACAAGTCACCTGATGTTAAGTGACGATGTGGTCGAAGATGGCGCCACGCTACACCTGGACTGGGAACTGGCTCTCAAATGAGGCTGCTGGAACACACTGATAGGTGCTTGGCGACAGATTCTTAACGAGAGGGTGGTAGCTAGCCAGGCGAGTACTAGAAAATACCCTACCACCAAGCTATGGTTTCATCACGATGTCACCTGAAATAACCATCATTAGAACTTTTCCGCATCTGCAGTGCTTCAATGAAATCTTTTGACGTGTCTTAAGAATCTATCGCCAGCATATTATGTGTTCCAGTAACTTTACTTAAGAGCCACTTCCCAGTTTATATGACACGTCGTGCCGCCTACAACCACATAGTCTCCTAACATCAGGTGTGGTAAAACACTGTAAGATCTAAAAAGATATTAACAAAACTTAGAACTGTCATCATCTGCACTGTCACATCTGAACAGTATGATCTATGAGTAATTACCGTCGGAATCTTGCCGGATCCGTCGTATTTCAATCAAGACTTACCAAGTTACCACCTTGTGCGCGCGCGCAGTATTTAAACTACTAGTTTATTTCCGACTCTCTGATGCGCTTGTTTGGGCGTTTGTTTTCATATTGTGAAACGACCGATCGGTGGCTGTTAAATGTTGTGGACGTCGGTTTGTTATCAGATCTGTTTACTGATTGAGGTGTAACGGTGAGGTTTTACATCACACAATGTTTCTTCGGCGCATATGCGTTTGTGTACGAGATCCAGTTTACTAAGCGGTCACTCTTCTTACGTTGGAAACTGCTAAGCCATATGGATGTTACCGTAACGCCTACACTTTCATATACAGCTCACATTCTGCTCTGGCCTCTGACTAGGATTCCCTGTATCTAGATTCTCAAAAATGTATGTGATCACGCCATCGCTTAAGTGACTTGTGGACAAAAGCTTACACTATAAATAAAAATAAAACAAATATCATAAAATATTGAAAGTTTTCAACACAAGGTAGGCAAATGAAAAACGTGTTTATCGCTCCTCACATTATCTTCAATTATTTGCCACCTACTTTTAAATCTTTAAATTGACTAAGAACGAATTATAGCTTGTTTAAATTCTCCGGAACTTCGACATCTTGAACAACTTTACCTCTGCATCTATAAAACAAACAAGAATGAAAGTTTCACTTGAACTTTACTCTGCCAATTTCACTTCACTAATCCTGACGGAATAGCATATCGAAACTATTTAATATCCGATATATTGAAACTGATTTATTCACCACCAACTTAACTACTTCACCGTTACCTATCAAATAACCATTCGTTCCGTCGTAAACCTCCTTACTGCGATCACGAATATTTTGACAAGTTTACTGTGACCCAGACCCAAGTGTGTTTGCATGCTAGGTCACTTAAGTTCAATAGAGTTAGGGTTTACAACTATGTATATTATAGCATTCATAGTTCAAGACGACACTCAGTCGGCCGTCCCAGGTATCGCTGGAAAGACGAAATCACGAAGGACTTGCGCGAGCTCCAGGTGGAGGACTGGCAGGAGGTGGCGTAGGACAGACCGAAGTGGCGTCTCTTGTTATAGGAGGCCAAGACTCTCTTTGGATCGATGTGCCATCTCAGTTAGTTAATATACATTATCTAATGATGTCTGGTGCTGGTCTTCATAGTTCGTAGCTGCAGCATTGGTTTCCACATCACTACAGAAGTTCTCTGGATGATGGATGACTTGAAGTTGACCACTGATCTTTTGTGTGCTTTCCTAGTTAGCCACTATCGAATCTGCGTTCTGGCGATCATATTTGAGAGCCAGATCCCAATCCAGGAGTACCGTGACCACATCGTTAGTTAAAATCAGGTGACTTGTGATCAAACGCGATCATTGTAGTAAAACTAAAATAGATGTTTGACTAGTAAGTACTATGATTTTAGTTAAAGGTTAAAGACATAGTAAAGGTGCCTCTCATCTTCCGCCACCAAGCGGTTTCCATAATGCAGTTTATTATCTACTTACGTTATTTACTGAACAAGCAATGTTAAGATTCGCAAACATGTTTGTTACTCTATTACCTCCACAATGTTACTTGGATAATACGTACCATATCAGCATAACTGTAATCTTAATTTATTATAATCCATTTGAAGTCTGCAAACTTGTGCCACCCAGAAAAGTGCCAGCGCGTTCACACAAGTCTTAAGACAGAGCATATTTTTATAAGTTCAACCTTCGATTCGCTTATAGAAGGATTATCATAATCATCAGCATTTTATATGTTCCCATTGCTGAGACGCAGGCCTTCTCTCATTGAGAGAGTATGGGTCATGATCGTAGACGCGGACCCAGTTCGTGTTAGCGGATAGGCTAGATAGTATGATAACGTGTTCGAATGGCAGCTAAGCCAATTCGGCATTTTAAAAGTTACAAGCTGTGTCCCAAGATTTTTACCCACTTGATGATAACTACAGAGTTTTCATTGCAATGGCTATGTGCCTATAGTTGTCACCTGAGGCAAAGTGACAATGTGGTCCAAGCAAAGCCTGCATTGGGAACTGGCTCTCAAGTGAGGCTGCTGGAGCATAGCGATAGGTGCTTGATGACATATTCTTAACTTATTTATATATGTTAAACCTGCAAGCATCAAGTAGAAAACTTTATGCTTGGAACTCTTTGCCAGTGTCGGCTTCTTCCTGTATTTCTCTAAGTAAAGTCTTTACGAAGTGTCCACACTTCTGGCTCCCCTTCTGTCTACACAAAAGTCAGAGTAACATCCAACATAGTGAAAACTATCTCCTAACCTAAGCCCATCCGTTTCAAAAACACAACCGCGCGGGATTGTGAGTGAATGCATATTATTGAGTCTATTTCAAATGAACGCCCAGAGATATCTGCTATGCTTATTGTAAACTTAGACCTAAGTAAAGTTAATCCACTCAATATATTATTGTTAGGCATAAGTTAATTCTGTAAGTAGTATTATTCCAGTTCAATATCAAGAGCGTCATTTATTTTTCTATGCTTACATTTTTTTAACATCTTACAAGGTATCTTTTGACCACAAGTTGTGACGATGTGGACGAAGGTGGCGTGACACTACCCCTGGATGTGAAACTGACTGACCATCTTGTAACCACTGCGGAAAGATTTGTGAAGGGAGCTTGTTCCTCATTTTGCAAGTATGCGGTACAAAGAAGCGCTTAAATCAAAAGAAATGTATGATGTCACTGCACCTTCAAACGATCATTTAGTTCGTGATTTTGCAACTAAAAAAATACAAAAGGCAGAAGAAAACCTGTCAAAAACGCCCGTTAAAGCTATCGGTATATTTTGATTTACCGTTGTATTTATAAGTATAGTCATTAAACGCTATCAAAGAAATCATAACAATATTTTACTATCTTTATCATAAAACGAGTATCAAATAAAGCTATAAAAAGATACACATCCCACATTAAGTTTAATACGGCTAGTTTTTTTTATATTTAACATTGAAATTCGAAACTGTGACTGACAGGCTTACGCGTTTTTGCCGTATTTACGATATCACGAATCGTAAGATAAATCTCTACTCTGTATCGCACGTCTGCGTTTGCGTAAGCAGGTGAAAGAATATATAAATATATAGTTTCGTAAGGACAGATTGAGTTGCTTTTTAGGCGTTGCAATATCCACAGCCAATTAGTGGCTGGACAATTCATGGCAAATATAAAATGAAGCACTTTTCGGAGAGACGTCAAAAAATGGCTGCGGACCGAAAAAGAGCTCTTTTAAGTAAGAGAGAGTCAAATGGGGTGTCAAATAAGACAAATTTGCGGGGCGGGTCTAGCAACAACATTCAATATTCTTTGGTAGCGCGCAAAATATTTACTGCCATATGCAAAATAGACATGCAAACAGAATAAAGTTGTCAAAGAACACAACATTAAAACTGATCTGTAACAAACAGCATAATCAATTGTTTAATTGCTTGCTCCTGTATCTGCAATTGTGATTAGTTTAGACGGCTCAACGCCCACACGTCAAGCAAAGCTCATGCGAATGGTAATGACCAAGGAGTAATACCTAATGTAATTATTATTGATAAAGACTGCTTTGATTGTAGCCGGACGGTTACACGTGCACATTACGAATCAGCAATACCAAAATTGAAAGATCGATCTCTTCCCAGCGCTATGTGAAAAAAGAAGATTTTGAAGGAATTGTTTTAAAGATAGAAGCTAGTGACAGTTCCTGATTTCTAGATTAGTTACAAGCTAAATGTATTAACGTACGTACTTACTGTCTTGGCATACATTCATTGTCTCGAAATATAAGTACCTTAGTACCAAAATCTATAAAACTCAGACGACCGGCGCCAGATTTAAAAGCCAACATCAATCTAATACAAGAACACCCAATGTGATAATTACTATATGACACAATACATTATGCAACTGAAACCACACACGAAATTCTCGTAAACAAATGTTATTAATAAGACAAACACAAATACACCGAGGCATGACTTTGTCGAGTTCAAATTGATTAAGAGATCTAAGCGAGTTAATCATTTTCATAATCCTATAACAACCCACGCTGCAAACAATTTTGATTCTTAATAGGAACACAGAAAGACTAAAAAGGAAGAGATATATGATTTGAGCAGAGGTGTCAATGGTTATTTATATTTAAGAGATTTTGATCAATTTCTTAATCGCACAAAAACAAGAGCTACAAGCGATTTAAATCCTTCACAAGATGACATAAAGTCTAAAGTAGAAGACATGGGTGGTATAGGAGAAGTGGTGGTGGTGTCAATGGATATATTTCATAAAGTCCCTACACTTCTTTATAGAGGGGTATGTTAAGTGAAGGCCAATTAGTGCTTTTTACAAGTAGCAATTAAAGCAGTCGAGATTAGACACGTAAGGGAAGAGAAGTATTACCAGATGGAACATGTTTCTGTTTTTTTGAGAATGTATTTTTGATATAGTGAGTGTTGCGACTAGGGACTTAAAGAATAAATAAATAACCGGAGTACTCTAGATAAACTTCATAAGAAAGAGCTTTGAATGTAAATCTAACATGAAGACAAATTTATTTTTCTTAATTTGTGTACCAGCTTTTGTTGTTTTATTTTTCGTCAGTTGTTTCTGGTTATGTATGTTTTCATTTTCTTTTATAACTTCAGATTCGTGTCTTTTAGCCATATAGTAAAAACTACTTTGTCACTTCTTGGCTTGGATATGGCATTAACAAACTTATACTTGAGATTGGAAAAATACACTAATCGAGTGAAGCCACAGATAGAATAAAAACAAAACTGTCAGAGACTCCAGCGCTTACTTTTGTACCAGCCAGTATCAATAATTTTGTAACTTAAGTTCAACTAGTAACGAGTCTTGAACTATAAATACGCAGTACACTTAATATCTGAGCTCAACCCTGTTTATTCACTAGCGTATGATATTTATTTACATGGCACGTGTTGGCGTTAATATCAAGAACGCATCCGGTATTAAGTTGTTGTCAAAGATTTATAGATTTCACAATCCGTCTAAATGTTTGTACTGAGTATATGAGATTAGGTATAGCGTAAAAGCCGAAAACAGTTTTGTAGGTGGCATTTAATATGCAACAAGTCAATTTGATTTAAAAGCGATGGTGACCGAACGGTAACACCGAGTTCGAATCCTCTCGGCCACGCACCTATGACGCTCAAGACGGTGAAAGAAAACATCGTGAGGAAACCGGCGTGTCCGAGAACCACTACATTCGAGGGCATGCGACATCTATCAACCCGTACTGGGCCTGCGAGGTTGATTACAGCCCATACTCTCTGAGAGTAAATCTGAGTCCCAGCAGTGGCAACGTATAGGATGATGATGATGAATTCAATTTAGCTTTAAAAACCCGGCGATTCACCACACACTACACTTTATCATGATCAAAAGTACCTATCCTATGTCCTTTCCTATGGTTCAAACTAACTCCAGTCGAAGGTGGCGCCACGGTACACCTGGATTGGGCTTTCAAGTGGGGTCGCTAGAATACACCGATAGGTGATTGGCGACAATTGCTTTACTTGTTGTATGGCATTAGAAAATACCCTACCACCAAGCTTTTGGAAGTCAACGTCACTATTTGATCTTTCTTAATTTTGATCAGCACTTTGTCAGTGACAAATAGCAGTAAATTACAATCAAATACACAGCTACTTAAGATATGGCTCATTAATATATCAAGTGACACTACACGAGCGCTCGACATCTGTGAAAGGGATATTGCAACAATCAGCTGGGCAACCCTACTTCTAAGATAGGAGTATCTATTACAAAATGTCTGTCCCTTTCAAGATAACTAGGGTTGCCGTTCTTTATTTTTGTTGCGAAAGCGCTAAGAACTTTATAGCTTGTAAAATTAAGCTTCTTGTAGAGCCCCAAGGGTCATAAAGGGTTTCATTCTACAGCTTCATCGTAAGGTTATACGTTTATTGGTAGCCATCACGAAGCTTGGCTTGGAAAATCTGATATGAAACCAGATTGGTTTAACTAATGGGATAAAAAGTTGGTGCACCATTAATGTACCCGAGATTTCATCCGCGGTTTTCCGGTTATCCAGCGGTGACCTTTTTACGGAACAAAAAGTAAACTATTATTCAGCGAATTTTTTTTACGCTTACCGGGTGTAGCTTTGTACCACAACTCACCTGTAGCGCGATTTTAATTAACTCGAAAAGTTTCCGTGTCGGATTCGACGTCACTTTTGCTTCACGGAAACTTTTTCCGATAGCGAATAGGTGGTGGAAACTTTTCCGTGATTGAGCAGCTGGGTTGTCAAATTAAATATCAGTTTCCAAATTCAGATTAATGAGTCGTGTCTAAAAAAATCTGAAGGAAATTCCGAATCCGTGGTTGGAAGAGTTTCCGTGTGAATTAGAATCGCACTGCTGATGTTATGTGACGATATGGTCGCAGGTGGCCACGCTACACCTGGTCTGGGAACTAGCTTTCATGCGGGGCTGCTGGAACATACCGATTATAAGATATTTCCAATCCAAATATGACAAACATACGTACTCACTCCCACACAAACTTTCACGTTAATTATAATTTTAGTGTGATTATTGTGATAATCATAAGTGTGTGTAACTCTCATAGCAGCCCTATTGATAAGTGGTATCACTTACCGTCCAGACATAACAATGCTAGTTACCGTTTACCACTTACCTGTTAACCTGGGTGCAGACTAACAGATAACCTGGCAACCAAACAAAAGAAGTGGTAGGTGTCAGGTGACAAAACACCATTGTGCTGTGAACGAGTGTTTGCTATCAAGCGAGAGATTATACATAGCGATATACTCTTATATAAGGCAATATCGGTCGTTTCCGTGTTTGGTAGTGTTCAGGGTAATGTTTGACCTCAAGTCACCTGATGTTAAGTGACGATGTGGTCAACCTTCATCAGGTGACTTGCAGTCAAACGCTACACTGAGAAACTAACCAATAAAAGTAAACCTTTCACAAAAAGTACAAAATAATTTAAAAGCGAAAAATAAAATAAACTTTGATAATATCCTAAACAAATGTGTTAGGTAACTTTTCAACAAATCGGGTCACAGGTAAAAAAATCAATCATCCCCTATATCCCTTATGTTGCCGCGCCCCCCGCGATTTGAGGGAGCGGGTTTTTTAATTTTGGGGGGGTGCCCAAATGCGAGAGAACCACTATTAAATATCCCTGATGCAACACAGTGAGAGATCGTAATATATCGTAAGCCTACTCACCATAGTACAGCTCAGGACCTCGTGTGACGGCGCCGTCCTAAATCCACCAAATTAGAATTACACACAGTTCAGGTGCAACTAGTAATTGTCCGCACACCACTGTTGAAGCCCTAGAGTGCTGGGGGCTGCGATGAAGACGATATTTCAAAAGTAAACGTGGGTTGTAAGTCCAGTTGAGAGATCGGTTGAGACTGGTATATGAACCAGTGAGCGGCAATACGACTATATAACTACCCTCACTGAATTGAGAAAACTATATCGAAAACTAATTTTTAATCTACCCACGTAAACTGTCAATATGTGCGTTCAGAAATCAACTAAAGAATGCTATCAAAAACAATATTACGAATACTTAAAAAAATCAAATTTCGAGTTGCGCGGCTTCAACACCTTACTTATCATAAATGCGAAAGTAACTCTGTCTGTCTGTCTGTTACTCTTTCACGCCTAAACTACTGAACCGATTTATATGAAACTTGGTACGGAGATAGTTTGAATCCTGAGGAAGGACACAGGATACTTTTTATCACGATAAACTGTAGCCCACGCGGGTGAAACCACGGGGAACAGCTAGTCCCCTATAAAAATTTCACTCTTAGTGGTAACGAAGTAGTTAATTTTAGGCTTTATCAATTTATCTTGATGATAGATTTTTTTTTTTTTTTTTTTTTTTTAATGTAATAGATTAGCAAACAAGCTGACTTACTTACTTTTTTACTTTTTACAGGGTAGCGTTTGACCACAAGTCACCTGATGTTAAGTGACGATGTGGTCGAAGATGGCGCCACGCTACACCTGGACTGGGAACTGGCTCTCAAGTGAGGCTGCCGGAACACACCGAGATTTTAACATAAAGCATGGGATAGGGCAAGATTTAACATGGCATCGGTGAATCAAAAAGGAAGAGGAGGGAAAATAAAATATTGGGTAGGTAGGTACATAAATTATACGATTGTATTAAATTATCGATACCTCTACATAAGGCATCATATTATACTTTATTATTTGTATTATTAACATTGGTAAGATTGTAGAGGTGTGGGCAACAAACTATAACCAGTAAATAAGAGGAATATTAGAAGCATTAACGCTGTCATAATGCAGACGCATAAATAATACGTGTACCAATAAATTAGGATTTAACTAATCCTTGTTTTAAATGTGGCCAATCGTGGTCGCCTATAAAACGCTGTATTTATTTCTTACCTCATTCCGTGACTCTTATGTCAAAGCAACGATATGCGAGCATACAACACTAATGTCATCAACAAAACATTTTCTTATTACTAATGCTGGCAATCGATTAGTAACTTACTAATTTTGATAATCGATTAATCTCACTAATTTGTGTAACTAATTCTAGATTAGTTATACTTACTCTCGTGGTAAATCATGATTAAGGAATCTAGATGTCGGTATATAATACTGATAATAATCGATTATGAAATTCGTTACTTACTAATTTTCATAATCGAACTAGCTCTTAGGTACATCTACACCGCTAGTTATAAGCGTGAAAAGATAACAACAGACAAGACAATATAACATTAAATTAATACGGATTATAATTAAGTACATTTTCAAAAGTCTATTGACTAATTTTATTATTTGTGCCAGCCAAATCAATCGACAAGCAACAAGCACTCGAACAAAAAATCGATTATTACATTAGTAATTACTAATGGCTATAATCGAGATATCTCGAGACATCTTCAAAATCGCATGATTCCATTAGTAGTTATAATATATAAGTTAACGTCAAAATTACCTACATAATCATATTTTTAGAGCAAAACATTGTGACATGAAAAATATGTCTCCAAGAACGACTGCTTTATGTCCAACGCATGTATGTCAATGTATTTAGTGTTCGTTATAATGAAGATAATCCTTCAATATATTGTCGGTAAAGTTGCTTATGTAGATAGGGCCTTATAAAACAGTTAGGTGTGCTATTAGGTTTGCAATGGTGACAAAATCTTTATTTATGTCCGTAAGTAATGAAAACTGGAACAAATTTGCTGGTAATTTCTTGATTAAGATGCTAGATAAATACTATGTCAATAAACACGAAGGATTTGCGCTCACTCCAGGTGGAGGACTGGCAGGAGGTGGCGCAGGACAGACCGAAGTGGCGTCTTTTGTTATCGGAGGCCAACACTACTTTGGGTCGTTGCGCCATCTCAGTTAGTTAGTTTTTTAGAATAAACAAGTTGACGAGTAGATATACATTTTCTTATTTTATTTTTGTTCTAAAGTAGGATGTCTTTTTCGAATTTTTCAATGAAAAAGCAAAAGACCAAAAACAGGAAAAGAGCAAAGCGGGAAATTTAAAAAAAAATTGTCTATCAGGACGTCATTTTGCAACAACCTCTCACTTCGTGTTTCTTTTCTTTATACGGCAAAATGCAAGTTCCTCTGATTTGCAAGAACTTACAATGCAAAAAGAAAAGGTAACATAAAGACAAGCATGAGATTGGATTTTTTTTATTGACTTTCCTTTAAATGCTGGCTTACCTCATGTATCGACAGCGCCATATCTACAAGAATTTGTTATAAATTTTTAAGTAGCAGAAAACCTCCCATCGTATCTAGTTTCTACGATCACCAAGTTTTTAATATGATTCTTGTGAATAGGACTGTTGCCCCTACGACTTGTATCGCGTGGGTGTTAAAACGGCAGTTTTACATCGCCGATTCGATTATGTTATTACGTGTTTGCATGAGCCTACTTTAATAGACAAGAGTCCAAGGTTGCACCCACAGACTGCATTAAGAGGACTGTGAGATTAAACTGATCCCTAATTGAGGCAAATTACAAAAAAAAGCCCCTTGGTTTCGCCTGCGTCTTCCCATCATTCCGAAGGAACCTTTTGCCGCATTAAAAAGTAGCCTGTGTTTTATTCCTGGGTTTAAGCTTTCTATACTTATGCCAAATTTATCCAGATCCGTTCCGTAATTTTGCTTACAAACTTTCACGTTTATTATATTAGTAGGACCTACATGAAAGAAAGCATCTTGTGGAGAAATAATCTAACACAGTATTTATATATTAAAAAAAAAGTGTAATGAGTCCCGTTTTATAAAAGTTAGAACCATTTTTAAAACACTTTTATTAGCTTGACTTGTAACTAACTAACTAACTCACAATGTAATCAAATCTTAGAAGTCAATTTTCACCTACTTTTAATTGTCGTTTCCACTTGAAACTTTGTACGTGTATGTAATCTCGGTGACAATGCAATAATTTGGTATTATCGACCTGATCTGATGATGCAGCCGGAAGGTGGGTAGGGGATCTCTGCAGTGGCTTCTAGTAAACCCCTCGTGTTTGGACTCATATGTTCTCCTGATCTGTAAATCAAAAAGACTTGTTAACATACCACCAATATATTATGTATTAAAAAATGAAATACCCAGAGGGCTCTGAAACGACATTTTGAAAATATCTTGATTATTTTTAGTGATTATTTTTACGTTTTTTTACTCGCAGATCGGCAAGAGGTAGCTATACCCCTTCTATCGCCTGTGGAGGGAAGTTGTAGATAGCAGGGCCTTAAACATATACTGTGTACCTAGAAGGCGTTCCAAGACTATCATATTTTAATGTGCGAAAGCGTCGTTATATCGATCGTAAAGTTTATATTTGTAATAGAATATAATATTAATAACAAAGAGTATGGAAAGTTTACTTTCATCCTCAACTGCTTGGTGTAAGCCTAAGTGTGAAACCAAACGAGCGTAATTTTGTGAGTCGCGATTTCGGTAGCATAAATGCTGCTGCATTCGGTTTCATACAAAAAGGCACTTGGTGTCACACTACGACGTAAAATGAGTTAAATTCAGTTGAACGTAAAATGAGCGACCGAAAATACGCGACTCACGACTCAAATAATTACGCTCGTTTGGTTTCACCCTAAGTAGAACAACTGAGTTTTGATCGTTTAGATGACACCTAAGACAGATATAAAACGACAAGCGTGTGAGTTTGACTGTCTCAGGCATAGGTCACATCCTTTTGGGATTCAAGCGGCCTTAGAACTGACTAAGCTAAGCTGTACAATCGTTTCTGAACTTTAAGTTAATAAGTTAGGTGTTTACCATCGCTCAAAACGGTAAAGAAAAACATCGTGAGCAATTCGGCATGTCCAAGAATCGCACTGTTCAATAACATGTGACCTCTACCAATCCGTACTGGGTTGGTGTGGTAGGTTACAGCCCATACTCTCCTCTCTCTGAGAGAAGGCCAGAGTCCCAGCAGTGGGAACGTAATAGGTTGATGATAGGGACGAACTTTAACAAACGGGGTTTGGTACAAATCAAAGCAAAACTGATACGCTGATTTCACTTTTGTACTCACTTGCAAAGAATTAATCCATCAAAAAGTGGACTCTGTACTTACATCTCTAATGTAAAGCGGCTCACACACAATGCTCAGATCACATTGACAATCGATTTCAACTAATCAGCTTCCGTCGCACGTCCCAAATCGATTTGCCAAACGCTCAATCCGCGCCTTCCCGTTGTAAAACAAATGACATGGAATGACGAATGGAAAAAGGAAAGGTACGGTTTAAATCGATGTTTAATACGCTATTTGTATGGCGGGTCTCGTCCAGAAATGAGCCAATACTTTGTGTTATACGGCAACGAAGTCTCCTCGCGTAAATATAAACCAACTTAATGCTGTAACCTACAAACAGCGCGCAAGCGATTTTCTATCTTATAAACTTCGCCGTAGGGGCGTACAACTCATCGCTTCAGAAGTGGGATGGCAAAGTAATGTTGGTAAATCGTAGGAGGTGGCGCCAACGGCCAGCAAAACGTCCAGCATACATTCCTTGACACTTAAACGGTTATTACACGAACAAATGATGTTCATGACATACGTGAAGATACGTATGATGCGAGATAATGGTTTACCATAATAGTTACTGACGCCTAGGTGATAAATAGTTTAACATCTTCCTTAGTAAGCTTTGAAGCGGGACTCTGCTAAATGTAAGACAATTTGTTCCGTTCCTAGTGTTGTGTTTAGAAAGCTTTTTACATGAGATTTTAGGGTACACTCACTCCTTATCTCTTTACGTTTTCAAATCAAATCAAATCAAATAAATCGCGTGAGACTCTTTTTTTTTTTTTTACCTCAAATAGGTATGCGTTTGACCGCCATCCCGCCTGTTGCCAAGCGTAGATGCGGTCGACGGTGTAACACGCATACCTAGAAGGTTCACTCTGTTCACTCTTGCCTTGAAGATCCCCAAATTGTAGTGTTCGGGAAACACAGACTCTGGCAAGGAGTTCCACTCCTTAGCGGTACGCATTATGAATGTGGAAGCAAAACGCTTCGTGCGTACAGGTGGAATATCCACCATATACCGATGGCCGTTTGTCTTGACGTCCGATGATGGATCAATTATTGTTGAAATAGAATTCTTTAGCATGGTTTGCTTGGGGAAGTACCACATTTTTACCAGTTGTTCAACCGCCAAGCCGCAGTGTGCAGACATGAATTCCTGATTGAAGGGCATAATATTTAACATCTCATATATGTGATTTTGAACTCTTTGAACTGTCATGAAACTTAACATCAGACAAGAGATTGGCTCGCCTGATCAGTTAGATAAATAAAACTCAATAACATCTTATAAAAAAGATTAGATAATTTGTATGTTGCTAATCAAAAATGGTAAACAAAACGATATACCTACTTAAAGTTGAAGTGTTACTTCAGTATGTTTATGCCAACATTCTAAAGTTCGTACCAGTTTTCCTGACAAATCAGGTTTCCATTCTAAGCTGCTTACAAACTCGACTACATCGTGGTCGTCAGGCAAACTTCCTTAACACGATCCTGTCATCAACCAGAACGGTTCTTCAGACAAACAGGGCAATGCCGCGTCGGTGGTCCAATATTTGCGATCCAATCGAGTTGACTCGTCGCATACATATCGATCATCGACACCGCATCGATATAGCAATAAATCGTGCGTCTAGACGGAGCCGCGACTCCACTTGCGATTGGCCGTGCGTGTGCAGAATGCTTATAGAGATGTGAATAAAGTATAAATAATTTCCAAATTTTATGAGATGACGTGCTGAGATTTTGAAATTACCTCATCATCTTCACATTGATAGTTTTTTTTTTGCATGATGCTTCCTTTCTATTCAAAGAAGGTGTAGTTATCATAGTTTATGGCGGATCCCTCAAGGCATAATTATTAATTTTGTTACTACGTGACATTTATAACAATAGTTAACTTTTTTTATTTATTTATTTGACAACTGTCAATGTCACGATTGCTTTACAGTTCAGTGCCACCCAGAATTTTAAACTTCAACAGGTCAAAATTATGCTGGTTACCCTGTGATATTAGATGCATAATCTCATTATGACCTGTAATTTCGCCGGAAACATTGCCTTTCAAAGCGGAACACAGAAATGCTGGCTAAATAAAAACGTCTTAGCCTATTTTTTGTCAACTTTAATTATGCTCGTCACAAGTAATAATACAACTTTAGCTTATAAGAATAAGTTATTCTGTTTAAAGATGTCTTGGAAAATTTAAGACCACGTTAAACTTTCAAGTTAATTTATAAATTTATATTATCAGCATGCACTTTACATATGAAACAAATATTCTAATTGCATTAACATAATAATCTTTGAAAGATTACTACTATAACCGTGCATATCTCTCCAATAATTACAAGATACTTGGGCAAAACAAACATTAAGTTCTTAATTGCTTCATTTAAAGCCTAGTAATTAAGCTGTATCAATATTTTATAGACAATTACTTCAATAAATATTGAGATAAAATTTTAGTATCATACGAACTTTTTCTTGAGGCTTCCATGTAATTGTATGGAATTGACACTCAACAGATATATAATTTATCAATTCATGTATGTTCAGGCAACTTCTTTATTAAAAATTATACAGCATACATCGAGAAGACGTTGCTTTGAGATTCATCATTGAAATCATTATCATCATTAGAATCATTCCACCCAATCATTGAGCAAAACCCTTTTTGGCAGCAAATGTTTCGGCTTTATTTTTTATTTTTTTCGTATTACTTGACGAAAAGAGCAAGTGCTCTCCTGATGTTAAGCGTCACGTTTGACCATTACACTTCAGTGCTCTCAGAATTTTTCTATTCAAGAGTTCAGAATCTTGTGCAGCAATGTACCAACTGACTGCGCTCGTCATTACATAGATGTTAAATCATGATTAAGAATGATAAGTAATGCTTATGACACTTGAACTTTATATTGTACTAAGCTGTTCCCCGCGGTTTCACCCGCGTGGGCTACAGCCGCGTGCATACATAACAAAGTCTCAGCCCGATCGGTTTAAAATTGACAAACAAAAATACAAACTTTTATCCCCTATTTTATCCCCTTGGAGGTAGCATTAATCACAATCCTTTCTTAGCGGATGCCTACGTCATAACATCTACCTGCATGCCAAATTTCAGCCTGATCCGTTTAGTGGTTTGGCCTGTGCGTTGATAGATCACTATGTCAGTCAGTCATCATTGAGTTATATATATTTAGATTTCTTTTAAGGTATTCAAAAGTAATAATTTATTGCATCTCTTTTACAGATTTGGTGTAAGCTGAAATGGAGGATAGAATACTAGGTATGTGAGTACAACCCTATTTAAAAAGGTGACGTAAATCAAATTCGAAATACCATTTAATGTACGCGTAATATTTTCTTACATAACACTAACATAAAAAAATCACAAGTTGTTTATCTAGTCAGAGTGCATAAAGACATTATTATGTCTGGTGATGACGTAGAATAATTTTACAAACATTAACCCCGTTTATTTCTTTACCAAAACCAATAGATCATCGCTTAAACCCCATTACAAAGACATCTTCTCCAATTATCGTACTCAAAGACAAACTGCTCTCTTTGATCTTATTTCATGGACTAGTGAGATGTCCCGATAGATTTATTGGAGGATATAAAATTTAACGAGTTTTTAACACATTTGAGGACTGAAATATTACTGAACCAGCTAGCTACTGGTTAAGACATTACTGATGAGGTTTATCAAAGTTTTTCTAATTAGACTTTTATCTGAGAATTTCACAATGGTTTATCTTACCTCTTATGCTGGGGCCACACTAACGTCGTTAATTATCGCGATAATTGACGATGGACATAAGTGTGGCCACGACTAACGCGATAATTTGACAACGGCATTCACATTGGCATTTAACGTTAGCCGATATAACTCAAGTGACGGTACATCATCAGAGATTAACGCGAAAATTAAAATGCTGAAGCGGCCACGCTACATATTGAAGAAAGAGAGAAAAAAGTTTGCGACTGAAGTTTCGTTGCATTCACATTGAACGTCACCAACGGCCATTAGCCGCATAGGCTACCTGCGACTCTTAAAATGTCGGCAGTCCACCTAGTGGAGGGCCTGGCCTACCGAGCGTCTTCCGGTTCATTATCCAAGCGTTAAGACTGTAATGAAATATATTATGATCTTCCTCCAATAGTCAGTAGTCAATCTTTACCACGAAGGTAGCTTTTTCTACTGATAAAGAGTCAGATACATTTGAAAATGCTGATCTTTGAAAATTACATTCCTTCATAAAAAGTTAAAAAGTTTTCCAGTAAGACAGTTGTCCGGCCAGGCGTTAAATATTTAGTAACCATGCAACATAGCAGTCGACTACGCATCCATATATATATACCACTCTCAAATTCAAAATGCTATCGCTCAAAATGGCGAAGTAATTTTTTTAGAGATCCAGAAAAAAAATACATCTACCACAATTATCAACGTTCGTAATAACAAAATAAAAGGTGTAGTAAAAAGTAGCATTTGATTGGTCCAACGAGCTCATTAGCACTGGTTGGCTCGTAAAACAAAGATGGCTCAATAATTTTCGGAGTTGATGAGGGACGGCTCTAATTAAATAGTCTAGCCCTTTCAATGTGAGAATTTTGGATATATCGAATCGGTGACGAAACAATTTTTATGAAAATGATTTCTTCTGATCATAAAACTAACTGAGATGGCGCAACGACCCAAAGTGAGTCTTGGTCTCTGATAACAAAAGACGCCACTTCGGTCTGTCCTGCGCCATCTCCTGCCAGTCCTCCACCTGGAGCTCGCGCAAATCCTTCGTGACTTCGTCTTTCCAGCGATATCTGGGACGGCCTACAGGGCGACGGCCACTCGGCCGTCCACTGTATGCTCTTCTGATCATCGTTACCTTTAATTCTGTGATTCAGGGTCTCTGAGTGAGAGGGACAGAGAAATAAACAGAGGCAAAGAAAGAGAGTATCCATGGGGTATAAATAAACCACCACTAGCCTAGTGCATATTGGTAGAAGTAATTTTTTTCTGGATCTCTAAAAAAATTCCTTCGCCATTTCGAGCGATAGCATTTTAAATTTAAGAGTGGTACCTATATGCATGGCTTTGTAGTGGACTGTTATGTACCATGGTTACTAAATATTTAACACCTATCCGGTCAACTGTATTACCAGAAAACTTTTTAACGATGGCCCGGATTGGGAACTGGCTCACAAGTGCGGCCGCCAGAACACACTGATAGGTTCTTGGCGACTATTTGCTACCTAGCCAGGAGAGCACCAAAAAATGCTCTACCACCAAACAATCAAGATACTAATCTTGTATGCTCATAAGTTCGTAGTAGAATTCTGATATACCAGTTCCAGTACCTACAGCTGGTATTTGGTTTATAAGGTTGAAGTCTACGCAAGAAAGACTCTATTTTAGGCGAACATCATCAGGTAGTATTAGAAATGTTCTCTAACCCGTTTAAGCTATTTAAAATCCAATTTTAACTCTTCTAAACCTGCAATGAAATTCAAATGTTTCAGGTTCATAGATCGAGCAAAGGCATCTGAACCAAAAATAAAGTCATTAAATAGTTATAAGTGTCCATCAGCGGTCGTCAAAGCTACTGAAACAAGACAAATGGAATTAACACAATTCTTTTAAACAAACTTTTCAAACGCTATATTTAACCTTATTGCTTGAGAAATAGATGTTGAAGTCGAAGGAAAAAATTATGGTGACAGTCAGAAATGTTTTCCAGACATGCTATTGAAGTGCAGTAAACATAGGAATGGTTTAAGGAATGCTTTCCAAATAAATAGTCTGTAGAGTGTCCGTGTCGCTTTGTTTCTTGGGATAAATCGTCACAAAACTTTTTGCATCTATGTAACGAGTGAATTCTGACTTTTCAACTTTCGATTTTTACTTGCTATTGTCTTGTGATGTAGTAATTTATTATGTTGTGTACAGTGATTGATAGTGCTTTGACAGTTCTTTTTAGCTGTCATAGCGTATTTTTCTTAATATATAATTATATAGCTACTCTATTATTCATGATGACGTCACATTTGAGCAACAGATTATTCAACTTTTTTAAAACACTGAAAGTGATTTATTTGTTGTACATCATATAATCGTCTTATCTTAACATAATTGTTAATATCGATTAACAATCATAATCGTATGAAAGTAGTATGTAAAATCTCTTAATATTTCTATGAATTTTTTTTTCATTTCATATTTTTCTTTTATTATAAAAAGGTACGATCACATGAATATAATATACATACAGACCAGAATGACCAGAATGCTGGCCTATATTTTGGACAAAGAATAAGCCTCGCTGTTCAGCGAGGCAATGCCGCCAGCATTCTGGGCACGTTGCCAGATATCAAGGATCGTTTGAACTATCTATAGACCTTCTTTAGTTAGTTCAAACGATCCAATATATGTGCCTATATGTATAAACGTATATTTATAAGTTATATACATACATGTAGATCTAAAAATGTTTTTTTGCTGAGTGTGATTTTTATTGCAACTAAAGTATCATATGTTTATTTTTCTTTTCATTTTTATGTCCTAAAATAACTAAAATTATGCTACCCTACTCATCTCCTTAGCTCGGCTCATAAACAGCCAATGTGCCGTGAAACGAACGGCTCCCGGCACACTTGTCTCGGAGGATTTGTGTGAAAGTGACGAACCGTTGCGTCACTTCTTGTGCTTACAAAACCAGGTCCATTTAGAAAAATATGTGGGTAGTCTGAAGTTTGTTGGTGATACGCTCTCGTGTTTAAAGTTCTTTACGAACATTTCTAAAACATTCAACGCAGTCTTTTTTTACAATACATTAATAACGATATTCAAGATGTTCCCAAATAGCAAACCTGTCTCAAACAATTGCAGTGCCATACACATTGTGTGCAGTGTGTTGCCAATCTGCATTGGAAAATCCTTTGCGTCTCATTTTTTTTACGCAGACAAGCGATGTTGCTTCACTAGTAGTAACATCAGCTTGCGATACGTAGAACGTGGACTCGAATTCTACAAAGAGCTTGAGCTTTCGGTGAAGGAAAAACATCGTGATGAAATAGCTTGGTGGTTTCATTTTCGAGTGCTCGCCTGACTAGTACCTATACCACTGTCAAATCAAGAATCTGTCACCAAGCACCTATCGCGGTGTGTTACGGCAGTCCCACTTAAGAGCCAGTTCCCAATCTAGGTGTAACGTGTTGCCATCATCTACCACATCATCATTTAACATCAGATGACTTATGCTCATTACAGACATTTTCTTTTTTTTTTTTAATATTTACAGGGTAGCGTTTCACCTCAAGTCGCCTGATGTTAAGTGACGATGCGGTCTAAGATGGCGTCACGCTACACCTGGACTGGGAACTGGCTCTCAAGTGAGGCTGCCGGAACACACCGATAGGTGTTTGGCGACTGATTCTTAACGAGAGGGTGGCCAGGCGAGTACTAGAAAATACCCTACCACCAAGCTATGGTTTCATCACGATGTTTTCCTTCACCAAAAGCTCAAGCTCATCGCAGGATTCGAACCCACGTCCTACGGATCGCAAGCCGACGTCACTACCACTGAGCCATCATCGCTATAAAATCACTATTTACAACACTAGGAGAGTTGCCTATGCATTGCCGGCTTTGAAGAACTCTTTTAACATCCATCTTGAAGCGCTGCAGTTCGCATCTCACTTACACCAGCTATTAAATTCGCTGGCATGTCCAAGAACCACAAAACTCAAGGGCATTGGACATCTATATACCAACCTGCACTGGGCCAGCGTGGTAGATTGCGGCTCATGCTCACTCTCTGAGAGAAGGCCAGAGTCCCAGCAGTGGGAACGTAATTGGCTGATGATGCTGATGCTTAAATTCACTCCTTTCAATTAGCAGATTACTTTTTGAAGGTCTGAAGATGTTTTTGTCTGCCGCTTTTAATTATGTAAATGTATTGCAAAATTATTAAAATCCTTGTGGAAGCAACAAAACTAAAAGTAGGTAACAGTAACAGGCTGACCTGTTGCGACCTGCCGTCTCATTATTACAGAAAACATCCTATTTATTAATTAATTATGCAGACACGAATCTAAAACGTGAAATCACGCAATTTCATCCAACTGCCCCATCCAAATTAAAGAGGTGGGCGTTGCGAGACAATAAAGAATAAAATTAATTTAAAAAACATTTAGATCTGTCACCGTAAATTAACTAATTAAGCTTCAGACCCATCTACACGATCTGCGCGACTGCTGAGCCAGACTGACTGCCGCGCAGTAGTTTTCGCGTTCGGCAATAATTTAAGCTCGTCTAGAAGATTTATTTTGTGTCATTTTAATATCCAACCACAAATATATATATAATTATATATATATACATAACTCTAGTTTCTAATTTGCAGATCGGGAATCAACACCGTCCATAACTCTAATTCATTTTATTAAATCTATTGGCTTTTTCCCATCTTATACTTACACAACAATTTTATACCTACTTACTACTAGTGGACTTGATTTTGGGTATGACGTAGTCGACGGGATGTCGTTTTTCCGTCATATGGATGTCTTTGTCAATTAAAGAAGCAGTAATTATGTATAACAGGTCATCAGGTCGTCATTAATTAATAAAAGTTTATTTTGTAGAAGTGGCCACTTAGAGACGTAGTAATTTTTAATTGTGCTTCTAAACCGCTAAGAGTAAAAAAAATCTTGTCGAATGACGTGTTGTCGTCAAAAATGTTGAACTAAAATACAAACAATGCTTCCTTGCTACAGAATTGACTTTTCACTGCACTTTTGGACATTGCTATAATTCAACACAGCATGATATACGTCAGGATCAGCCTCAAGCTGCTCGCCTATAACTAAATAAATAAATAAAACAAAAGACAGCGCGTCGCGTCCTTTCGGTAGTGCTCCCTCTTCACAGTCGCGTTGGTCGCGTTGGTAGCTCTGGTCGCACGGCTGGTAAAGCTTGAGCTTTATGTCACCATCCGTAGGGGAAAATGTCGCCAGAGCCTGTTTTGCCTCATTTGAATAGAAATTATGATTTTGTCTGGCGATCCGTTCATTCATACGAAGCTAAGCTGGCGCCATTCAATACCAAACATAGGCATGTTTACTTACTTATATTGAAATCGTTTTGTTTTTGTATCGAACTAACTTGACTCGTAATGGAACTTGTCTAGTCGTTCTTAACCCGTTCCCTGCGTTTTGAGGTCTAACAAGCCACACGTGTGACTTCTCGCTAGTGTGGCAGTCTAAATCGCGTTCTTTCACTCTGTGCGAAACTAATTATGTTAACATTTCTATGAGTATGACAGAGACAAATATTTAAATCACACTTCAATTTCGATCTATATATTTAAGGTGGTATTTAAAACAACATTTGTGAGGTCGAAAAGGTCTAATACGCACTGCAAAGAAGTTCAATTTTGCCTTGAAAAGACTTCATACGCACGTCTGAAAGTCCATGTAAAATGGCCTTGCATTGCAGCGAACGTGTTAGACCTTCTCTGCGATCACTACTTGGATGAGTGACCACAAAGCGCTTTTGTGCTTCGCCGTCGGCGTCGGTCCCGCTAGGATAGCAGTCGGTAGTCTATTTTGGAGGTATTCGCTCAGTCTGAAAACACTGACAAGGGCTGGTCCCAACCCTCTCCGCCAACACACTCTGGTACTGCGTGATGGATCATGGATGGGGTTTCCACTGCCCAATTGCACTTTCGCATTTTAACCGACTTCAAACAAGGAGGAGGATTCTCAATTCAACCGCATTTATATGCTTTTTTATATTTGTCCGCCGATAACTTCGTCGTTTATGAACTGATTTTTAATGATTATTTTTTTGTTGCAAAGTAAATATCCCAAGGGTGGTACCATAATAAGGAAACAAGGATCTGATGATGGTATCCCAGAGAAATCGAGGGGAAAGTGAAGTCGGTTATTTTTAGAACACTTTTATTAGCTTGACTTGTAACTAACTAACTAACAATGTAATCAAATCTTAGAAGTAAATTTTCACCTACTTCTGATTGTCGTATCGACTTGAAACTTTGTATGTGTATGTAATTTTGTTAAAAATTATACTCGATACTTACCTTTCTCAAAATAAATCTAAATTATGGTGTAAATCCGTGTCGAAACCAATTAAGTAGTTTAAAAGTGAATATACACGGATAGATAAAAAAAAGTTGTTTTAATAGTTGATAAATTAAATATTTACTGTTCTGACCATGCTAAATGTCAGGTCAATTTAAATAGTAATAAGGACTAGTTTTACAACCCACTGATTAATATTATTTGACAGATAATTTATACAGAATAACTGACTAGACTAGCATTTGGAAAGTGACGATGTGGTCGAAGGTCATCATCATCATCATCATCAGCCTGTATCAGTCCACTGCTGGACATAGGCCTCTCCCAAGGTACGCCACTGAGCCCGGTCTTCGGCTCGTCTCATCCAACTACTGCCAGCCACTCGGCGCAAGTCGTCGCTCCACCTTGTCGCAGGGCATCCTACACTACGTTTGCCAAGTCGCGGTCTCCACTCAAGAACACGTCTATCCCAGCGGTTGTCAGTTCTGCGGCTTATATGACCAGCCCACTGCCACTTTAGCTTACTAATTCTGTGAGCTATGTCGGTGACTTGGTCGAAGGTGTTGTCTAGCAAATACCTATTTCATTATTTTTACTCTTGACATGTACACGGATGGATGCAAATGGCTTGTTGCCATTCATGGTGGCGTTTAAAGGAGGAGGCTTAAGTTCAGCAGTGGACTTCTTCCGACTGATAATAATGATGAAGAACACCCCTGGTTGTATACCAGGTTACACTCCTTTGCAGTTCTTGATAAAAAGTTAATCTGGACTAAAAACCCTAATTATCTATTTGAAAAATTTACGTGGATTAAGGATATTCATTTGGTAAATACACGCTCGAAATCCCTACTAGCTCTTTCAATTCCCAAGCATAAGACCACCGGATTTAAAGGTTGCTTCAAATACAGCGCGTCTAAAATTTGGAACAACATTCCACCTCCCATGAGGAAAAAAACTAGTTTTAAACTATTTAAAATTAAGTACAAACACATGTTACAAGAACGACTTAGAAAGAATTATGAAGCAACCTTTAAAACAAATTAGTCATACACACACACACACACGCCCACACACAAACAAACACACACACACACACAAACATACACATACACACCGTACACTCCGTAATCCGAATGCTGTCGTTGCTGTCGTAGTAAATGATTGTATCATTGTGACCCGCTTTATACTTACCTCCTCGGCGAAGAACTGACCGAGCACAGGGGTAAACTGAAAACCAGCTGAGCTGAGCACAAGCTGAGTTTACCCCCTTTGCCGTTATATTGTATATGTGTCTTTTATTTTTCTATTTAATGTATGTGTTTCCTTGTATAATGGCAATAAATTGATTTTATTATTATTATTATTATTACAAAAAAGTTGACCCAAAACGGTTGTGCGTATTTTCTAAGTATTAATTATTTATCAGCGAAATTAAGTACCTTATCTGGAGGTTGTGAAACTATACCAGATTAATATTAAAATGCAGGTTCTTCAGCTATCATTCCAATATAAATTACGATCGTTTAACCGATGACATAATCGCGGACTGATAATTTATTTAATTTAGTGAAAATTAGATCCATTTAATTAAGGCAGAGATTACAAGATCAAGTTGAAAATGGGGTTAATTACAACCGTTTTTCTCAGTATGTTGATAAGGAAATGATAACACAAACATTACTAGATGTATCCCGCAGTTTCACCCACGTGGACCACCTTATAGTTCACCACTTATAGCAATAAAAAGTATCCCATTCCCTTCTCCAAAGTTCAAACTATCTCCGTATTAAATTTCATCAAAATTGGTTCAGCTGTTTTGTCGTGAAAATGCAACAATCAGACAGACAGACAAAGCTGCATACGCTTTTCTTTATCTATCTTGTGTAATTGTAATTAATTAGGTAAGTGTCCTGGGCTATCTAATTGACATGTTTGTCCCGGCCAGGGTTCGAACCTGCGGTACTAAAATGAGATGGCGCAACTAACAACTACGCCACGGTATCACCGTATAACTTTTAACATCGTGCATAAATGCAAGAACACGTATAAATAAATAAGAGTTCTTTTACGACATCGTAAAAAAATCATCTCTAGCCACGGTAACAAAAATGTAAAGAAAATCTATCGACGCCGAAATTACACAGCATTGTCTTATCACTACAAATTTACATTAGGTATCTACATGCTAATATATTTTGGTAGTGTGATATTGTTTCGAATGTAGGCTGGTGTTTTATTAGGTTGGCTGCATCGTAAAATTGTTAAAACTAAAGGATTTATTGGGAGTATAGGCGCTATATTTCGCTCGTTACAAGTCTTTCAATATGTGTCTGTGTATTGGAACGAGAGAGAAAATCTTCTTCGTATTCTTTCTTATTTTTAACTACTTACAGGGTATCGTTTGACCACAAGTCACCTGATGTTAAGTGACCATGGGGTCGAAAATTGCGCCACGCTACACCTGGATTGGGAACTGGAACTCAAGTGAAGCTGCTGGAATACACCGATAGGTCAACTCGTGAACGGGTGCTGCTTGTGGGGTCTGGTCTGCTTTGGTTGTGATCCCGCAACTCGTTAATATTCATGTTCCCATATCCCAATGTGTACAACCAAACAAGAGAAATCTTCTTATTAGTAAAGCTAAATAAAAAATATCGATTAGATGACAAAAAAAAAGCTTGGGATTTTAGTGAACTTGCTCCAATTCAATCAATTAGTAATAAGAATAAAATTGTCAATGTGATCGCGCCAAAAAAATTACCTGCCGGGCGTTTCTTGCCTGTTCTTTTGCCGGCGTAAGGAGGTTGGAACAGGCGTAGCTAGTTTTAAGTTGACGTTTTAAAGTGATCACAATGTATCCTATTAAATAAAAAAGTTTTTGATTTTGATTTTGATTGGTGTTTGGCGACAGATTGTTAACTTAGCTAGCCAGTTGAGCACTAGAAAATGCCCTACGACCAAGCTTTAGTTTCATCACGATGTTTTCCTTCACCGAAAACTCAAGCTCATTGTAGGATTTGTACCCACGACTTACGCAAGCCGACGTCATTACAGCTTCAAATACGAACCGCAGTAGATATTTCTTAAATACATTATAAAAATGAATTGCCGTGCATTAGTATCGCTAAAATCTGCATGAACCACAGACGTCGGAGTTTTGTTAATTACCTGTCATTTCTTTGCCGAGTTATAATTAATTTCATTTTAATTTTTACTCAGTAATTTTTGTTTTCATCATAGATTTATTTTTGTTGCTGCAGGCTGTATACTTACATAAATATCATGTTAATATAATTAATTAATCAACATTCCAATTAACAAGTTGAGAATCTGTGTCAAGCGCCTATCGGTGTGTTCCGGCAGCTTCACTCAAGAGCCAGTTCCCAGTCCAGGCGTAACGTGGTGCCACCTTTGACCACATCGTTACTTAACATCAGCAGATCAGGACCCTTGTAGTCAAACGCTAGCAAAAAAGTAAATGACCTTTAAAATGATGGATTTGATGCAGCCTATATAATCTCAACCTAAAAAAATGCTGGCGACAGGTGGTAGCTAGTAGCTAGCCAGGCATAGCGTGCCAATCGACCTGTAAGATCCAAAAGAACATTAACTAGAATATATCAGAGGATTAGAAAAACTATACGACAGACAAATGTCTTGTTAAGAATACTTGTAGGTATAAGTTTATGTCACCTCCCACTAGCGCGAAGCCGTGGTTCAATCTAGTTCCATTCAAAGTGAGAATACCACACCATAACTTTTATCAAACGACTGACGCCCTCCCATTTTATAAAGAGCATATTTATAGGTGTAATTTTCACCTAACGACATAATGATATTCAAATAGACACCGTTTATTAAGCAAATGGCCTACAATAGGTGATTTAGCCCGTCAATTCGGATATACCGACACTGAGAACGTAAAACGAGAAAATGTGTTACATTTGAGCTTTTTGTCCAGTTGCTTTATTGACTTTTTTTTTATATCTTTTGTGGCGTAGTGTAGGGGACTTTTATGTTTACCTCATTCTACTTCAATTGCTAGTTTATGCGCTGCTTTATGTTTGACGATGTGTTGCGAAGCGTGAGGTCGAGGGTTTGATACCCGCATTATTCTCATCAGTCAGTTACGTTTCTTGTGCTGAGGGCCTTGTCTCATAGAGAAATATATAGTTTAAAAAACTAAAAAAAACACTTTAAAAACGCACTCAAAAATATAAAATAATTAAATTGACATGTATTAGTTACGATATAATGGTTAATTAAAAAAGTGTGGAGCGCTTTCTGGTTTTGTGTACTTTTATTTACCCAGTAAAAGAAGCGCTCCACACTTTTTGAATTAACCATTATATCGTAACTAATACATGTCAATTTAATTATTTTATATTTTTGAGTGCGTTTTTAAAGTGTTTTTTTTAGTTTTTTAAACTATATATTTTTATTTTTTTACTTTTTAGTCTTTTGTTACCAAGTCCAATCTATCGGACTCATCAAAAGGAATCATATGAGCGCAAACTCGAGGGGTTTACTAGTAGCCACTGCAGAGATCCCCTACCCACCTTCTGGCTGCATCATCAGACCCTCGTCACCAAGTTCAATCTATTGGACTCATCAAGACGAATCATATGAGCCCAAACACGAGGGGTTTACTAGTAGCCACTGCAGAGATGCCCTACCCACCTTCCGGTTGCATCATCAGATCCTCTTCACCAAGTTCAATCTATTGGACTCATCAAGACGATTCATATGAGCCCAAACACGAGGGGTTTACTAGTAGCCACTGCAAAGATCCCTACCCATCTTCCGGTTGCATCATCAGACCCTCGTCACCAAGTCCAATCTATTGTACTCATCAAGACGATTCATATGAGCCCAAACACGAGGGGTTTACTAGTAGCCAGCGCAGAGATGCCCTACCCACCTTCCGGCTGCATCATCAGATCAGGTCGATGATACCAAATTATTGCATTGTCACCGAGATGACATACACATACAAAGTTTCAAGTCGATACGACAATTAGAAGTAGGTGAAAATTGACTTCTAAGATTTGATTACATTGTTAGTTAGTTAGTTAGTTAGTTAGTTAGTTAGTTAGTTAGTTAGTTAGTTAGTTAGTTAGTTAGTTAGTTAGTTAGTTAGTTAGTTACAAGTCAAGCTAATAAAAGTGTTTTAAAAAGAGAGAGTATTGGCCATAGTGTAGTCCACTTTCCATTTTCTTTTAAAGCGATGTTAGTTCAGTAGTAGTATCCTCCTATAAGCCTCTTCTGTGAAGGAAAACGTCGTGCCGAACCTTGGCTTTGCTTGGTGGTAGGACATTTTCCAGCGTTCGCCCTGGTTCAGAACCTGTCGTCAAGTACCTACATACCTATCGTGTGTTCTGGCAACCTCACTTGACAGCCAGTTCCTATTCCTAATCCAGTCAGTGTGGCACCATTTTCTATCACATCATCACTTAACATCAGGTGGTATGGAATCACTTTCACGGTTAGGTACAAGCGTTTTTTTTCCTACCTAACCTGAATCAAAACTTAAACGATCCGCATTCTACTACCAAACTTAATAAGGAAACATCAGATAAAGCAACAACCAAAACTGCTACTAATGAAATTTAAACCAATAGAACCTGTTCCAGAGAAACTAACTAAGAACCTCCACACAAATTAATGCAATAATTTCAAGTAGAAACATTTGTGGGACCCCCACTGTCTAATTATCTATAAGATTCATTTGATTCCAGAAATGATGATCGCCATTTTCAAAGTTAAATATTTTAATTCAATAATCTAAAAGCGGAATAACTGTTTAATAAATAAGAATCAGTTTTTATGAATGAGAGTGATGAAATAGTATCGTTTGAACGTATAGGAATCTATTTGGTAGACTACACATATAATTAGAATTAATTTGCTGGTCACATTTGAAATTATACAGATTGACGTCATCTCTTTATTCTAATGTAGGCAAATGGGTGATTTAGTTTTGGACAAAAGCACTTTTAATAATTTTGCATTTGAAATTTCAAGGCTAATGCTAATTCAACCTCTTGTGCTCAGTCATAACTTTATTATATTTGGAAGAATTATTAGTTATCCAAAATACTTTTTTTTTTACTTTTTTCCTTCTGTTTAGGTCTATTATATATAGTCATAGTCATATTAATTTCATCATTGTTATTTAAAACGCAATATATATCCTCAACATTTGACAACTTTATCATATTTTTGGACTATAAGTTTTGGACTAAAGAATCACATGCCAGGTAAACAGTAAAATTATCGGCTATCCAAACTAGGTCCAGCTGTTTAAGTAATTCAAGTAGCCTATAAATACAAGTTTAAACGCTTATGTCCAAATCAATCGGATACAGAACAAACTAAAGTTAATGCTAAACATAAAACTAATTGATTCAAGTTAATTACAGTCCACCGTTAAATTTACATTTAAGCACTGAAATAAACCTGTAAACATTATGTGTTTTAGTTAGCATACGTCTTTGTTGTAGACATGATCATCTGTGCAAAATGTTATGAAGATGACTTTATAGATAGTTGGGAAATAAAAACACTGGTCCTTCATAAAGTAGGTGAAAAGTATGGAATACAAAATGTAGGTGCCAAAAAAGAAGCATTAGAAGCTAAGCTTAGATTTTAGGCCATAGAAAATGATTCCTACAGAAAACAGGATTATTAGGGTATTTCTAAGAAGCAAGCAGTAAATTTCACCAAAGATTATCCGCAATATTCGGCCTCCCACAACGTAGGAATAAATCACAAAACTGAACACTGTAACCCAAACAATGGATTTATAAACCTGCTCCAATAACTCACCCGAGAATTTTAATCCTCATATAAGCTTTCCAAAATATCTTCACCAACGATAAAATATGAAAATTGATAGCACGAGTATTGGAATAAACGGCAAAAAAATACACGAGCAAGAAGCATCAGCAAATATCCACGTTGGTTTTTTCATTGTTACATGCATAAAAATTACCAAAATAATTGTTGCCAATTGAGTTATCAGAACTTTCGAAGATTCTTCCTACAAATCCAGACAAATTTCAACTCTAACTCAAAGTACATTTGGTGCAACATAATTTGAAGAGTAATATGCAAAGCAGTCGTTTTTGAATCCTTTATCATTAACAGCAATAACGTCTTCAACGCCTTTTGCTTTGTTAAGTAAATACTCTATTACATCATCGTTGAGTTTATTTTCGTTTGTCACGATACAATTCTGATCCAAATTTGTGGCTTCACTGAGGCGGTCTCACACATTGCGCTAAGGATTTCTGGTCTCGTAAATTATATAGGGCTAATAGTCAGTCAGATGGCCTGAGGGTAGGCAAGAGTGAATGAACTCTTCCCAAAACATTTTAGCTTTTTTGTGCTGGTTTAAATTCAACATTCGCTTTCTTTTGAAGTTTTTAAGCGGCAAGTTATTATGCTACGGTAGTTATTATACGGGTTTTTAAACTCTTTTGAAGTAAGTCAATTTGGATAAGGAAGTTTTGAGTTGCTTCAATTTGCAAATGTGTTGGGAAAGCTGGTTGTAAGTTACGTTCTGTTTTTTTCTTCACAGCTGTTATTGCGCTTTTAATATGAAAATTTTAATCGTTTTCTTCATTCATTGATTCATTCATTTAAGCATAACCGATTGGAATATGTTACATTTTGACGGTGGCAAATTTTTTGCAATGTGTTGAAATAACATTATACAGTTCAATGAAAGTTTTCAAAATAAAATTGGCGTTAATGTCATTAGTTGCAATGTTTCGTTTATTGTCTACAGTCATTTATATCCAAAACTGTATAATTCATCAGTTCATATTTTTTCACGCAGCAACACACTACTAACAAATTGACGTGATTTTTTGCACAAATATATTAGTTTACGGGCAGGAGGGTGACATAGACTTTAACCTCGGAAAAAACCACGGTTCCTGCGGGAAGACGGGTGAAGCCACGTGGGACAGCTTTATGCACGAATATTATGTATGTCAGAGTCAGGTCATTGACATACAAGTATCCAGCGCAATTTGTCCATACATGTATGTCCAGATCGGCTATCTATATCGTTAAATTGTCGTAAAATCCTCCACAGACACCGCTGGAACTAATTTAAAAAGATAAAAACATATATTTTATTTTACCATATTGCAACACGTGAATGAAAAATTAAATGTGGATTTCATTAACAGCTTTGTCTATTTAAGTCTTATCGTATTGTACAGTTATCATGTTAGTACAGAGAACGACAAAAGTAGCTAAACAAAAATATTTTTTCCGATTCTCTTTATCATCTTAAACACCAACCTTCGAATGAATCATAACTTTACATTAGGTGTGTTGTGTTATGGCCAAACGCTACCTTGTAAGTTGTAAGAACAAAACAAATATTCAATTCAATTCATTTTTTTCAGATTATGTCAAAATCCATACAGATCAATTCAATTAAATAAAATAAAAAAAAAATACATAAAAACATCAATTACCAATCCTAACTCTAAGACAAAACAGGCACAATATTACAAAACAATGGAACAGTATTATATTAATTTAATCCATATTTCGGTTCGGGTTTCGGTGTATTTCGGTATTTCGGTTTCGGTATATTACTGATCTAATACGCATTTGGAAAATCGAGTATGATCAGTTACTTTTGTCGTTAACTGTACCTACCTAACTACCTACCAATACTATGAATGTATGGTTTGTAGGTGAGAAGCATTATTTCATTACTAAACATGACTTCCCAATATTTACTTGTCTATATAACTTGATTCCTTTTACACGTACTAAGTATCTATTTATTTGACTAAAAACATGAACATCATCATCATCATCATCATCAGTCTGTACCAGTCCATTGTTGGAAATAGGCCTCTCCCAAGGTACGCCACTGAGCCCGGTCTTCGGCTCTTCTTATCCAACTACTGCCAGCCACTCGGTGCAAGTTGTCGCTCCACCTAGTCGCAGGGTGTCTTACACTACGTTTGCCAAGTCACGGTCTCCACTCAAGAACACGTCTACCACAGCGGCTGTCGGTACTGCGGCTTATATGACACTATATTATAGCCCACTGCCACTTCAGCTTGCTAATTCGGTGAGCTATATCGGTGACTTTAGTTCTCTGACGAATACCTCATTTCTGATTCGATCCCTCACAGAAACCCCAAGCATAGCCCTTTCCATAGCTCGCTGAGCAACCTTAAATCGGTGGACTAGTCGTGCCGTGTGACATGAACATTATTCTAACTACATATTTGGGTGACTTCATAAAAATACACGATTTTAAGTTAATTACATTGATTTAACGACCATTATTAACATTAATAAAATTAATGCGCTTGTCTGTTTTAACGCGTTTTTATTCGTAGATTGTAAATCACAACTGTCTTTTTGGGAATAGTCTTGTAAGTATGTACCCACATAGTTTAATATTAAATTTATGGTCGTACTCAAATTTGTTCATGTAACTATTAATTAATTTAAGTTTTTTTAATAGTCTGTGCAAAATTACATGTTCTTTGACCTACTAGTATGTAATACTAATATGTGATGCAAAGATCAAAAGTTACCCTACGGGTTATTCCAAAACTAGTCCATTATTTTTGTTTTCAGAAGATAAGAATCCCATACATTGATTCTCAAAGTACCTACTCCATATAAGTATGTACAGTGAAACCGGGTTAAGTGAGATCTCAAGGGACCTGCAAATTTGTCTCATTTATAGAGGTATTCCACTTACCCAGTGTCTCAGATATACAGGTATGTAGTTACATACATTTTAAGGTTGCATTCTACTTCGCGGGTAGCTGGGCCATCTTCGAAGGTGACAAGTTGTCAAAGGCAACTCTGTAAGATATAGAAAGTAAAATATACCACTGACTTGCGCCAAGTGGCTGGCTGGCAGTAGTCAAATGAGAAGAGCCGAAGACCGGGCTCAGTGGTGTACCTTGGGAAAGGCCTATGTCCAGCAGTGGACTGATACAGGCTGATGATGATAATGATAGAAAAATAAGATTTTAAAAGAACACGCAAACAATTTGTATCTTTCCTCAAAAGCAAAGCAAATCTGAACATTCTTACAAACCATAAAACACTAGCTACTAATTATAGTCGGAATGTATTAAAATGTCGTAAAACCGTGCCGGACCACAATACGGCTAAACTCCTCAGTTTCCCACACTAAACGTCAGAGGCGTCACTAACACGCTGTAAAGTTGTACTAAAATATACATTTTATAGTCTCCAATCTATCAAAAAACCGGACATTTTACCCTTTGCAGGACTTTTATATCAGACGACACGTGAGGCGTAATAGGTTAAAAAGGAAAGTCAAAATGTTTGTATTTTGAGCAACATAATTATAATGTTATGATTTAAATCAAAAATAATATTGAGATTAAATAAATGTTACTTGAAATCTTAATTTTTTTTTCATTTATCTCCCATCCTAAAAGGCAAAAGAACAAACGCACGGAAGGTCATTTCTTGGGCACCATCTTTAATTTATTTTATTTTACCTTCTACAATCTACATAATTCACTGCTACTAACTGATTGAAATGATTTGAAGAATATTTTTTGTTTCTATTTTTACTTGTTACAGTTTACAGGGTAGCGTTTGATCACAATTCATCTGGTGTTACAATAATTATATGGGTACAACAAGGATCTTGTGCTCATATTGCACCATGTCGGAAGATTTTTGAGCCATGACTTTCGTTTTCTTCTTGGTTTTCTACTATGATTATCACTATCTTTATTTCCTCAAAAACTGACAACCCACTAACTGACATTTTATCAAATACTAAACATTTTCCACGCAGACTGTTTCATAAGCTGTCCCAAAGAGAATTTGACCCAAAAACGCAAGCCTGTTTGAAACAAAATTACTTATACGAAAATCTACAAAATCTCGTGATAACCAAAAAACACCATCAGAGTGTGAAACAATTTGCATAAACCCATTCAATATTATAATCTATTTCGGTTGTAGTGTCTATGGCGGTGTCAGAATCGGAGTCGGACGGTCTAACGACTAGCGCCCTTTGGCCCTACCAGCATAAATCCATCAAGTCGGAGTGTCGTAAAACTGTGTCTTGGAACTCATGATTTGCTTGTTCTGACACTTCTGATGTTCTCTTTGATGTGACATTTGTATTCCGTGGTCGATGAATATAGAGGAGATGACATGTCTGATACCATTGCCTGCTTTAGAAATTTTGATCAGCATACCTTAGAAAGCCTCTTTGATAGGTATCTCAGTGGTAGTGACGTCGACTTGCAACCCGTCGGTCGTGGCTTGGAACCCTACAATGAGCTTGAGCTTTCAGTGACGGTAAACATCGTGATGAAACATAGCTTGGTGGTAGAGCATTTTCTAGTGCTCGCCTAGCTACCACAATCACGATTTATGCAGTAAGGGGTTAAGAATCTGTCGCCAAGAATCTATCGGTGTTTTCAGGCAGTCTCGCATAAAGGTCTCCCATCCTGCCAATAGATGGCAGCATATTCTTAACTTGACAGTGGTAGCTATCAAAGTGAGGGCTAGAAAATTACCAACCACCAACTATGGTTTCATACGTTGTTTACCTTCACCGAAGGCTCTACCTGAATACATTCAACAAAACATAAATCCGAAATTGTTCATCGTAATTATAGAAGATACTTTTTATGTTTTAATAAATAGACAGGTGACTAATTTTAGAAATGAAGTTGTTCCATATATATCTATAGTATTGATACTTGAAAACTATCCATCAGGCTTTCATATTATAGTCAGTGGCTACTGCCTCCCAGCATCAAGTCTTGGTTTCCTTTGCCACCTTATAGACATGTATTGTGCAACTGTATTTTAACTATGGGTTGGACGCTCCAAATATTTAGTAAGCAACATCCTCATACATATTCATGGTTAAAATCTCGTTACTAACTCTATTTCCGTTAATTTGAACCTTCGACGTGATCGTATAAAGTGGCAAATTTATTTCATTATGACGCCTGCCTAGCCTCCGGAAAAGTACCGTACCGCACTCATTATTTGACTGGTCTTATGACATGGTGAGCGAAAAGAGATGTTTCAGGTGGACACTAGAATTTTAGTATAGACCCAGCTATATTCAAAGCTGTTATGAACATTGACACATGATTATATGTCGGATACATCGAGGACAATAACGTCATTACGATTATAAGTGATGAAGTCAAAACTCTTGGTTGCAAACAAAAACCAAATCAGATAATTAAAAAATCTAAGGATCAATGAAATATGAAATGCTTATCCTAAAAGTAACAGAGATCATCACACATTCGCTTTATGTGAAGCATTTACGTTCAAACAGCAATGTGCAGCTATGATGTGGCAAATATTATAGGGATGACGAGTTATTTGCATAAGTATAATTTTAAGTTTATGAAACAGAATCAAATAATTTTTTAGGGTTTATAAGACGCGACACACACAAATTTCGTAGTAAACCGGTAATTTTTTATATAATTATGCATGTATAATTTATAATTAAAATTGTATCAGTTTATGATGTTGCGCTTATTATAAAAGTGGTCTGAAATTATGTTTATCTTATTTTAATTATTATAATACTTACCACATTATAATAATCGAAACGAAATGCCTACATGTGAACATATTGAATTCATTGAATTGGACTGCAAATATTTCTGAAAGCAATTAAAAATTGTATAAAACATTCACATAACAGTAAATTTTGATTCAAACACGCAACTAAGTACAAATATTTTCCGAAACGATCTTGCTATTTATTTTAAATTCAATAAGTATACAGTTATCATACATTTATGCTAATCATAAACAAAAGCGGAATTCAAGAACGCTGCTTCGTTTTCAAATTGAGACATTCAATTTATACCAGCATCAGAAAAAATATGCCAAAAGTCGTTGAAACCAATGTTATGACCTCAAATATAACTAAAATACGTATATTTCGTGACTCAAATCCGTAGTTTTTACGATCAAAATGACATTTCACCACCAGTTTAGATTATGCGTTCGCCAAATGAAGATTATCTAATAAACGAGTCTCATAGTCATAAAATATGGAATAGGAGAAGCAATACATTTCACGTCAAACCTAAGACGATCAGATAGCTTTTTTGCAAGCTCTTAAGCATTTTTAATGGGTAATAAAATCTTAATTGTAGCTAATATCAATAAAACAATACTAGCATATATTATAATATATATTATGTTAGTGCCAAATATAGAATTTGGAACAGCAATTTGAGAATTGGTGGTTCAATAAGATTTTATTGGAACACTCGATTTCTAGAAGCTTAATGATTGTAGAATGCTTTTTTGCAAGTAAAATATGGCTTTATGCAACCTTATGAAGGAAGGATTATAGATTTATTGGTTTTAACACACTCTCCTAGATAGTATATACCTAATTATATTGTAATAATATTTGAATCTTTCGCCAAGCACCTATTAGTGTGTTTCAACAGCCAGTTCCCAGTGCAGGCGTAGCGTGGCATCATCTTCGGTCACATCGTCATTTAACATCAGGTGGCTTGTTGACAAACGCTATCCTGTGAGATGTAGAAGGAATCCATACTAGTTCAAAGGGTGAGATACGATGGAAGGCGACGATATTGCGGCATATTCAATAGTCAAACCAGAGTAGCGGCAGTTACTCTTATTGTAAGATACAACTTGAATCCTAGTAGTGAGAGGAATTGATGTTGACGCCGATGGTAATGTTGAAACAAATATTTTTTTATTACTAAAACAAAGATTGCCACCCGCTCACACGCATTTGTAAATCTATAAAAACTGTAACGTCTCAATTGACCAGCACAAATGGACAGAATGCATCAATTTGAAAAGCCCAAAATTCAAGCATGTGTGGGTGGCACGTGTACACATTAGAAACATTACACACACCCACACATCTACAGATATCGGATCCCCCAGATCCAACAATCGCTGGTATCGCAGTTAGATGTCCGATTTTACGGTTCAGACAATCACCGTTTAAATTTAAACCGCAGCGATTCAGTAGTAAACGATAAGTGGTGCTTAAACTTGATTCATGTACGTGTAAAAATCAAAGTACGCAGGCAAATAAACAGAGGAACGTATTACCGACCGGTTACAGGGGAGGGCACAGTGTGAGGAAGACACTAAAAATCGCGGAACCGTCTAGGGCAGCCGATCAGATATGCGAACCTCAACTTTTTTCTTTCGTTTTTAAACTGTCTCGTTTGACTACGAAGGTGTAGCAGGCTTGCCCGGATACCGTTCACTCTTGACTTGGACACGGGTTGTACCTTTCAGGAAACACCGAACATGAGCTTAAATACAAAGTTGACCCAAAATGGTTCACGCGTATCGGTGGAATTTCCACCATGAAAGAGTGGCGTTTATCGGAACGCTTAGTCCTTCTATGGAGGAATGAAGTCATGCAGTTCTTGGTTAACCTCGGTTATGGTTCACATAGTCACCCCAAATAACCTGTAAAGCCTAAAAAAACAGCAATACAGTACGGTTCCTGATAGTAAAGGAAAAATTGTAGGAAAACCTTCACATCTCTAGATGCTCTACTGTGCCCGCATATTCTGTTGCAGGGTTTATGTTTTATGAGCTAAACGTCATACGCCAACGCCGTGGCAATGACCTAGGCATTGTCTAGTCTTACACGTGCGTGGAGGGACTCGGTTACTGTTATAGATGGAACTAAACTTGATTGTATCTTGGAAGTACTAGGAATATCCAACATCGTACCTTACTTAACTGGTCGCATAATCTTCACACCATTAAGGGTATCATAGAAATGAAATTTGCTGCTCAGATTTATGATAGTTTCAGGGTTGAGTCACTCAGAACCCGCTGTCTTAGGAGATAAGACGTCCCTTACGAAATGGCTGTAAAACTTATGGGACAATTTAGGAAATGTTGTGGTTAAACTTGTAGTTTATATGGGCTGGGACTTATCACTGTCATGAGTCATAGTCGCAAGCTTTTGCTAAGACTATGCTCGAAAATTTGTGGGTCTGAGCGATTTGGTAGAGGAACTTAAAACTTGGTATTGTAGGCTGAAAAATAATTGTCCAATTTTAAGTTACTCTTCCATATAAACTTAAACATCTCATTATTGACCTCTTTAGGGAATGAATCACAAAATACCCATTCTTGTTACACCCTTGCACCACACAATCTATTTACACATCAAATTTCATGTTTGTGGGTCTTAGCGATTAGGCTGTACGTTGTTCTGTCAGTCAGTGTTTTTGTTCTGAAGTTTATTAAGTAGTCGTCGGTAATTGCTAAGGCTTACGCTGTCCGGGTCAGGATTGCATCTTGTAGCTTAATTAGACAGGCAACGGGAATTGTATATTAGCAGGTTAAAATTTTAGGCTGATGTTTACTTATTATGCTTTTTGAACTAGCAATTGCAAGCACCGTTAGAGCCAAATGAATCTTATTCTACTACAACAACTGTCTTGTGACGTTCTGTCACTATGCCTTTGGCTTGTCTAGCACTGAATATTATCATGTTAATTTTACTGCGCCGTATAATTTTGACACGGATAATGTTAGTGAAATAATTTGTGAACAAATGTTTGGTATAGAAGAGATTTGTACTCGGTGCCAAGTGGTAAGCTTTGCGCATTCGGTATGATATTTTTATCAGTAGCTTTTGAGTACAAATATTAATAACTGTGATACGCTATACGAATTTAATTTAAATTCAGTGTTAAGCTAAGTAATTTTTTGACGATTGGTTCACTTTAAGTTTTTGCATTTTTAGCATCTTCAGGATTCGAATCTTACATTATGTTCATACATGAAGTTTTCTTTTATTTTAATTAGGAGACTCGATCTTGTATTGTTAGATATTGAGCTCTATCATAGACTCTGACTCTAAAACAGAACTGATTGTCTTTAAAAATAATTGAAATTACGACCTTATTTATTTACTGACATTTTTATAGACAACGATATGTGTTTACATAAATCTAAATGAAATTCCAATTTATATTATCCAATGAATCTTGAGAATAACAAGGACAGTAAAATATATTACAATAGTAACACGATATTATAACTATTAATTCAACATTAATACCTCTGATCATAATATGAACAATAAACTTGATTGAAATTTGAAATACTAAATTATGTTTACTACGCGCATTATCTATATCTAGCGAAATGATCATGTTAGATAAAGTGCCTAATAAAACCTCCGACGGTTTAACAGCTTAATAATTATAAGGCTAGACCACACACAGAGATTAAAAGCTGTCCACCCTCGCAATGATCTATTAGCTAGTAATAAGTAAATCAAGTTGTATGGAAGGAATAACGCGTGGGCTAGAATAGTGCCTTGTGGTACTCCCGACTGGTAGCAGGTCCTTTGTGAGTCAGCGTGACTCATTTGCATGTTACAAATTGTGGTCTTCTATTTACTATTGGATTTGAACTAATTTCTAAACAAAATTCAAAAGGATCCGAAAGAGCTTTTAGTGTTTGTAAAAGTAGATCTGAAGTGGTCAGTGGGATGATTTAAGTTTTCGATTCATAAAACTAAGAATTATTGTATTTGCACAGGATTAAAAGTGACAAAATAAACTGCAATAAATTTAAAAACAATATCACTGTTACCAGCAAAACAAACCAGCTAAAACATAACAATAATCAACTTCATTGCACTAAACAATCACAACTTAACACCATCAAGCCTGGCCCAGTCATAAAGCAGGATAACGCCATCATAAATCCCGAGGCGCGAATCAAAAATACTGCCAGAACTGCCACAGTAAATCAATAGTACATCAACAGAATATAAACTGTGCCGCCTACGCTTCGGTGTCTATTGACGCTGATATGTCTAGGATTGTAAAGTGCTTAATAGCCATTTATTTGCTGAGATTCTAGATTTGTGAGTGATAGGTATAAGGTTTATTAAATAAGATTAATACTATTTGATTGTGATCATCGTCTGATTTGTAATTCTCTATTGGAAATGACGGCAGCAACAGCAGCCACTTGATCGTTAGTCCTTTTTAGTTTTATTAGAAAAAAACACATTGACATTTTAAGTTGCTAGCTTACACGTGTAAGCTTGTACTTTATTGTTAAGTGTGTATCTACATTATTCACACAATCCTACTATAATATTATAAACGTGAAAGTTTGTGAGTATATAAATGGATGGATGGATGGATGTTTGTTACTCTTTCACGCAAAAACTGCTTAATGGATTTTGATGGGAATGGAGATAGCTTATACCCTGGATTAACACATAGGTTACTTTTTACTTCCTTCTGCTTTTTTTTTTTGACAATAATTTAATATGTTTATAAGTTGTCTGTAATTGTTACTACTACTACATTGCTATACCCTATTTGGGTTCATATGTTCACTAATTATAACCACTAAGATCTCATGTATACTAACATATGAATGCAATAAATGATTGAATTTTGATTTTTGATTTTATTCCGGAAAAAGTTTCCTACGGGTTAACGGAAAGACGCTGGGCGAAACTAGTCATTTATACTAAGATGAGTGAGTCAGTGGTCAAACAAATGCCTACAGATATACACTCATGAAAATATAGGTATATTCTTCTCTAGACCACTTAACCTTTTCACACAGTATGAAGTTAAGTGCTATCAAACTGGACTGGCAGGAGGTGGCGCAGGACAGACCGAAGTGGCGTCTTTTGTAATCGGAGGCCAACACTCACTTTGGGTCGTTGCGACATCTTATTTAGTTAGTTCAAATTTTAGAGAATCTTCTGAGAAAGTAGATACTAATATTAAAAATGCGAAAGTAACGCTGTTTGTATGTTACCTTTTCACGCATAAACCCCTGAACCGATCGTGATAAAATTTGGTATGCATATAGTTGGAACCCTGGGAAAGGACGTAGGATACTTTTAATCGCGATAAAATGTAGTCAACGCGTGTCAAACCGCAAGGAACAGCTAGTATACAATAAAACAAACTTGATCTCAATACAGCGAATGCGTTTATGATATTTGAAGATCATAATAAATAGAAATTGAGCATCAGGATTGCCATAACTACTGTGAGCTACTCGTTCTTACAAATAGGATTTGGGTTACTAACAAGGGTTGTCAAGCCATTGACTGTGGCATCAGCATTACTTACCGTATTAGAAACTTTTACTAAAAAGATAAAAAGATACTAAAAAGATATAAAAGATAATAGATTTGTGGTAAGAAATACCTATCCAATCCAAGAGCCGTACAAACGTAGGTATTTATTTTATATTTTATTTGCCCAGGGTCAACCCAGTTGCTGCTGACTCAGAACAGAGCTGAAATCATTCAGGACAGAGAGATCTCTCGGTTTGGAGGACAAGACAAGACACATTTTGGGTCACTGAACCATCGGAGTAGTACATAAGTACATTGTAACTACATACAAATTAATGTAACGCAATAACTAATATTTAATCTCTCACTTTTGGCATATACAGGGTAGCGTTTGACCACAAGGCAACTGATGTGGTCAAAGGTGGCACCAAGCGTCAACTGGACTGCGGCCTTCAAGTGAGGCTGTTGGAACACACCGATAGGTGCTTGGTTACAGATTCTTAATTTGAGGTAGGTAGCCAGGTGAGCACTAGCAAATGCCTTACCACCAATCTCAGGTTTCACGTTGTGTTTTACAGAAGATGTATCGCTCAGTCAACAAATACGCAGTCCTGGAAGGTTCTAGAAGTTCGAAACAGCCCTGTTAGACTGAAACGTCAGTTTACCCATACAAAAGATAGAAAACTGCCGACTGTCCGTTGTAAATTCGACGCAAGTTGGTCACAAGTGAAACTAGTGCAACACAAGAAAGTAGACCTCAGATCAGTAGCAGCGACAGTGCAAATATTTGCATTAATATGTTATTGCTTGTCAAAGAACAATAAGGTACTGTGAGATAAGAGAACAGTAATAAATTGCGCCTTACTTACTCGTATACCGATGTCGGACCCGTTAAGGGTAAGCGATACAAACAATTTAATCGTCAAAACTTTTTTTTTTTATAAGCTTTGTGTAAACAAAAATCTTAAAAAAGAACCAAATTTTTTGTTGTCATATTTTTTTTCGGTTTACTATTTTTTTCTGTATCTTAATGACAAAATTAGCCAATATATGTAACACGAATTTGTTAGGTACATTTTTAACTATCGAACAAAATCAGTTTTGTGTCTGTAGGACTGCTACATCATGAGATGAGAATTGCTAAATAAATGCAAGTACCCTTGCTTAGTCGAAATGAAAATTAATATGACTGCCATTTCCACAAAGTAAAAAACATTTGTAGATAAAAAAAATTGTATCTTACCCTTAACGGATCGGTAACCAGACAAATTGTATATACGTTGGGGTAAAGTGAGAAATTCGTAGTCTGACTGTCGTCGTAAGAGACTTATGATCGTTCGGTTCACACTTTGCTGAGTGTTTAGTGCGAGTAGCTTCTAGAGTATTTAGTTTACTAAATCTGCTATCTTTCAAAATGGGTGTAAAAAGAGTTTTAAAGATCGGCATCATAAAGATGATGTTGCAAATGTCTATAGGCGATGGTGCCAATCATATTCATAAAATTCGTTCGGACAATTCCCGCTTAGTCTTAAGTATTTAGTGTTTAGTGAAGTACAGTTTACATTTTTTTTAACTAGTTACAGGATAGCGTTTGACCACAAATCACCTCATGTTAAGAGACAACGTGGTCGGAATTGGGAACTGGCTCTCAAGTAGGGCTGCCGGAACACACCGATAGGTGCTTACCGACAGATTCTTAGCTAGCCAGGCTAGCACTATAAAAGGCCCTACCACCTATGGTTTGGGTACAATGTTTTCCTTCACCGAAAGCTCAAGCTCATTGTAGGTTTCGAACTCACGACCTACGTATCGACGTAACTACCACTGCGCCCCTAGCCAAGATGCATTCTGCAATCGTTGACGCTAATAGAAAACAAGAAAAAAGTATTGGTTTGACATATTTCTGACCACGTGACTTAGCGTTGAAATATGTCAAACCAATACTTTTTCTTGTTTTCTATTAGCGTCAACAATTGCAGAATGCATCTTGGCTAGAGGCGCTGGGCCGTCATCGCTTCTTTACCTTTATCAACCATCTTACCTCACGAGCCGTGTCGAATCCCACACACTCTACAGACACAGTCTACAAAGCTCAGTTCCTTTGTACGTCTACGTCTTCATCAAGCATGGTCTGGCGGTGATTAATTATCTTAATCACACCGATTTGCTTAATTACATCGTTTTCCGCCCCATCGGCGCTTTGTTCTTTTCCTTTCATTGGAACCGAAATATCTTTCACACTCCCACGTGGTGGTACAGGAGCTAGTGACGTAGGTACTAAAACTATTTGGAAATAAGAACATTATATCTACAGATCCTATGCCTATTCTTTTAGAATTGCAGTCTTTTATGATGGGTATTATTGGGTATGAAAAGAGTTCTGTCAGTAACGCATCGGCAACACCCTTAGTATTGTAAATGTCCATAGACGATGATGGCCCTCTGCTTGTATGCCATTAAATTACATAAAAATTCTAATTTGTTTTTATAATTTTTACTTGTAGCGCTCGATTACCAGTCACCTGTTGTTAAGGGACGATGTAGTTGAAGGTAGTGCCACGCTACACCTGCTTCAGGAAGTGGCCTTTAAGTCAGGCTGCCGGATCACCCGATAGACCAATGACAAATGTCGCTAATTTTTTTATGTCAAGAGAAGGTTCTTATAAAAGGAAACCAGAAAAGTATTAAAATTAGGAATAAACGAAAAGTGCTTTTTCCATTAACTTTTGTAGGACACCTTAATTGCGATAAACTGCAGTCCATGCGGGTCAAACCGCGGGCACAGCTAGTTTAAAATTAATTCTTTACAAACGATTTCATTTCCCCGCCGCTAGATCCCCGTCTACAAGTCTCCTTTATTCGTTTGTATATGGAATGCATAACCAATACAGGATAACCGTGGGTTTATGGCACTAAACTATAATCGCCTGGGCGTGGATGAGTTTTAATTTTAATTGACTAGAAATGGGTTGTTTGCATTACTGTGTTACGGATGGAAAGGAATTGTTGCCAGTGAAGTTATAGGGCTTAATGAGATCTCAGGAAGACGAGCGCAGTACATTGCTGTATAGAATATTGAACTGTTAAAGTTCCAAATTCTGGATGGTATTGAACTGTAATAAGCAAACAAAAAAAGTGACTTGCATATCTCGTTACAAGAATTACTTTCCATACTCTTCAATTCCTTTCCTTTTTTTCAAGATTCAAATTAATGCAATGCTTTTGCGCCCTCTTTTGATTTTTAATTTAAAGTGATGATGGTAGTGACTAGGGCCGGATTAACTCTGTCCGGGCCCTAGGCAACGCAATTCTCGGGGGCCCTTTCCCCTACCCCTTAATTAGGTACCTACTTTTTAAAATACATTTTTCAATCACAATGCAATGGAGAATGTTTTTTTTTTCTTGGTGTATGCACGGGGCCCCTCATCTAGGCAGTTGCCTTCTCTGCCTAATGGTTAATTGGGCCCTAGTAGTGAAGTCGGATCCGAGGTTGTGGGCCACGCTACGCCTGGACTGGGAACTGGCTCTCAAGTCAGGCAACCGGATACTTCTCGTTCTATACATTTTATCAGCGCAAAATTAACCAATCAACAAGTAAGACTAGCATTATTAGCATGCTGAACGACTACGCAATGACATTAACGCGAACATAACTTCCAGTAGTGATATCAAATCCAAGATTGTTGCTGTCATTGGAGCTATAGTGTACAACTGTACAAGCACCAGAAGGTGATGTGAACCTTATTTGGAACTTCACTAAGATCCACATTTGGATGTGGTTTGGCCGTTATATATATTTTTACATACAAGGTAGCGTTTGATTGCAAGTCACCTGATGTTAAGTGATAATGACATTGTAAACGAAGGTGTCACCACGCTACAAGTGAAGCTACCGTGGTAGTTAGCTATAAGAGCACTAGAAAATGCTCTTACACCAAGGTTTCACCGCAATGATTTCCTTTACTACTGTGACCTTAAGCTTATTGCATTTTTAGAACCCACGATCTACAGGTCATCGGCCATCATGGGTAATTATAACAGTAACTATAGTATAGTATAAGTCCCTGTTATCAATGGTTTTGCTAGCGTTATGCAATTTTGTCTTTACTATATTTGGTTCTTCAGCGTTTGCACATTCTCTTCTCTTCCTCTACGCTCTGTTACCAAATCCTAGAGTTTTAGTGTCACCAAGCGGCGCCAATATTGAATAATTAAACCAAGCGACGATACGAAATAATCTACGATTACCCGGATGAGTAATCACTTATTAATGGAAACGGCGATTAACGCTAAGAACTAGGGGATTATGCAAGCGAAATTTATAACATCCGGCGAAGAAACTTTGAATAAAGCGGGGACAGAGTATATTAATGGAAGGCTAAATATTTTAATGATAAACATGTTGGTGTAATCATTAATTAGTAGGAGATGATGCATGGTGCCGAAATGGTGCTGGCTAAGATTCTATTTGGAGACTGGAACGTAAATATGCAGTGTGTTAACAGATCTATTATGGGTAGTGTTTTAATTCATATTGGAATTCTGACAAGGACATGAGAGTTAAAGGTATTATTGATCTATGGTCTGGTGGAGGTTTGGGTGGCTCTTCAATAGGGCTAAGCTGTTTGTTAGGTATTAATGAGAATGAGAGCCTGATTTTAGCTAGATACACTTATGTCTTGCAACATTCCAAACTTTATATTTCAATGGAATTTTGGTTCGAAATTATAAACTTTTATTATGACCCATCCAGCTAATTAACAACGCGCAGCTAACACCTAATTATCTAGCTCCTGTAATTCACTTTTTTGTACCTACTTAAACGATGACGATTATTCGTAAAATTGCAAAGTTTATAAGGGACAAAAGTGCATTTCCTCTGACAAAGTGAATAGTAGTCATAAGTATTAAACTGTCACTGTTTCCCAGAACGATGACAGGTGACAAACAAACAAACAAACGAACTGTCTACTAGATCATGTTGCGGCGAAACCGTGGGACATCGTTTGTTGGTATCGTTTTGTGTCTAGTAGAGTCTAGTTTATTTTGGTGCGGTACGCGGGATGCGCCTGTCCACGCTCGATTTAAGCCATTTGTTTGGTGAGCTGGTTTATTATTGACGATTTATTAGTTTTTAACATGGGAAAAGAAAGCGAGGGAGATAAACACCTTTCAGGTGGGTCGATGAAATAAAGGCTGTAGCGGGTGGCTTGTGGACCTGAACAGCTAACAACTGGAAGAATGGAAGCAGTTGGAGAGGGGTTTGGTTAAAAAATGGCAGACAGACATGGATGTCGAAGAATAATTGCAAAAATAGTCAAATAAATTATGGTAAAATTTACTGTCGGAATAAAAAGCTTATGTTATTACATGGAAAACTACAGAATGGATTGATTATTAAGAGTTGTCATGGTAACAGGCTGGATAGTGGACAGGTTCTGGACGGGAATGATGTGACATGAGCTTGCAGTTTAACAATGGTCATTTACTCCTTACAGGCCCTTTATTTATTAGATACCAGAACGGATGCAATTCCATTCCTATGTTCATGTATCCTAAGCAAATGGGAATCAAAATGTGATATATATTTAGTACTTAGTGGCAAAATTTTCTCTGAAATCACTAGTCCGGGAAATACCTAACTCTGGCGCTCGGTGCATTGCTGTGATGTTGAGTAGGAAAGTGGCTATGAAAGAAATAAGATTCTAGGCGATTATCAAACCCGCTTATCATCAGGTATCAAGCGTATTCCTACCTGGCTGTGTGATTGTATATTCATAACTCCAGAATCACTCGCCCGATTTCCATGATTATTTTTTGAGTAGGTATGGAAATAGAATATTAGAAGTAAAATATTTAGTTCTTGTCGAAAGAATAATTTACGTAGCGATAGCAATGCTTGATGGCATCTAGGGTGGCAGCCAGGTGAGAGAAAAGGGTCGTGTTTAAAAATAATAAATCTCGAAGTCAGATTCACTTACTAAACTCCCAACAGTCTCAACAATCGTGTCAAAGTCGTATCGTCACCAGCAAAATCCTTTCATTATCCTCGATGCATTCACCCACACCTTTTGTTTTTAACATCTTGTTTCTCTTATGTAACACTCTGTAATTGTCTGTAACCAAATCCTGCTGTAGGACTTTGTGCCCTAAAACAGGGTTTAGTTTAGGGCGAGTTTTGAGTGGAGACGCAGCTGTCTTCAGTTAGGCAGTTCGTTACACTGGTGCCTAGATATTTTAATTAATTGCCTTTAGCATTAAGAGTCGTGTTCTTTGATGTTTTGTCGACAGTGCGATTAATGACGTCTCGGATGGGTTATTATTAGCACTTATCTGGAGATAGTTTGATTATCTAGGTCTGGGCGCTTTACATTGTTGATACGCTTTAGCAGCCGAAGGCCTGACCTGACCTGGACCTGGACCTGGACCTGGATTGGGAACTGGCTCATAAATGCTGCCGGTACACATCGATATATGCTTAGCGCCAGATTCTCAGACTCTCAAGAGTCGTCTGAGAATAGGTTGTAGGCTTTTTATATACCTCTAAGACCTAGAGGTACGAAACCTAGAGTCTGTGAGATAAGGGTAGCTCTCTTCAGAAAAAAAATCCTATTGCGATAAAGTGTATGCGTAGCTTGCTAGTATATAATTTTTTTTTACTACTTACAGGGTAGCGTTTGACCACATGTCACCTGCTGTTAAGTGACGATGTGGCCTAAGATGTCGCCACGCTACACCTGGACTTGGAACTGGCTCTCAAGTGAGGCTGCCGGAACACACCGATAGGTGCTTGGCGACAGATTTTTAACAAGATGGTGGTAGCTATCCAGGCAAGCACTAGAAAATACCCTACCACCAAGCTATGGTTTCATCACGATGCTTCCTTCACCGAAAGCTCAAGCTCATTGGATTAGGATTCGAACCCACGTCCTACGGATCCCAAACCGACGTCACTGCCATTGAGCCATCATCGCCATAAATATATATTGATTATTAGACTTATACAATTATTGTGATCGACCGAATTACGGATATTACACAACCCGTTAAATGTTCCACATGAAAACAGAGCTGCGTGTGGTGGTTCATCTTACATCTAAATGGAATGCAAATGTCACAGATGCCATTGACTGAATGTACTCAGTTCACTGCATCAACGTACATGTTTTAGAGTTAAGCTTACTACGTTACCGTACGTTTAATTCAACAAAATCCCAAGGCTTGTGGATGACTAAATTTCAAGATATATAAAAAAACAGTCTATTTAAATGTCAAAAAGATTGGAATCGTAGTGAACTTGCTCCATTTCAATCAGTTTAAGCATTGAAACCTACAATGAGCTTGAGCTTTCGGTAAAAGAAACATCCTGATGAAGTGATGAAACCACAGTTTCGTTGTAGAGCATTTTCTAGTATTCAACTGGCAAGTTACCACCTATCGCCAACCACCGGTGTGTTCCGGCAACCTCACTTGAAGAGCCAGTCCAGATGTAGTATGGCGACACCACCAACAACATTATCAGGTGAATTTTAAAATTGTGGTCAAACGCTACCTTGTCAATGGAATCGTGCTCAAAAATGACCTGGTGGGCATTTCTTGCCTGTTTTTTTACCGGTGTCAAGAGGTTGGAACAGGCGTAGCTAGTTTTATGTTTGATGATTTAAATTGGTGACATGAATGTATCCCACGAAAAAGAATTTTTTTATATATTGGATGTAAATCGATCAACGTAGATAAATAGGTACCTATTTCTAACACCGCCGTCTGAAAACAAAAACCGATAAACCGCTTTTCGTTTCTAACTTCCACCAAGCCCTATCAAAGTGCCAACGACTCGAGTCGAATGATAGATATAAATCGATAATATTTATCTCGATTACATTCGCAGAAGCTCTCGACTTTGCGATGATGTCGCGTCGTTAGGCGAAATGTTATGACATTAGTGAAGCGAATTGCTTGTTGGATGGAAGGTCGTGCCCGACCTTAGGCTTAGGCTGTCCAAAACGTCTAGTTATCAAAATTATGGCCTAGATTAGACATAAATTATGTTTGGGTTGTGAGCTTGAAATGTAGCAAATGCAATGCAAAGTAGTTCGTAATACAATTTGTTATTCTCGTTCACGTATATTTTTGCGTCCGTGGTTTTCCAGTTGTCCTGCAGGAACATTTTCTGAGATAAAAGTAGGGTGCGTGTTTTAGGATATAAGCTATCTCCATTCCAAATTTCACTCAAATCCGTTGAGTCGTGAAGTAACAAACACATATTACACACGCACTCTAGACACCCTGCTAGCTTCTTTTTTTTCGATAAGTATAATTTGGGACTCTTCAAATCAAGAGTGAATAAGTTCTTCGAGAGACTGGCTCGTCTTGCCTTTTAGTTACATAAAAAGCAGTACCTACTCTTATAGGTAGTAGGTGCGAGAGGGCCTGTGTGTGACTACCTTTCACATGATGGAAAACGACGATGCAGTCGAAGGACAAGACCCAAGAACAAATATTACAAATATATGTATATTGTTCCCTTTCAAAAAAATAAGTTATTTACAAAATCATATTCTTACTATCAAAAATGGCTTCAACGAAAGACCAGCGCTGATCAAACGACCAGCACAATGCTGATTTGGGGCCAGTTTGCAACATTTTCTAGCGAATGTATTTGTCTAAGTATTTTTGTATCATCATCATTATCATCAGCCAGAAGAAGTCCACTGCTGAACATAGGCCTGCCCCTTGAACGCCACCATGAACGGCTAAGCCATTTGCATCCATCGGCTCCCTGCGACTCTTACAATGTCGTCGGTCCACCGAGTGGGGGACCTACAGAACGTCTTCCGGTTCGTGGTCGCCAATCGAGAATTTTTGTATAACTTGTTGCAATTAAATGATTCTCATTGTTATTCTCTTCTTATCTATACTTAATATTATAAAGCTGCACAGTTTGTTTGTTTGTTTGAACGCGCTAATCTCAGGAACTACTGGTCCGATTTGAAAAATTATTTCAGTGTTAGATAGTCCATTTATCAAGGAAGGCTATAGGCTATATTTTATTTCCAAAAAAATTAGGGATCCGTAAGAAAATTGCTATTTTGCAACCCAAGGTGTGAAATCGAAAACCTATTTTTGCGTGCGCTGCAAAAACTATTGACACTAGAACAAAATAATGTATTACGGGTTTGTAGGTCTCATTTAGATCTACAAAAAAGTCCGCGAGAGCATATGTCTAACTATTATAGTTATGCCACAATAAGTGATCTTACTAAGATTGATCTGATGCCTCCATGGTTAAAACGTTTTCAATTACAACACTAAACCCCTATTCCTTGCCATAAGCCATAAGTTTCCGTACAAAATTAGCAAGTACAATGAAGCAGTAGCTTATATCTGCCAAAGTTGAAAATCGCAGCAGGTGGTATTTGCAATACAAATGACCTCAAATTAAACTGTGACCTTAGGTGACAAATGATAATTCTACTGAGACACACTGTCGTGTATTCTAGCAAGCGTGAGGTACACAGAATACATTTATTTACCTGATGATATGTGACGCAGATCACGCAGATGTGACGTGTTGTCGTAGATGGTTTAATGTTTCACTTGGACTGGGGAATGGCTCGCATGTGAGACTGCTAGAAAATACCGATATAACAACACGATGTGTGTATTACTACTTTCCGTATTAATTTGTTTCATGCATGTATTTTGTATGCCAGTAATGGTGAAGCACGCTGAACAACCACTTCTCATCTGATTTTATCCGTGTTTCGTACAAATAAACAATTTCATTCCATCGATTCCACTTTGATCATCTGGGTGTTCATAGGTAACACTTTAGTATCCCTTGATCACTCGAAAATATCATCTTCTGCAATGCGATTCTGCAAATTGTATTTCACTAGGCGAATTCGATTACGTGAACCGCACTCATTTCGACGTTCATCTCCCTTTCCAAAGAGAATGTAAGGTTTATCCCTTTCACGAAAATCGGCATTCCGCGTGCTGAAAATATCGCAGCGAAGTGAATATGAATATGACCAATGAGCGCTCAGTGAGTTTACTAGGGAGTGCCGGCCGCACACCGTTTTGTTTCGAATCGGTATTATCGGTTTTTAATAATTTCGTATTTAGGGCGTATTATTAGTTAATTTAGTGAAATTATGGTATAACATTGACAAAAAGAAATGACACGTTACAAATTTGGTCTGACATAATGCGCAAAACATATAGAAAATGATTTTACAATATTGTTGGGGAGAATGAAGTGAACGTTTATAGCCAGAGCCGGCGACCGCACCAGAAAAAATAGTTAGTTGACAATAACAAAATGACAAGTGTCACTAGTAGGGATGCAACATCGTTCATAAAAAACATCGATATCAAAATATCGATGTTTTTGAAATTGAAACATCGATGTTAAAAATATCGATGTTTATGAACGAAATATCGATGTTTTTTATATACTAGCAGGGTTGCCAAATACAGACTTAAAATACAGAGAAAAGACGATTTCTAAAATAAAAATAATTATACATTCATTTTAGTAATGATATCTGACAAACAGTTCGTAATAATATGAACAGTGGTAGAACGACAAATTAAACAAATATCAGATAGACAAAGAGAATCAAATTTATTATGAAGGTTATAAACAATACATTATGTTTTTCGCATCAAAGAATTTAAAAATAATAATTTTGATAATTAATCCAGTATCTAGCAATCGGTTTCTTTCTTGTATGATTACAGCTCCTGCTTCCGAAAATAATCTATCACTGGGGACAGAAGTTGCAACTATTGGCAAATGCTTCATAGCCAGTTTATATAAATATGAGAATACGGTTTTCATGTTCGCAGCTCGATGCAATAAAACATCGTTCTTAATTAACGATGTATCGATGTTTTCTTGTAGTTCAACACCTCGATGTTTTAAAACATCGATGTATCGTTTGCATCCCTAGTCACTAGCAAGTTTCGTTTCGTAAACAAAACAAAACAAGTTGAAGTTGTTATATTTCGGAGTATTTTTTGTGTTTTGAGTTTTGAAACTTGAACTTTGAGACTACAAAAACCTAATGCCACAGAAACTATCGAGTTATGACGGAATGTTAAGACCCCACATGCTGGGGTTCTTGAGATAGCAACGCTTCGGGAAACCAACGGCTCGGTAGCGCGAAGTAACAAGTGTTACATATACCAAATTCGTGGTTGGTGCGCATGCACGTTGCCGTCAGCCGTTTAGACGATTCATATAGTTGAACATGAGGTAAGTTGAAACTGTATCTAGTTACATAGAGCTAGTTCTAGTTTGATTCTAATTGGTACCATGTACGGCTAATAATGAACTACAACTTATTACATGCATTCACAATAGTTTGCATCTTAATTTCAGCCAGACTACCATGTACCTAATTAGCTATCTATCAGGCATAGCAGGCAGCAGGACATAGGTACTTGCTCTTTATTCTTTTCTCTGAGTAAACAAGACTGGGCAAGAATTGGGATATGTCTGGGTTGTTCAAGTGAACACAATGTAATTGTGGTCTGGGCTATGTTTGCATCTTTCCAACTAAACCAAAAATACCTCATTGTATTTGAAATTCTGATCACTTTAACTTATGGCTAATGCAATATTATTTTTTATATAGATTGAGGCGTTCTCTTCTGTTGCAGACACCGACACTGCCACTGCTATGTATCAGTGTCATTAGTTTCATGATTTACAAACGACATAATAAGTAGCCTAACTAGGATAGGACAGTAGTATTAATATTCTAGTACTTGACAAGGTATAAGGTAGAACTATTTTCACATAATTATTAAAAGAAACTGCTATAATAATAACCAAAGTTATTTTTTCTCATACAGCTCCAAGAAGACGCACAACTAGGATTCGGGGCTCAGAGCCACCACCGAGACAGTCAGTTTGCTCGAACCACCAAAAGATTTGTGAGGCTGGAAGAACGCCGCATGAATATAGAGGAAAACAAGGCATCTCTCATGCAAGCTGTTTTAGAACGCTCATCTCAGAGAGAGCATGCATTATTAGAGGCCCTCACCAATGTAGGTAATAGGATGGCTGAGCATAATGAAATTATGGCTGAAGCCTTAAAAACTTTTGGAGACGGTGTTACAGCCTTATGCGATGCAAATTTAATCTATGATTAAATTGGAATTTTAGTTACCATATCATCATTTTTGTTATACGATTGGATTTAATTATAATTTATAGAGTTTCTAGGTAATATAATTTTAAAGTTGATAGCAAAATAATTAATATTTAACTGTATGTACTTACAACTGTATATCCTGAAACCTGTATGTATCTTATAAAAAATGTTAGTTAATATTATTAGAATAGTGGGTATTATATTGTAACTGTTACTTATTATAAAAAATATTTTTTTTAACGATAAGACTGCCTGTTAAACCTATTTTCTTAGTGGTACTTGTATTTCTGATAATTTGATATGGGGATCAACAGTAAAATAAGAGAACAATAGAAAATTGCATAAAAAAGTGAGGTTTTATTTGCTTCTGCTTTTTCTTCTTTCTTATATTAGGTAATGTATTTAATTACTTCCTAATATAGACAACAGTAAATTTCAAATCCTATTATCCTACTAATATTATAAATGCGAAAGTTTGTGTGTGTGTGTGAATGTTTGTTCCCACGTATCACCGTAACTACTAAATCGATATTGACGAAATTTGGAATGGAGATAGCTTATACCCTAGTTTAACACATATTAGCATATGTGTTAAACTAGGGTAACTACTTTTTATCCCGGAAAAATGTTCCTGCGGGATACCGAGAAGACGCGGGTGAAACCGCGGAGCGCAACTAGTATAAAATAAATATTATGACAATAAACATGATTAAAACTATAATAAATACAAGGGAAATAAAACAAGTTAACTATAATTAATATTTTACACTCGGAATATAATAAAATAAATTGTTTTGTAGACTGTTTTAATAACTCACTTACGCTTCATCAGTAAAATACTAACTTTTATTTTGACATTTCAAATCGAGATCGTAAGCGAAATGACACCCGCGTGAAGCGACTATTGTGTTGTCAGAATGCCGATTTGCTCGACAAACCGAGCGTGATCACTTGTGTGTAGTTCCTTACCCTTGCGCCATCATTCGGGTGGCGCTGATGGCGCTGACGGTGTTGTCAGAATACGAATTTGACATCTCGCCGCGAGTTCAGCGCTCACTCCGCTTTCACGCAAATTAGTTACAACGCAGAATAGCACTACTGGTGCCTAGGTGATCATATCGTGTGACAACCTCGAGTCGTAGTATAAGAATAGAAAGTTAGGTACTGATTATGAATATCAAGTATGTAACTAGTAGATAAAACTTGAAATAAAACAAAGACCGCCAATAAGCTTCTACAAGATATTATACTAGTACGACATAAAGTACCCCGCGGACAAGTCTGCCAACTAGATCGCCATTTTCATCACCCGTGAGCTTTGATTTTACCAAAGGGGAAGATGAGTTACCTTCTCACAGCACTCATTCAACCACTGTCCCTGTTACAACTAAATGCAAACTCGTGCTAACTCACAGCTACATTTACTCATTGCAAATCTCGTTATTTCGTGCAATGTAACCTGAAGTGTGACCGAGATAGCATAGTAGTCGTATCAAACACGTGAAAAATAAACGCCTCTGTGGCTTGTCTATATATGTATTTATTTATTTGCTTAAGTATTGATACATAAAGTTCAAGCTAAAACATAGTGAGGGTCCAGAATACTTAGTCATAAACAATAATAGTGACATGCAAAATTGTGACTAAAGCAAACAATCCTAATTAAGCCTAATATAAGCGGTCCATGCTTGGGAAGCCAGTAACCAATCTTGCTATTTCAGTTATATCTACGCTCGTAAGCCAGTTACCATAATAGTGCAGCATTTGTCTTGGTAATACTGCAACTCGATAAAGCCACTTAGCTACTTTAGGACCCACCGTTTTAACACCTAGACGTACTTAATACCTAGACCAGCCATTCTAAAAGTACGAACCGATATGTCCAATAGGGAATATGCATGTGATTTAGATTTACTTGATTTTTTTTCCATGATACCTTATGGCCTTGACATTACACCTAAACCATTATTTTCTTAATTAATTTGTAATTAATACCTTAAAAATTTAATCAAAAAGTGCAAAATAAGCGTGGGAATTTCAAATTTGCGAATCGCTTCACCATTGGTCGATTCGAAAAATGACGTCACACGGCGCAGTCTAGCTTCGATATTCATACTAATATGAAGAAAAATTACTTAAAAATTGATTTCTGTAGTGTTTTCGATTGCCTAGTGCGGTTTTGGTATATAGTGACAGTACTAAACATCAAGAACAAAGACTGAAAGTGGTTTCGTCAAAGCACAATCGGACAATTTGCCAAAAATAGATGCTTTTATGATGACCGCATATTTTGCATCAAATCCAGATTTTTCGTCCGCTGAGTTATATTTTATATGTAACAGTAGGTAACATAGTTTGATTTTAATTTTTAAGGTTTCATTTGTATCTGTATTTTGTTATTCAAGTTTCTTTAATTATTAACTGAATATGCATACCTAAAAATAAAACTGAGGAATAATTATTTCATTTTTTTATTAAAACATCCAGCATATTATTTTGTCAAACCACAGACTAACATTATTACCTACATTATTGAAATAGAGGTACATTTTTCTTTTCAATAGTTAAATTAACATTAACATCTTTACTTTTGTACTTTGATCTAATATTTACTTGCACAGCTTCATCACAGTGTACTTGGTCTGTATTACTAGAGGCTTCAATCTTCTTCATCTCGGAGACATCCATGTGAGATATACTGGGCCTTGCTTAATAATCATCACAGCTTTCAATATGAAAAGTACTGTTCCCGGCTTCATAGTAACTTGTTTGTGGAGTAAAGTATTTGTACTTCTGACAGCAAACTCAGTGAGAGCTTTATATAATAACGATATTTTTTGTCTTTCAATCGCACACATTCTCTCTTGTGGTGGTATCATTTTTTGTTTTTGGCACTGAAACATATATGTTTCACATATGAGCTACAACACCTTGTTTTAACCGAAGCATAACTTTTCCCTCTTGTTGTCTCATGATGTTGTATTTTATATTATATAAGATAGGTATCTTTCTCAATCTAAAATAAATCTCCGGAGAAAAGACAGGAATGATAAAGGTCAGGCTGGTATAAACTTGGTGTAAACAGAGTTAGTTTCTTCCACTTGATAATCAAAATATTTATGTCTGCAAAAGTTCATCATCATCATCATCATCATGATGATGATGAACTTTTTCAAAAGTTAACTTTGACCAATTCAAGGTTTTATAGCGATGATGGCTCAGTGGTAGTGACGTCGGCTTGCGATCCGTAGGACGTGGGTTCGAATACTACAATGAGCTTGAGCTTTCGGTGAAGGAAAACATCGTGATGAAACCATAGCTTGGTGGTAGGGTATTTTCTAGTACTCGCCTGGCTAGTTACCACCCTCTTGTTAAGAATCTGTCGCCAAGCACCTATCGGTGTGTTCCGGCAGCCTCACTTGAGAGCCAGTTCCCAGTCCAGGTGTAGCGTGGCGCCATCTTAGACCACACCGTCACTTAACATCACGTGACTTGTGGTCAAACGCTACCCTGTAATAAGTAAAAAAAAAAGAAAAAAAAAATTCACACCATGTTAATTATCGAAATACAATACACTAACATTAAAATGATCTTCACAACAAAGTAAATACGATGATGGAGACACTCCATCTCTTCTCATAACCTTACACAGTTACGTATTTTCATATCACTTGGAATAGAAAAAAAACACTTTATCCGGTGTACTTATTATAGTGTTTTGGCAGTCTGGTACAAGACAATGTCCATAAAATGGTTTTTTAGCCTTTTCCATAGTCGAAAAAGCGATATAAACTGAAAATTCTTAAATATTAGCTGTCATTACATACAGAAAACAGTACTGGACGAGTGATGTGACGTCATCAAAAGCGCGCGAAAAATAAGGGCGTTCAAACAGGTCAAATTTAATCGGTACTTTAAATATTATTTTAAAAATTCATTTGAACGATTTTAACAGGATTTATATTTTTTACTATGTTATAACGAAGTAATAAGTGAATTAAACAAATAAAAAAAATCGATGCATATTCCCTATTGTCCATGCGACCCACTGAAATGTTCCGAAAAAGCTTCGTGAGGAACTAAATTTGATTCTGCCGGAGCGCAACAAAAAGCTTGTAGTTTTTATGAAAAAATGAAATGAAAATGAAATGAAAAATGAAATGAAATTGTTTATTTGTCCGAAACACGGTTATGATCAGGTGTTAATATTAATTATTGCTCAGCGTGCTTCACCATTGCTGGCGTACAAAATTTATGGAAAAAAAATGTATTATTACTAATTTAAATGTATTATATAATTATTTGAATTTAAAACATTATTGTAAGAAATACAAATCATAATTAAATAATAGATTGACTACAATGACATGCTTCTTTAGAATTAAATAATAATACAATAAAAACAATGTCAAGTGAAGAAATGTCAATGAATTAAACAACATATATAAATTGTCAATAATAATAAACGTCAATCTTTACAATCTAAAAATTCTTTAATGTCATAAAAACAATAATCAGTAAGCCATCTCCGGCTTACTGATTATTGTTTTTATGACATTAAAGAATCAGCCGTAATTTTATTTTAAAATAGTTCAACGGGAACTCTCTTATGTCTCTGGGTATGTGATTGAATACTTTTACTATCATACCATTACAATTTCTTAGATAGAGTGTGGTTTTACATTTGGATATTATCAATTTATGCACGAAACCCTATTTTTTTTAAGGTATTCTAGGTTACTTCTTATAACATAAGCTATCTGCCAGTGAAAGTCCCGTCAATATGCTAGTTGCCCATAATGCCCATCCATACCTACAACATGAATTTTATCTTCTTAGCTTTTTTTTCGTACTATATTCCGTAGTTTCTTATTCTACAAACAAAACAACAACAATCGGTCCAGCCGTTTTGAAGTTACAAATGGTGTAACAAATCCGACTTTTTTATACTTATATAGAGCTTAATAGGTATGGTAACATTTGCGGTATTTGTTTCTATGCACAATAGTGCTGAAAACAAAAATATTATGACATATTTTGCATGTGCGTGCAAACATGAGCTTTTTAAATTTAATGTCACGAGCTTGACCCACCTTACCCATGTGAAAAACTTCCGCAAAGACACAGCTCGCAAAATCTCCAATAAGCAACCACAGTAAAGAACAGCTTGAGCACCACTGCTCCAGACTAGCCAGGTCTTATGCTGATCAACGCAAACCTTCGCAATCAATGCTTTATAGCGTAACTCGAAACAGTCGATTTGCTGCGGGCTTCACACCTTATAGATAAAACCTGCTTGATAAATGACCAGGAATAAGTGGTACTATTTGATGACTATTCATACCAGCTAATCGTTGCGGCTTCACACGGGTATACAATCTGTCTGGTTATTTTTTTTAATCAACTTTGTGGAAACAAAAATCTTAACAAAACAAAAAGAGAACCTAATTTTTTGTCATGCTTTTTTCGGTGTTCTATTTTGTTCTGTATTGAATGACAAAATTAGTCAATATTTGTAACACTAATTGGTTGGGTACAGGTAAACAATTTGACAACTGAACGTTCTCACAAAACCGTTAAAAATAATAGCTAGATATTTATGTAATGTCACAGATTTTTTTGTACTACAAGCCTACACTTCTTTAATACATTACAAGTTCTAAGAGGTTTCCTTTTCTATCATTTTATTTTCAACTAGCTATGTTCTACGGTTACACCCGCGATCGTTTCGGGGATTAGTAAAGATAAAATTAAGATTACTAAGAATTTAACGTGATTTGACCTTGCGATAAATAAATAATGAATTCTTAGCATTCGTTACAATTCTCGCCTAAGACATAGGTCTTAGGTGTATTAATTTCAAACTCAACCAATCCGTTTATCCGTTCCGTTATCGTGTAGTTTATTGACCGGAACGGGGAAGGCTAGCCATTTGTTAGGTATTAGGTAGCTAAACCTAGCCTATCTGGACTAGTGTAGACTTGGCACCTTTCCGCTATCTGCATTGAAGGCAATTGTTCAATGATTTATAACAACAGACGCAATTTTAGTGAGCGATTGTGGCCGAGAGGTAACTCGTGTACCTTACAAGCACCGACACCGAGTTCAAATCTTCTCGCGGATTTGTCATCGTTCAAAAAAAACATCGTGAGGAAAGCGGCATGTCAAAGAACCACAACATTCAAGTGCATGCGACCAACCAAGCACTGAGCCAGCGTGGAAGATTACGGCCCACGTTATTTCTCTGAGAGAAGGCCAGAGCCCCAGCAACGATGGTGATGTTGACTCGTAGAGGAGTTTGCCTAGTCGTTTTAACTGATCAACTTCTCTGCGGTCACTACTTGGATGGGAGACCACTAGTGGTATTTACAAATGATCGCTTCCGTGCTTCGGAAGACACGCTAAGCCTTCTGTCCCAGTTGTTGCCTTACGATAGCAGTCGTTAGACTATGTCAGAGGCCTTCGGTCGCTCTGAAAATTCCCACACGGCTTTTTCAAACTTGTTTTACAAATATCGTAATTTCTTACTGAAAACTTTACTTTAGCAGAAAAAAACATAGCTTGTGCCACTCGGGGATAATGTAGCTTATTATTAATGAAAAAAGTTTTGAAATAGGCGCTGTAGTTTACTCCCTACGACCAAACAAACAAACAAGTTTTAGCTCCCAATATAATTCAGTTTTTTTTTAATGTAATAAATTAGCAAACAAGCAGACGGCCTGATGGAAAGAGGTCACCGTCGCCTATGGACTTCTGTAGCACCAAGGGAGTTGCCGATGCGTTGTCGAGTTTTAAGAAGTCTTTTCACACCCATCTTGAAGGATTGCAATCTGTAGCACAGCGGAAAGACTTGTGGGGGAAGCTCATAATATTCAGTACATAACTATGGTACTACTACTACAGAACTATAGAAGTACTACACTACTATAGAAGTATAAATATCGGGGACAATAGCACACAAATTGATCCAAATTAAGCTCGAATCTTGTTTTATGGGTACTAGACGATGATATACATACTAATATAGAGAAATAAATACTTAATGGTTAAACGAACTTACCTAAAGTGATGTTCGACCATAATTATACTAGACGTTGCATTCGAAGATATTTATTCACTTTGTAGTATCCTATTTATTGCACAGGGCGTTGCACATAATTTTTAGAGCTGTAAAAATAAAAATCAAATCACAAAAATATAAAGTTCACTGTTTCTGAACGATACCTTCCATGTCATAGGCAGTGCTGTCATCTCCGTCATACTTCATTCTTTCAGAGACACTTATCTCGTTTGTTAGTTGTATGGGCTTTAGTAGCTGGGTTCGGGTGGGACTATAAATATCTTCGAATGCAACGTCTAGTATAATTATGGTCGAACATCACTTTAGGTAAGTTCGTTTAACCATTAATTACACTTCGACGTTGCATTCTCGATATTTATTCACTTTGTAGATGTTTAGCGCTTTCACACAAACGAGATAGGCAGGCAGGATTCTAGATAGAAAAATAAAAAGATACATTAACACATATAAACGAAAAAAGTGGAGTGATTATCCACATTATTATGAACCTTACGTTCAACCTAAAACCAATAAGTCAATTGATAATGTAAGCCCAATTACCGTTATTAGCATTCTTGCTTGAAGATATTATGAATTACCTTTGTGAATGCAACACTTATAAGCTTCCTGACCATCCTGTTGTTCATTTTATAACATGGACAGAACTCCTTATAACTAGCCGAGGTAGAAGTGTAACGGCTACTATGTGCCGCAAATACCAGTATTTGCACCAAACTATAAATGTAAGTATGTCTAATGTATATGTGACTTGTGGTAGGAGCAATGGATTATCTCTTAGATGTATGAATTAATTTCTTTGATGGAGGTAGCTCTTAGGTGCCATGGCATCTATCTAAAATGATAATACTCTCTCTGGATATATGTTTTCTCTGTGAGGTAAAAAAGTATTACTAGATTAGGCACCAAAGTATTTGTAGGCGAAATCAGTAATTAGTCTATTTCTAGTAAGTGCTTCTAGCCAAATATTGATTTCCATTCGTGCGACTTACTTTAATTTCGCACTCGTTGTATAGTTGACAACGCGAGGAAAGGCACAAACTTTTTGGATATGGAATCAAAAGCTTAACTCTCGTTTGGATAAAATTACTACAAGTGATTGCGTACTAGGATCTCATGTAGATACGTATTTTGAATAGCAAAGTTTAATTCCGTAAACTTCTTTTGTGAATCTTATAATTTGGTCATCTAAATAACACATTTACCTGATATTAAAACAGAAGCCGAACGGCGAGTCTGTACCTGAATGATATTCAGAGACGAGAATTTGAATCCTATTTGAGAAAACAGGAAAAAATATGGTAATACTTTGAATTATTATTATTATCCCATGTGGCTTTATTCTCGGGTCTTTGCCCGGACCTTTATTAGGCATTGGCGGAGCCGTAGCCAAAGCTAAGAGGCCACGCTAAGGGTGAAGTGTACTATTACAACAATGCTAAAAAGTTATCTGAGTTCTTATTGAAATTATTGATATCCAATTATTATTTTTTCTGAAATTATTATTATTATTTTTTTTTTATTCTAAGTTTAAATTATAATTAATTTTGATACCCCTTGGAAATATAACTATGTTTGGTTGATAATACCTTCGAAACCAGGATATAATGCTACCAGAGAGGGTGAAATGGATCAATCTTCTTTGGAAAAATAAAAATAATAAGAGTAACTAAAGGCCTTCTTAGGCCTATTAGCTGACCATGACTCCCGTGCAGTGGCTTGATCAAAATAATATTTCTTAAAAATACAGATAAACTAGAATAGAAGGAAGACGTAAAATAAATGAGTTTCCCAATCCAATGAATGCATTGCCCATAGGGTCCATAAGGTCAGGCTATGCCAAAGGATCTCTTATCCGTAATAATATGTATAATATACCATCTAAAACATAAATGTGAAAAAAGTGAGACAAGTTCAATATTGTGATGGTATGTTTGGTTGTCAACTTCACATACAAAACAATTGTGGTCTAAATGGGTGCCCAGTTCTGTGAATGAATCTGAAATTTAATGAATTATAAGAAAGTGTATAACATGCATAAGTAAATATCATTTGCTTAGTTTTTTAATGATGTAAGTTTTTTTTTTTTTTAATATTATATGCTTCGCACAAATATTCTTGTACATAAACATCAATTTAGGGACTCCAAAAAACAGTTCGTGATTATGATCATGATAGATCACAGGCACCTGGAGCCAGGTCCCATTCAATGTTTTGGTCCTTTATTAATTAATATATATTATTTTGTACGTATATTAAGCTATCTTTGCTTAAGCTAGTGCAAGATATCTCTGAGAGTATATTAGACATCTTCATTAATGCAGACAACAGCGGTACTCTGCCCATATTTATTCTGTTAATCCTTAGCAAAGCATTGAAGGCCAATGTAAGCTGATTTCAATTCTAATAATAAAGTATGCTAGTTGTGATTGTGTGGTCCCAAAACAAAAAACTCACGTTACAAAAAAACACCCCGCCCAATAAGGGAGGCACCTATGAAGATTTCTAGAAGGTACTTACCACTGAGTTAAAACATTATTTTTCCCAAGACGACTCTGACTTCGAGTTTGATACATTTCTCATATAAATCATTCGTAATGTTATGCAGTTTGTAATTTTTCTTTCTATACAAAGAAAACTGCAGGGTAGGCTAAGAAAAGTAACCTAAGGTACAAAGGTTAAAAAGGTAAAAAGGCCCTGATTGTCAATCTGCTTAATCTGGAAAAATATTTTGTTTCGTCAGGTATTTTTAAGTTTCTTTTTTGTAAACTTTAAACACATATAATGACTTTTCTGTAAATATGTAGTATTTCAATGCCGAAATGTGTGTGTTTTTTGTTCCAAATCAAAATACATTTTTGCTTGTTTTAACACAAATCTTAACCTTTTGAGAAAGTTTAATGAACCCTCTAAGCAAATTTTAAATTATGGTCATTAATGTGTAGTAAGACATCAAAATAACACACAAGTAACAACAGATCTCGGTTTCTAAGATAATTACCAACTGGTACAGAAGCCAATGACAAACCAAAGGAAGTCATTGAAATACATAGGTTATCTTGAAGTTTTAAATTATGGATAGGAACTTAAAATTACGGTTCCTTGATGTGGACATAATGTATATAAAAAACCTTACTTGGTAAATATTAGCTGTGTGAATATCTTCATTTTAAAGTCTTCAGTTGTTATTGTCCTTCATATTCAAAATGAACCTGATGTCTAGAGATGTAGGTAGAACGCCAGCCTTGCTAAACTTTGAATGAAGGCCAGAGCCTTCTCAAATGTTTTCTTTGTAAGAAGTTTAGTTTTTAGCATTTATTTCAATTTTCTATCCAACTGTATATATTTCGTTGTTTTGTTGTTATATAATAAAAGACAAGTGTTTTGTGTTCTTGTTTTTTGTTTATGATTTATGTCCCACAGATATAAGTCTAGAAAATGACTGGCTTGTTTTAGCCTTTATAAGGAGTTTATCCCGACTCTTTAAGTTCGTGTATAAGACTGCAGAAAATTCTAAGTTGAACCTTGGTGCCCTCCGTAAGCTAGGTCTTCAGGTATTAGGGTTTCCTTTATCGTGGTTTCTTCTGCCTTTACCATTTACACTAGGATTCTACCCCAACGTTTAGATACCTTATCATAAATCGCCCACCAAATAATTCATCTTTCCGTACTGGATCTATGAATGCATTTTGGCTATAAAAACTCTGGTGCGGCAGACATTGGCTTTTCGCTTGAGCTGGGACATGCTAGCTGCATCTGCAGTATCTGTAACTAGACCTGTCGGAATGAATGTACGGGATCTAACCCGGTTATCATCATCAGAAGACCATTGTCGCGGGTCTGGTGTCGGTGACCTTGGATGATTATGGTCGAGCTTTGTCTGGTCAAGAAGATCCAGCGCCATATCAGGTTTTGTACGTATTCACGCTTCACCTATAGACTATTTGATTCAACCAGCTGCATGTGCAGTATTGAAGGTTTTAAAGTCATTGTCCATACTCACGTTACGCCTCTTGGCTGTATGATTCAACAAGCTGCGTGTGCAGTATTGAAGGTTTTTAAAGTTATTGTACGCACTCGCGTTACTCCTTTAGACTGTATGATTCAATAAACTGCGTGTGCAGTATTGAAGGTTTTTAAAGTCATTGTACGCACTCGCGTTACTCCTCTAGACTGTATGATTCCATAAACTGCATGTGCAGTATTGAAGGTTTTTAAAGTCATTGTACACACTCGCGTTACTCCTCTAGACTGTATGATTCCATAAACTGCATGTGCAGTATTGAAGGTTTTTAAAGTCATGGTACGCACTCACGTTACGCCTCCAGACTGTATGATTTAAAGTCATGGTACGCACTCACGTTGCGTCTCTAGACTGTATGATTTAAAGTCATTGTACGCACTCACGTTACGCCTCTAGACTGTATGTCATGGTATGCACTCATGGTACGTACTCACGTTACGTCCTATGACTGTATGATTTAAAGTCATGATACGCACTCATGGTACGCACTCACGTTACATCCTATGACTGTATGATTTAAAGTCATGGTACGCACTCATGGTACGACTCTAGACTATATGATTCAGCAAGCAGCGTGTGCAGTGTTGAAGGTTACAATACGCCGCCGGAGTAACTCATTATCAGCCGAGCATCATGCAAGAAAAAAGAATGGAAAAAATCATGAATTATGTTACAAAAGAAAAACTACGCAAAAATCATGAGGAAAAAATATCAGTTATTTTCCAAAGTATGCGCCTTTTCCCTAAAAAGGAAGGGACAAAGGCAAATTTACAGATAAAACTAACACGCAGTTAATGACCACGAACTAACCTTGATCGTCCGAACTAGTTGGCGAGTTTCGTATCTTGCGTTCCCAACATGTTATTTTTCGTCATTATTTGGACTTATGACGATCTTTTCTCCATAACACTGCTTTCAACTAACTTTTTCACAAAATTTCCAATAAAATAACGGATTTAATCGATAAGTCGAAGCTGCGACGCCCGCACATAAAAAAGGAATGAAGTATGACGGAGATGACAGCACTGCCTATGACATGGAAGGTATCGTTCAGAAACAGTGAACTTTATATTTTTGTGATTTGATTTTTATTTTTACAGCTCTAAAAATTATGTGCAACGCCCTGTGCAATAAATAGGATACTACAAAGTGAATAAATATCGAGAATGCAACGTCGAAGTGTAATTATATATTGTGTAGAAATATCCAAGACTCACTATCTACAAATAGTGTGGATTTACGACTTCTAGACTCAATTTTATACCATGAAGTTATTACGTTATGCTAAGGATCAACCAGAACGTTATACTACAACAAAGTTATTATACAAGGGATCAACTAGACACACGCAGGTTTTATTGGTTGTAAAGTTTCGGGATATAAAGTCGACCTTAGTGAGGATTAGGTGGTGTTTGGATCGTCGCCAGAGCCGCGTGTTTTGACGGGTTCAAATTATTGTAGGAAAACAGAGGTGAGGCGTAGATTTGTGTGTTATAATATTATGATTTTATGAAGTAAGGTTCAAGATTTATGCAGTAAATAGCGACCTGTAGCGTGGCTTTGCTCGCGTGGAAGTTGTTTGTAACACGCTTTTATTAACCTCACTTTAAATTTACGAACAAACAATTATAAAGTAAAATATTTTTGTTAGTAATAGGTATGCATTTGACTCTAGTTCATGTGGTAAGTAATCACGAGGTCGATGATGGAGCCGGATTGCCTAAAAGATATCAAAAGAGATTTTTTCTACACAAACTTTAACTCTCTATCAGACCGGATATATAAAGTATAGTTAAAATTGTATGAAAGAAATTTCAAACGGTTATTTTTTTCATAAATTTTTGACAATTATTAGTTAACTTTCACTAAGGATCAAAAACAAATAAGAAGAGGAAAGAAGATAAACAAAGCAGATTATTTTCAAAAAGCATTCGTTACCGAAATTTTCAACAAATTCGCTCCAGCGGTTTTCACATGAGAAAAAAAACATACACCACAGTACAAATAAATGTAATTAAATGTACCTACAGGTACATTTAATTTTTTCAATTAAGTAGGAACACCTACTTCACCTCCAATAACTAAAACAGTAAAAGTTGGCATAGTAAAGTGACAATTATCCAGAATTTACGACGGTTGTAAATTGACGACAAAACACTCGTTTCCGCACCGCGTCTAAATCTTCTTTAGAATATCTTCATCTCGCATTTAATTTTCTACTTTTGCAAGAACGGGGAATAGTAAAACATAAATTTGTTGCAAAATATAAAAGTGGCTGGCACGTAATGCCTGTCCAAACGGCTATTATGTCAATCATTTTGGGTATCGTCCGATTTTAGGGTAGCGCCATAGTGTGAACTTTACGCGGTTAGATGTATATTCGTATTTTTAATTAGACGAAGTCAACTAACGTTTACTGTGTTGTCAGTTTTTCATGAAATAAAAATAGTGTTGTGACAAAGTGAATGATTGAAAAAACTCCTAAATGAATGAATAATATTATTTTGCAGTTTAAAATGATTAACTATTCACACTCATTGTACATTCATCTGATTGAACGAGAACTGAACGCATCACTATTACCTACTTTAATTTGGTAACATTATTTTACAAAGTGACATTAGCTACTGTCAGTTGGCTTCGTCTAATCAAAAATACGACTATGGCTGGCCTTCTTCGTGGAAAGAAATACCACTACTTTATTGCTCCAACTTCTTAGTTACCTTATGAGTAGTATTTTTAGAGTTAAAACAGATCTAACTATACTTTACTTATGGTAAACCCATATTGTAGAACACTAACCATCACATCCATACTGATATTAAAATGTAAAAAAAACTATTTGTTTGTTGTCTTACCTACTGAACCGATCTCGATGAAATTTGGTGTGGAGATGGCTATTTACTTCATTATGATGAAAGGGCTTTTAGCTTAAATCCTAGATTAAAACATAGGCTATTTATTTATTCTAGAAGAGGTTTTTGTGGATACCTACGGTAATCGGGACCAAAATATTAAAAATGTAAACTAGTTTAACGCGTTTAAGTCCAAACTAGCGCAACATCTCACTGCTGATTGCTCTTTACTAGATAATTAAACGTGTTAAGTGGGTAGTAAAATTACCAACGTCGAATTTATTACATTTTATTTTACCATTTGTTTCTTTTTTTTTTACTATTTACAGGGTAGCGTTTGACCACAAGTCACCTGATGTTAAGTGACGATGTGACCGAAGATGGCGCCACGCTACACCTGGACTGGGAACTGGCTCTCAAGTGAGGCTGCCGGAACACACCGAAAGGTGCTTGGCGATAGATTCTTAACAAGAGGGTGGTTTCTCAAGTAAGTGACGTTTGTCTTATTGAGATTAAATTTTGTAAACCTTAAATATCCATATTATTATTAATATTTGTCCCATAGCGTCAATCGGAATTTGCGATCACATTCAGTCGTCTACAGTTCCGTAACAACAACCGCTCGTGAAAAGAATACCAAGTTACTTAACACTTTCATTACTCGCTGACACACTAACCCACCCCTTATGCGACGTCACAAGTGGTGTGATCAGTCGGCAGATCGCGTGCGACCAATCCAATAATACCTTATAAATTGGCCATCAAATGGTTTAAAAAACCACCATTTCGCAAACACCGTTTCTTTCGGCTCACACTTTTTGAATGTCAATTTCTCAATTCGTGAAATATTTAGGTTGTCACCTATTTTTTCTAAATGGTTGGTGTTACTGAGAAGCTAAGGGCAAAAACATTAGAAGAGTATGGTACCTATTTCATCAACATCATCAGCCGGAAGAAGCCCACAGCTGAACATAGGTCTCCCGCTTTGAACCATGCCACCATGAACACCTATTAGCCTGTAGCGTTGCCACATTATATTAAACTATCCGCGTACCAAATTTTATCCAAATCCATTCAGTCATTTTTGTGTGATACCTATATTATATATAATATTATAATTATATCAAACATACAAACTTAAATATGTATAAATTTAGTATACGTACGATTAGTATATAACTATGTATTAAAATAGGATACCATGTAAAACAAATAAAATATATATTATGTTTTACGGACAAACAGTCACAACGGTCGCGTATATATAGCGAGCGTGTCGGCTCACGCTTGACCGAGAGATAAGAGTAAGACGCGCGGACCGCCTGCGCTGCGCCTGCGCGGCTGGCCGGCCGCAGCGCCAGTCGCTCACACGAACCGGCGCGAAGTGCATGTCTCATCCTTTAGTTAGATAACTACTTCAAGCCATTTGCTCCCTGCGACTCTTACAAAGGCGTCTTCCGGTTCTGTGGTCGCCACTCAAGAACCTTTCTTCCGCATCGGTTATCGGTTCTTCGAGCGATGTGGCTTGCCCATTGCCACTTCAACTTGCAAATTCAGAGAGCTGTTGGTGTCCTTTGACCTGCTTGTATTATCTCTTTGAAAACAATTAATATAACTTATAATACCAATGCTTTGAGTTAGCAAGAAATGTTATCTCGGCTAATAGTACCAACAGTTTCAACTTTTCTGCGTCTTACGCCATTGGCTAGCTATGCATGTCTAATGTCTACGTCCCAGGCAACCATTGCTTGACTTTCCAGCTAATGAGAACTATCCATCTAGTCTGCCACAGTCACAGCAAACCAAACTCAGTAAGTCAACACCAAACGCGCCACTAAATCACTATCCAATTTTTACACACGTACCACATAAATTAAGCCGCGGACACACCAGTCAAACGTCACGTCCGGAATCTATTTCCATTTTACCCACATTTGTTAAACCTTTTGATATCGACGTCGGGAACGGAACGCTTTGATCTTTCTCGGTGGCCGAATGTAAATCAGGATTTAATGACAAATCACCTGAGATCGATGAAAAGAATGCTTTTGTGAGGTTTTTTTTGGTTCACTAATTTGAATATGCCGTGTCGTTTTGTTCTGTCTTTGTGTGAAGCTTTTGTGATTTGTTGGCATTTGTTAGATTGTCGGCAGCGATTATGTTTGAACTGTTGTTAGTTATTAGAATTAGCGATGGATCGTTGCTATATCGTTGGTAATTGGAATTTTGTTATCGGAAATAGAGTGATTCTGACATTTGAATTTATGTTTTTCCCAGCATGCGGCTAAAAAACTATGTATGTATGTGTATACAAAAATTGGTGACGAAATCAAGATAACATATTTCTTTAGTATCTGTTTGACTAAATGTCATCTGATGTTAAGTGATGATGTGGTCGAAGGTAGCGCTACGCTACGCCTGATGAGAGAACTGGCTCTCAAGTGAGGCTGCCGGAACTTACGATAATTTTGATGACGTTAATACAGAACTGAGAGTTTAAAAATATTCTTACAATCGTTACTTCCACCGTCATATGGCTTGCTCTACAAAACAGTAATTCTCTCTAGATTCAACCTCAGTACGTACCTACACAATAATTGATATCTCCAATTATTTGAAAGTTAGTTTATGTCTGATTAAAAACAAGCCGGGACCACAAACAAAGCTTTTAGTTTATCGGTGAAAGTTTTGAAGGGCCTCAAATTTCTCTACTTTACAATGACTCATAATTTAGTCCATTACCAGATATATACTAAAATCTATGGACGTCAAAAGTTCAAATATCTCTGTTACTGCAGGTAACAACTAACAGGTTAGATCCAGGTCTATCTTTTCTGACAGTTTGACTGGCGGTTTTATACCGCGTTGGTCACTGATCAGATGGGATTTTTTAAATTCGTTTAAATCAAGGTCTTCACATGCGTTGACTTGAGAACTTCCTCCCTTTGGTTTTCGTCGAATAAAAACTCTACCTATTCCAACCCCTCGTTATAAAGTCACAGATCTGATGCATTAAACATTTTTGTTTTTAGACATTATCATGTCATATAAGGTCACTTGATGTTAAGTGATGATGTGGCCGAAGATCGCACCACGCTACACCTGGATGGTTCCATCACGATGATTTCCTTCACCGAAAGTTCAAGCTCATCAACCAGAAACCCCCGTGGCTGTTACATCCTGTTCATCGCCGTCACCAGCACAAATAAATCATCCTTTTTATGAATATCGTAAACTGGAATCCCGCTATAGTTTCTGTTTACATAAGAATCATTTCTAGAAACCTTTTTATCGTCCGAGTGACTTATCGCTCGACGTTTGATTTGCAAAATGGTACATGTTCAGAATTTATGTTTTACATGGTACTTACATGTAATTTATTCAATGCCCATCAAAAAAATCGACCCGCCTTTTGAGAAAATAAGGTCGATGTTAGTTTTGTTTTTTATATAGTTAATAAGTAATCTGATTTTAAATCATCTTCGTTACTTTATGTATGTACTTTTCGAAACAGAAACTATTTACTGGCCCCAAGGAAAAAAAAATTACAAGACCTACTCATTCGTATTTAAAAACTATTTGTAAATGTCCTAAAACAGTAGGTAGAGGATGGAAATTTGATAACATTTGATTTTATTCGTTTCCATTGCATGAATACACGCACCAATTATGCTTTGCTGTAGGTAAAAACAATTGCAATTTATTCTATTTAAATCCCAATACAATGCCAAACGCAAAAATATTTCACCTGACCGTCTTGACATCTTTAAACGTTTCTGTAAAAACAAAGTCTGGAGAAGTTGAATGTATGAGACGTGTGGCGCCTACGCATGTCTGTCTGTCAGTCCGTCTGTCCGTTATTAACAGATACTTCTACAATGTAACAGTATATTAATTTGTTCAGTAAACCAAATGTGGGAAACAATTGTATTCAATTCACGCACACAGATAGGTACGAATGAAATGAATTTATACCGACATAGCTCACAGAATTAGCAAGCTGAAGTGGCAGGGGCTGGATATAAGCCGCAGAACCGATAACTCTTGAGGTAGACGATGTGTTCTTGAGTGGAGACCGCGACTTGGCAAACGTAGTGTAGAACGCCCTGCGACTAGGTGGAGCGACGACTTGCGCCGAGTGGATGGCAGTAGTTGGATGAAAAAAGCCGAAGACCGGGCTCAGTGGCTTGGGAGAGGCCTATGTCTAGCAGTAGACTGACACAGGCTGGGTCACGCTACACCTGGATAAGGAACTAGCTCTCAAGTGGGACTGCCGGAACTGATCGATCCAAAGGTTAACTGTCAATAGAAAAGTCATTGAAGTAAGAGAAATTAAGCATTTTAGGTTGTGACCTTCGTATAGACCGTTGTAACAGTAGAAAGTGTTATGTAAATCAACAGTAGTAGGATAAGTGTGGAATTAAATCTATAGGAGCATCTATAAAAATGACGACTTTTTTAGTAACAGATTGGCAAGCAAATGGTTGCCCCCAGTCACACCTGATGGTAAGCGATGATGAGATCGATGATGGAGCATGCTTGCCTAGAAGATACCTATTCACTCTTGACTTGAAGGCTCCCAAATTAAGACTTGCGTTGGATGTTTATATAGCAGTAGAAGGATGAGAAGAGCCAAAGACTGAGCTTGGGAAAAGCCTATGTCCAGCAGTGGACTGACACAAGCTGTTGATGATGATAATTTATGAATCACTTCTTTGTGCCTTTTCTATGTATAAGGTACAGTATCTTTAATTATGAGAAATATAAAATAATATTCGCAAAAATGACACATTGTACTTAAAGAATAGTGATGTAGTGATGAACTCCTATAATAATTTTCTCTTGTACTCGCTTTTCATTGAACTTATGTTACTGCTAACCATTTTGTAGTGTGATTGTCAACATGACATTATTAGCCGACGCGTTTTAAGTGATTCTATATTTATTTTGACGCTAAAAATGATGTTAATAAACACAATATTTTACGTTTACCTTTGACTAATAAATTAATTGATTGACTTATTTGTCCGTAGACTTGTAGCTCTCAATGTTTGTCTATTAATTTTGAGAAATAATGACTTGTAAATATTTGCTTACATGTTGTAGGAACGCGGATTTAATGAGGTTTGCCTTAATTTAATTATTACTTGGCAATTTATAGTGCATTAGTGGTTCCCCGTGGTTTCGCTCGCGTAGACTACAGTTTAAGGTGACTAAAAGTTACCTATGTCATGATTCAAAATTTAAATATTTTTTAAAAAGGATACAAATTGTGATCCTTTTAAAACGGTAAACTTAAAACTAGCTACGCCTGTTTCAACCTCCTTACGCCGGCAAAAGAACAGGCAAGAAACGCCCGGCAGGTAATTTTTTTGGCGCGATCACATTGACTATTTTATTCTTATTACTAATTGATTGTCCTTGCTAATGATTCCAACTCGTACACCTATACCGAAGGTCATGATGTTCAATCAGTTTAGCGATGTAGGAGTAACAAGGTATCAATAGAGTAAATGTTGAATCTTTTTGTGCACTGTAATTTCACTTGAAACATTGTTCTTCAATCTAGAACACAGTTATGTTCGCTCACTACTGCTTGGCGGTTGAATTACTAGCAAAGATGTGGTGGTACCTTCCCAGGTACTTTACGGAATCCTATGAGAAGCACCTGGGACACCGTGGACTGCCAAGCATGATGTTGCTGACGGTGTAACACGCATGTCTAGAAGGTACCTGCTCACTCCTGCCTTGAAGACTCCCAAATCATAGCGATTGCAAACACATACTCTGGCAAGGAGTTCCACTTCTAAGCGGTACTCACGATTAAGTATTTTTCAAGTGTGTTTAGCTGTTTATAGTACGTATTATATAGCGCGCAAATGATTTCTTAGAAAAGTCTATTTTTTCTTCTTCGTGCTTCTATTTATAGGTGGCAAAGTCAAAATAAGTGAATTTCTTGGTAAAGCGTTATTTACCGCAGTTGAGTGGTTGCCACCCAAAGCAAGTCACAATTAGACGTGCGCGGTGTGATATTTACAAAATATTATAATTTAGAATGGTTCCCGTCTTAAACTCCAAAACAATTTTAGAGTGAGTGTATTTCAAACAATTAAAATTGTTTTCATAACTTTGTACCGCAGCTAAGGTCGTCGACTTGGCTGCCATCTCTTAAATAAAATAAATTTAGCAGGGGTGGGCAACGTTTTTCAAGCGGGGAAACATCACGCGCGTTTTCAGGAAACACGAGTGAAATTAAGGAACAGAAGCTTTGCAGACGACGAAAACATTTTACAGATGGAGAAACACGCATTTTTGGGGACAATGACGTCAAATAACGGAAGTGTTGCAGTGGTCAAAAACATTTTTCAAAACGGGAAACGCGCTTTGCCTGGAAGCATACTTGCGCCACGTGAAGTCAAAAGCAGAAATTTATCAGTGGTCCACAATATTTTTTTTTCAACATTTCAATGACAAACATTTCAAAAACTGCATTTTACCAAACGCGTGTGAGTAAAATTACCTTAATTCTGAAATACAACGACATAAGCTAGATAAGTCGGCCTTACTTTAACACTGCGTACAGGAATTCTTGGCAAGCCTAACAATGAATGAAAACACGTAGGAAATAAATCAAAAACGTTCAAATCCAGTTTCAAAGTTCATTTACAAAAGTAATAAACCCAGCTCCAATGAGTCCAAAAACAAACACTTGCGTGAAATCAACGCAACTAATCCTGAGATTTCAGGATTCATCTTGATCTTTAAATCCTTGGTAATATCATTGTATCTGAAAATGACTCTGTCTAATATACTGTTTTAAACTACCATGGTCAAAAACATTAGAATTAGGTTATACATGGTAATTATCCCGTTATAAAACCTAATTCTAATGACTCTGTCTATCTGTCCATTTTCATTTCTGTTTCTCTTTTTGTATGGCTGAATCAGTGGCCATAAAAACAATAACAACAATACTAAAACTACTGAATCAATATCGATGAAAACTGAGCGAGATTTATTCTGGAGAAAAAACAAACAGATTATATAAACGTTTGGCCACAAGTCACCTAAAATGTTCAATGACGATGTGGTCGAAGGCAAGGAAGGAAGGAAGACCTGAATTGGGAACTGACTCTCAAGTGGGACTGTCGGATCGGAACATACTGATACATGCTTGTCTTATATATCCATGTAAATAACTTTATTCAGAAATACTAATCGCTAAAGAAAAGCCGACGTCGAAAGCTAGTTTAATATGTTATAATAACTTTAAATCCTGACCTAAAATCCAGTCACAATTCATCATTATTATGAATTGCAAATTTTAGATCTTGCATTAGGTTCGGTTTTATAACCTAAATGTTCGTCATATATAGAGTAAACATATAGATAGATACTTTTGCCAAATGAATAGAACTAATCCCCATTCAGATATCTGTTAGCCTACAAACTTACCTACCACAGTTAGAGCTTCACAACAGATGTTGGTTCAGAGTATAGGATGCCTTATTTGTTCTGGGGTAGAAGCTAGCCAATCCAATCGGTAGAGACTACAAACATAATTATAATAAATACGTGATACCTATATTCTATACTTAGAAGAAGTGTATGACCTGTAGGTATATCGCATCTATCGGTGTGTTGAGTCAGTTCCCCTTTCGCCTGTCTGGGCGACGTCGCCCTTCCTCAGGTACCCACTGCGTGATGATCCTTGCCCAGCGATCCGGGTACATCGGGCTTATGTGTCCCGCCCAGTCCCACTTTAGTCTAGCAGTCTGCCCAGTAGTCCAGTATGCTCTAAATCTGCGATAATTTTACTGTTAAGAGCGAAAAATTAGTCCTTGTCTTCCCTTGTGCAAATTTTACACTACTTCATTCAGATTCTATCCTACACGTACAATTGCAAAAAGCGCCCCAATTCACAAATAAAAATAAATTTGCAATGTTTATACCTAAATTTCTATGCTCTAGCTTCGGAGTCTTCAGACCTAACTGTTGCGAATCTCTGTTGAACTTCGCACTCGCCTTATTTTGAGAATCAGAAATAAATACAGAGCCGCAATAGTGTTTCAGCCTGAGACTACACAAACGATCTCAGCAATCCGTTTTCGACCCGGCTTTATACTTTTGAGCTTGCCTATTGGTGCAGGGGTTGTATTAAACCGTAGTTGACTGACTTTTGAGTCAATGTCAAAAATATGTTTAATTCTAATACAACGTGATCGTTTTAAAAACGCCTGTTCCACCCTCCTCACGCCGGCAAAAGAACAGACAAGAAACGCCCGGCTTGACATATTTTTGGCGCAATCACATTAACAACTGTTTTCTTATCACTAACTTATTGAATTTTTTTATTACCTACAAGGTAGCGTTTGACCACAAGTCATCTGAAGTTAAATGACTACGTGGTCGAAGGTGGCGCCACGCTACACCTGGATTGGGAACTGGCTCTCAAGTGAGGCTGCCGGAACACACCGATAGGAATTGAAATTGATTGGATTGGAATTGATTTGAAGCAAGTTCACTACAATCCCAAGCTGATTTGTCTTTAAATGGACTGATGTTTCTTAATAAGCTTCTTTAATAAGAGTTTGTATTTTAAGGACTTGAAATGTTGACTATAGGCAAGTCTTGGAGTTCACTTGGGATTTTTTGCGAAAGACATCGTGACCTCTCTCTTTACATATTATGGCCTTATTTTGTGGATGGCTCTTTTGAGAAGCAGGTTTGATATTTCTTTGTTTATTTCCTGAGTTTATTCGACCCCAGCCATTTTGCCATCCAGACACCAAAACAAACATCTTGGGTATCCAAGAACCTAAACACTCAAGGGCATGCAACATCTACCATCTAATATACCTCCGATTGTCGGTTGCTGTGTATATTGCACATTCTTTTGGAAATCAATTAATATTCAATGATAAATTATGCGTAATGAAACCTGGCCATTGTCAATAGCTCGTGACAAATTCATCGCGCGGTCATCAAAACTGATGTGGTTAGGTTGGCGTTGGTGCAAGTTACAAGAGAAAATTCCGAAGCATTTTTTTACTATGTATAAAAGTCACATTATATTTATTTTATGATCACTTTATATCAAATATGGACTAGCTACGCCTGTACCTACTACCTACTAACGCCGGAAAAAAAAAGTAGAATCATGCAATCATATTTTTTAAGATGTTCAGAAAGACGATGAAGGAATACATTCTAAATGCCACAGACCCAAAAACCCTGCTCATATAATAAAATAATAACTTGAAAGATTACTTAGAATATTTATGATCATCAGTTATTTTTGATTTAATACTATTTTCTTCATAATAAATTCATGTAATAATCGTCAATTACCCATTTACCTAACTGCATAAGTCACATGCATCCAAACACCACACAGTGACAAAAAATACTTTCCTCTATCAAAACCGGTAGATTATCACGAGGGTAAAGACAGATGGTTCTTATGACTCGGACACCATCCAAACACCGTTACAGTTAGGTAACATCACACAGGACCCTCAGTTTTAGTACAGATTCGCTAGGGAACAGTTTTAGTACTAATTCGCTAGGGAACTTCAACAGTCACAATCTTGCGGTATCCGATGCGTCCTCTCTAGGAATTTGTTTTATGACGGTGCAAAGTGGTGATACTTACGGTATTTATTTGTTGCAGGTAAAGCTTCATGATTTGTCGTTCGTAGCTCGAGTGGGTGTGAGAAGGTAAGAAGTGTAGACTGGGAACTGACACCCTTAACTTACATACCGCAGGCGAATCGTGAATCAAGTGATATGATGATAATATATGTTTATTGTTGTTAAAGGACTTGACCACAAGACACCTGATGTTAAGACACGATGTGGTCCACCACGCTACACCTAAAGTAAAAACTGGTCCTCAAGTGATGCTGGAACGTACTGATAAGCGATTGATAATAGATTCTTGATTACTCATTTCATAATTAACTATAGAGATTGCAGTAGTAACAGTGCAAAAGAAACAGAAAAAAATTAAGTTGTAAAGCTTGAACATTCCCTAAATGAAAAATAGACAATAGTTGCAAAACTAAGAAGTTTTATACTTTTTATATTGACAAGGGCATAATCTTTGAACAGTTAAAAATGAACATAAAAAAGGGATAATACACAGAGAGAACTTCAACACAATCGACAAGAATAAAATATTCAAAACGACAGCCGAAGACAATGAAAAGTAAAAGGATTGCAAAACATGACCAATAATAATAACTTGCAAACAATTTGTTCCCGTAAACACTTTAAACGATCTTCACACTCGTCTTTAAAAACTCTCAGCCATTGATTTCAACTTTAACCTTACAAGGACAAGACACAGATTCCCACAACAAGGTAAGAGTAACTAAAATATACTTAAAACACAAAAACCGTTAAACTTCAAACCTTGATCGCTTAAGTCATGGTGCAAATTCCAATGATGCTGTTGAAATAGTAACAGAAGTACCTCTTAGGGATAACAATAAGGCTAATTTACCTCAAACTCAGGTACTGGTAAAGCTGGAACTCATTAAACAATACTTGTTTGAGTGACATCACAGTTTTACATTTTGCTTACAAATCCTTTGGTCTCTCGCATAGTGTTTATTTTTAGGATTAAGTGATGGATTGTTGGGAATACCACTTTCTGTTAAATAAATACATCAACTAGCATTGGCTCACAACTCGGTTTTCACATAGAATTTTCATTTTGCGTATATATGCGTTATCAAGTTATCATTGTCAAAGTGATGTCAGATATTCAATGACGTAACGCAATAAGACATACATGAGTTTAGAAGCGATGATGGCTCAGTGGTAGAGACTGTTACTGGAGAACCAAAGGGAACCCCGAGCTTTCAGCGAAGGAAAACATCGTAATGAAACCATAGCTTAATGGTAGAAGTGTTCCTGTATCACCGTTGTCGTCGCCAAGCACCTATCGATGTGTTCCGGCGATCTAGCTTGAGAGCCAATTCCCAGTCCAGGTATAGCGTGGTACCATCAAATTATCAAAAGTTGAGCCAGCATTAATATTTTTACTGCATTTCAAATAATAATCATAAAATTATGGAATTCTGGTTGTCTGTCACTGATACCTTAACGAGTTGAGCCATTATCACGTCGTCATCAATGCATCGTTCTATAAATCCACTAAAAACATTACGGAATTGTTTATTGATATTGGCTTTATTATTATAAACATTATCTCTCTCATCAGTTTCATTTGATGTTTCTTTCGCACTCTATTATTTTTTATTATCTCTATCAAATATCTGCTCACATTTTTTGGTTTTTCTTACATCCATTTTCTATCGTGCCAGTTGTTTTAGAAAAAAACATATTCGCATTAATTAATAAGGTAAATGAATAACGCCACACAATCACATACCTACCTTAATTAGGATACATACCCTGTATCTAGTGCATTAAAAAATACGCATAACTATAACAGGTATCCAGCATACACAAAACCTAGACACTGAATAAATATTTGCTGGAACTTTTTTTGGCCCCAAGTGAGACTGCCGGAACTTACCGATAGGTGCTTGGCGACAAATTCTTAATTTTAAGGTAGCTAGCCAGTCTAGCCAGGCGAGCATTACCAAATGCCCTACCACCAAGTTTTGGTCACGAAGTTTACCTTCACCGAAAGCTCAAGCTTATTGCAGAAACACACAATCTACGCAAGCCGACGTCACAGCAACTGGGCTATCATCGCCAGTGGTCAAACCTATCGTGTAAAAAGTCTCATAACCCATTGTTACTACTTGTAACTATGCTAACCCCTGCGTGCGAAATGCAAAGCTTTGCCAAGTTCAATAGCGACTCCCGCGCACCGGAACAAACTTCAGTGGTCGACACACGCGCGCCCGGCGAACACGCCGCTACGATACAATCGATTCCCAACATCGATACCAATATCGATTTATTTTTCAAACACCCATGTTGGAACAGCGGAAAAATTAATAACGTCGTGATTAATTTTTCATTTTCTGTGCTTTAGGGTTGGTGCAAGTTTGAATTTTAGCGAGTGAAATTTTGACTTTGGGTGTTTTGGTGAATGCCTTAATTGGATTGGTGATATTGTGATGAGAACTGGTGATGTGTAAATGTTGCTTGCACCTGGAGATTTGGCATGTAAGTACTCGTATTATTTAGGAACATTTTTCTTTAGAAGTTATCTAAATAACCAACGAATAAAAGTTTACGCATAACATCAACTTGCATAATCTTATATTCTACATAATAAGTTAACATCGTCGTAACAGTAGTACTCGTATACCTCAATCATATTATGGAGGCACATTTCTATGTTATTTTCCGACATATTTCCAAAATTTTATAAAAATTTTTGAGAAAATGATTTAACTGAATAATATCGAAGAAAAAGATTATTTTCTCAAACTCAGTTTCTTCAGAAGAATATCTGTAGCAAACTATTTTTGGGAACGAAGTTCCCAAACAAATAAACCGATTTTGATTTGGAATACTTTATTTGAGAGGAGACCGACAATCATAATATCATAAGGAGGCGCCTTAGCTACGATTGTCGGGGGGCATTTAATTTTTCCTATCTATTATGTGATGTTGTATATACAATAATTATACATACAGGTGACCATGATAAAAATGTAAAAAAATCCAATCCAAATCCCCGGATCCTGTGGAAAAATTGCAAGGCACAGCTTCCTAGTGGTAGGGCATTTTCTAGAGCTTGCCTGACCAAGTACCAACGCCAAGCATAGAATCAAGCACATCGGTATGTTCCAGCAGCCTCACTTGAGAGCTAGTTCTTTATCCAGTTATAACGTGGCATAACCTTTGACTACATTGTCACTTAGCATCAGATGACTGGTAGTCAAACGCTATCTACCCTGTGAAATGTGAAAGAAAAGAAGTTCTTACTTCTAAGAATTATGTCTCAGCATATAACGTTCCAAGTTGTTACTTCTAAGATTCATATTACAGCAATAAAGTTCCCAAGTTGTTTCTTCTAAGATTCATATCACAGTTTATTCCATCCCCAAGTTTTTACTTCTAAAGCTTCCTGTCTCGGCATATTACGTTCTCAAGTTCTTATTTCTAAGATTCATGTCTAAGCATATTACGTTCCTAAGTTCTCACTGCTAAGACTCTTGTTTTAAGACTTGATATAGATAGAGAGAAGATAATAGTTAGCAATCTAATTTAGTATTTCGACTCAGCTCTATAAAGTCAAATTTTCAACACTAAATGCCTGTACTATTCGTCACCAAACTAATTACGCTGTCACTTCTAACTGTTCAAGTATCCTATTTCAACGCACACCCATCGTAGCTATATTTGAGAATTAATTAATACTTAAAATAACCTAGGGCGAAGCCAACACCAATCAGTTTTACGATTGCGGTTAAATTAAGTGAAACGTTTACGTGGTTTTGGTCCGGACTGCGTGTTGCGTGTGTCATACTGATTTAAAACTCATTAAACTCACTGTCATTGTCAGTCAATGATCTTTTCGTTAGACCAAAGTGTTTATCAAGACACAATTCGTGTATACTTTTGTCTTGTATTTTTACGATGTTATCTTATTAATCAGTAAATTAATTAATTGAATTTTAGATCTACGCTCAGGGGCCCAATTCAAAATCAATAGATATTTGACAATTATTGTGATATTTATCGAATGTGATAATATTTCACGCGAATTGGGCTTGGGAATTGGGAATTGGGCCCCTAATACTTATACATTTAAAAAAAATCGTATAGATCTAGTGCCACTCCGCATCGACCGCATGTCAAATGGCAATGCCACACTAAAAAGGTGTACGGATCGCAGTACAGTTCAGTTGAGCGCAGTTAGTATTCGGATTATGAAGTCTAGTAGGTATTTTTCTTTTACCTCCTGCTCGGAATTCGTAGGGGCAACTCAATTGTCAACGTCAAAGTTTAATTACTTTTTTTTAAAGAAAACGCTTGTTATTGGTGTATGAAAATAAAAATCAAAGACCTACATTGCAAAAAAAACATCGTTACCCTTTACTTCTTTACTTTTTCCTTTATACATTGCTCTACCATTCCCTAATAACTATAAAAATGGTAAAAAAAAATACACACAGAGAATGACTAAAAAAAACGTAATGACAGTACATTTTATTATTCATCTAATAACATAAAAAAGAAAAAGTGAAACATTCAGTTTTTTCAAAAACATTCTAACAAAAATAGCATTCACAAACTACCAAATAAATCCTTCCAAATACTCTATATTTCAGTGCATCCTAATAGAAGCGAAAGATAGACGTTCTCAAGAGCAGAACGGGGGTAAATCAAGTGCCGTGAACGCCAGTTGCCACACGATGACGTGTTGATGATCCTGCCAGGATGCACGCGGTGGTGTAAGGGATAAGCGTCGTACCTCATTGAATCACTTCTTGCGTGCAACAGAAGCTGTTCTGTTTAGGGAATATATATGCACGGTCTAAACGCAAAAAACCGTTGTATTAAGAGATGAATACTATAGAATCTTTTCACCTATTTATTTTAAAAAACTGTAGCATTTTTTATGTTTCTCAAATGATTTGCAAATAAAGTACGTAGTTTCGGCTGTAGACGGCGTTCGTACATTGCTACTTGTTTCATGGCGCGCCAGAGAGTTCAATGTGCAAATATCATTGACTTGAGTTATGCCCCTAAATAAAATTTGTTTATTTATAGGCTAACCCCGCCAAAATGCTATCTAATGTGTTCCGGTTCCGACAACCTAACTTAAAAATCAGTCCAAGTGCAATCAATACGTCATCTGCACTTAACCTACGATTTAACATCATGTAAAGTAAATAAAAGTATTTAGTTATATAATCTAGAGAATTAGATGTTGTATTTACATATACAATTATAGATAGAGCTTGACCCAAGGATATTATTTTCAATTTTTGTTCAATTTTTTTTTGTTTTCCTAATTCAAGGAATCTATTGTAAATATGTCCAATAGCTCTGGTCATATGTTTACCTATGTGCTAGTAAAATAAATGTGCTTATCATCATCAGGTGGGTCGTCTGCTTGTTTGCCACTCTATTACATAAAAAACATGTCAATGCCCTGGACTCGCCGAAATTGACGATGGCTCGTAAATCAATGAGCTGCTGGCGTGGAACCGAATACGTGCCGATTGATAGGTTTCTAGGCCAAATGATAAGCCTATTTCGTTGGTGTTATAGTTCACAGCTACGCATTTAGCACCTATGGAACATGACAGATAATGACAATAACGCCCATCTCTTTACGTTTATTAAATAAACTGTTCCGGAATCTAAAGTAGCTATCAGACTATGTGTAGCTTTTTTATAAACCTATGTAAATATGAAAAAAAATAAAGGACGACATTGCCCTAAATTCTATTAATAAATGTTGGTTATAAAAACTCAACATTTATTCGTTAATCACAATACCTTCTTACCAACTAATTAACTATTATTTCCGACAATACAACATTTTTTCGGTTATTTATTTTTTACGCCATCGCACCGCCCAAAAACTTTTAAATCACTTATTTGTATTTACGTTCCAATCCAACTCCAAATTGTATTATTTATTAATTGCATAAATTTTGAGTCCTAACATTTGACTTTATGGTTTATTATTATTAGATTATGTTATCTATTCAATAAGGTTGAGTTTCGGTTGACGTCTTTTTCTTCTAACTTGGACCACCTGTCGTAAAATTTCTAAGTTTGGAGTAACACTCGTGAGCTTTGACAAATAGTAAGCAATTACGTACCATTAATAGTCTATTAGTAAACAACTTGGCTTCGTAATACCCAGTGTAACAGCTTCCGATGTTTTTGTTGTTGTATATATGCCCTTTGCTCTGTAATATTGTGTAATTACTATATTTAGGCGGTTTGAGAAAGAGAGAGAGAAATCTTATTAGTAAAGCTAATTAAAAAATATCGGACTATTAGATGACAAAAAAAAACCTTGGGATTTTAGTGAACTTGCTCCAATTCAATCAATTAGTAATAAGAATAAAATTGTCAATGTGATTGCGCCAAAAAAATTACCTGCCGGGCGTTTCTTGCCTGTTCTTTTGCCGGCGTAAAGAGGTTAGAACAGGCGTAGCTAGTCTTAAGTTGACGTTTTAAAGTGATCACAATGTATCCTATTGAATAAAAATGATTGAATTTTTTTTTGAATTTTGAAAACTCCAACAAGTCGCACTGGGCACGAAAAAATAAAACCTTCCCAAATACATTTTCCTTCCGAGTCAACAGGGAAGGACTTTTGACTCAGAAGAAAAACTACGATAAAATAGGGAAGGAAAAGATTACATTTCGGAAGGAATCGGTCTTGGAAGGTACGACTCAGAAGAGAAGTCAGGTTTTTTATATGGATAGCGTATGATCCAGGGTATAAGCTATTTCCATTCCATATGGTGATACGTATAGTAACATACGTTCACACACACACACACAAGCTTTCGCATTTATAAAAATTGACTTCTAAGACTTGATTACATTGTTAGTTAGTTAGTTACAAGTGAAGTTAATACAAGTTAAGAATCTGTCGCCAAGCACCTATCGGTGTGTTCCGGCAGCCTCACATGAGAGCCAGTTCCCAGTCCAGGTGTAGCGTGGCGCCATCTTCGACTACATCGTCACTTAACATCAGGTGACTTGTGGTCAAACGCTACCCTGTAATTAGTAAAAAAAAAAAGTGTTTTAATATTAGTAGGTATAATAGGTGCGGGGCCGAGAGGATTCGAACTCGGAGTCGGCGCTTTGTAAGCCGAACGCGTTACCTTTCGGCCACCATCGCTCTCTACACGGAGAAAAAAGACCTTCCGAAATACCGTTTTCCTTCTGAGTCAAAAGGGAAGGACTTGTGATTCAGAAGGAAAGCTAATTCAAAATAAGGAAGGAAACGGTCTTGGAAGGTAAAGACTAAGAAGGAAAGTCAGAATTTTTTCTCAGTGTATAGCACTTAATTTACGTGTACGTAAATGGAAATATGAGGTATAATAGACTATGATTACTTACTGCTCTTAGCATTCACATTAGGTGGGATATTCTCATATGCCGTTATATAAGTACAAAAAATAGGCACATTATAACAGTGAAAGTAATTAGTCAACACTAAGTACAAGAACCTTTTCCTGTCCCTAATATATTTGAATAGAAAAATGGAAAGTCACCAAAGGGCTTATCTCAAGTTTATGTCAAGTATGTATAACAACTTTCTTTTGTTTAATTAAGATAATGCGACACAGTCTTGTAAGCACACAGTTTAAACACTTGACCCTTGTAACTGGTGGTATTTTTAAAACACTTTTATTAGCTTGACTTGTAACTAACTAACTAACTAACTAACAATGTAATCAAATCTTAGAAGTCAATTTTCACCTACTTCTAATTGTCGTATCGACTTGAAACTTTGTATGTGTATGTAATCTCGATGACAATGCAATAATTTGGTATCATCGACCTGATCTGATGATGCATCCGGAAGGTGGGTAGGGCATCTCTGCGCTGGCTACTAGTAAACCCCTCGTGTTTGGGCTCATATGAATCGTCATGATGAGTACAATAGATTGGACTTGGTGACGAGGGTCTGATGATGCAACCGGAAGGTGGGTAGAGGATCTCTGCAGTGGCTACTAGTAAACCCCTCGTGTTTGGGCTCATATGAATCGTCATGATGAGTACAATAGATTGGACTTGGTGACGAGGGTCTGATGATGCAACCGGAAGGTGGGTAGAGGATCTCTGCAGTGGCTACTAGTAAACCCCTCGTGTTTGGGCTCATATGATTCGTCTTGATGAGTCCAATAGATTGAACTTGGTGACGAGGGTCTGATGATGCAGCCAGAAGGTGGGTAGGGGATCTCTGCAGTGGCTACTAGTAAACCCCTCGTGTTTGGGCTCATATGAATCGCCATGATGAGTACAATAGATTGGACTTGGTGACGAGGGTCTGATGATGCAACCGGAAGGTGGGTAGAGGATCTCTGCAGTGGCTACTAGTAAACCCCTCGAGTTTGGGCTCATATGATTCCTTTTGATGAGTCCGATAGATTGGACTTGGTAACAAAAGACTAAAAAGTAAAAAAATAAAAATATATAGTTTAAAAAACTAAAAAAAACACTTTAAAAACGCACTGAAAAATATAAAATAATTAAATTGACTTGTATTAGTTACGATATAATGGTTAATTCAAAAAGTGTGGAGCGCTTCTTTTACTGGGTAAATAAAAGTACACACAACCAAAAAGCGCTCCACACTTGTTGAATTAACCATTATATCGTAACTAATACAAGTCAATTTAATTATTTTATATTTTTCAGTGCGTTTTTAAAGTGTTTTTTTTAGTTTTTTAAATTTTAAATAGCTTGCGTTTGACCGCGATCTCGGTGCGATAATGCGGTGGAAGGTCTTGCGCGTGCCTGTTCTGTTTCAGAGAAATTCAAGAATTGATGATTCTCAAATTATGACGATAGGGTAATACAGAGTCTCTGAAGGAGGTCAAAAATCCCAAGTGAAACCCAGTTATAATTATTTTTTATTCAACTTTATTCATTTTTTATTACTCGATTACTACACAGGCAGGGTAGCATTTGACCACATGTCATCTGATGTTGAGTGACGATGTGGTCGAAGGTGGCGTCACGCTATCTGCACTGAGAAAAAAATTCTGTCTTTCCTTCTGAGTCTTTACCTTCCAAGACCGTTTCCTTCCTTATTTTGTATTAGTTTTCCTTCTGAATCACAATTCCTTCCCTTTTGACTCAGACGGAAACCGGCATTTCGAAAGGTCTTTTTTTCCGCGTGGATTGGGAAATGGCTCTCAAGTGAGGCTACCGACACGTGAGTAGTAGGAAGGTAGGCATTACTATTTTTATTATTACTACCAAGTAGTACCTCCTACGAATTTGTTCTTCTATTTACTAACTTAATTCTTATTATTTACGTTACGGCGACATTTCGATTTCAATTTTAAGTTCCAACAGTGCATAGAGCTCTAAAACTCCACTGATTTTTTTTATTTACAACGCTTTTATTGTTATTACTTAATTATTTTAACAGCTTCTTGTAATGTCTCACCGTCGATCATAGGAGCTGTAAATGTTGCATTGAATTACATAAAGTACGTATGTAAATTGCCCGTTACAATAACATGGTAGCACGTGGAATAAACGACTGTAATTTTTTGTTAAATCCATTCTTGTGTTTATTTCTAAGTGGACATTGTTTGTCAACTTATTTTTCTTCTTTCATGTTAGCGTTTGACGACAAGTCACCTGATGTTAAGTGACGATGTGGTCGAAGATGGCGCCACGCTACACCTGAATTGGGAACTGGCTCTCAAGTGAGGCTGCCGGAACACACCGATAGGTGCTTGGCAACATATTCTTAACAAGAGGGTGGTAGCTAGCCAGGCGAGCACTAGAAAATACTCTACCATCAAGCTATAGTTTCATCACGATGTTTTCCTTCACCGAAAGCTCAAGCTCATTGTAGGATTCGAACTCACGTCGTACTGATCGCAGGCCGACGTCACTACCACTGAACCATCATCGCTATAAAAGTCACTGGAAGGTAGGTGATACTGAGGTCGATGATGAAAACCTCTCTTGGCTAGATAGCTCTCAAATTCAACTTTATCGGGATACAAAGTGTAGCAAGTCTCACAAGTTTTTCCGCACTGCTACAAATTGCAAGCCTTCAAGATGGGTGTGAAAAGAGTTCTTAAAGGTCGGCAATGCATCGGCAACTCCCCTGGTGTTGCAAATGTCCATAGGCGACGGTGACCGTTTTCTATCAGGCGGGCCGTCTGCTTGTTTGCTAAGTACATAGAAAACCACTTTCATCCTCATCGTCACTTACTTTTGCCACATGTCACCTGATGTGGTCAAAGGTGGCGTTGGAACACAACGATAGGAGCTTGGCGACAGGATGGCTACCCAGGCGAGTACTAGAAAATACTCTACAAGCTATGGTTTCATCACGATGATTTCCTTCACCGAAAACTCAAGCTCATTGTAGGATTGCAAGCGGACGTCACTACCACTGAGCCATTATTATCGTTTCACAGGTTTCATCAGAATAATTTCCAGTTTTCATTTCCCGGTGGATCCACTAAACAACAATCAATTTGCAGATTAACGTAGGTAAGCCATATCCGGCGACATTTTCCATCTGATACAATCATAAGACGGAAATTATTAAGATAACTAATAATTTAGATAAAAAACAAAACATTGATTCTGACAAATGCATTTCCTCACCGTGTACCATCTCTATTCGGCCATCTGGGCGTAATTAAAAAACTCGAATCTCGCGCCGTGACGCATAAAGCTATAGCCTATGTATGAGGATACGTAAACATGCAACGCATCGGCAACTCCCCTGGTGTTGCAGATGTCCATAGGCGACGGTGACCGCTTTCCATCAGGCGGGCCGTCAGCTTGTTTGCTAATCTATTACATAAAAAAAAAAAAAATGCATGAGAACTACAATAATGAAACAATAAAAAAAATCACTCGTTACCACTTTACCATACTTAGTAGCAAAAAGTATTCTAAGCGGTTATTTTTCAAAAGCGTATCTCTAATATAGCCTTCTACTCCAATATCATGATTTTAAGTTTTTTCAAAGAACAGCTTACAAGCAATTACTGCAATTAAACAGGCCAGAAACGTATTGAGTACATGAATAATATTCAAAATAGTTTAATGTAGTAAGTTTGTGTGTGTGTGTGTGTGTTTTATGTAGTGTTTAATGTGCATGTAATATAGTAGGATGCAACATGCTAGCTATGTACGCTTGTTCTAGCTTCCTTACATCGGCATAAGAACAGGCAAAATACACCCGGCAGGTCACTTTTATAGTGCGATTATATTTATGTTATTTTTCATATTACTAACTAATAAAATTAAAGCAAGTTCACGTCAATCCGAAGCTTTTTTTTCACCTAAACAGTCAGTAATTTTATAACACGATTTCGTGTTATATGAACTTGAAATTTACCTATGACAAGTCTTGGATTTCACTTGGGATTTTATTTAATAACGTATACAACTACACACACAGTTTACTACACGCCCTTACTAAATACAGAATTATTGGAAAATTTGCCTACAAAAGAGAAACGTGTCTAGGTATAATATACTATTCAACACCTCTCAGCGTTGACTCATACATATATATTGGCTTTACGCGACCGTGCACGCCTCTTGATATGATAATATCCGTAGTAACGGAAGAGATGGCGATTAATTTTACGGTTAAACGGGTGATGTCACAACACTAGTTTTCGGATTTGATTGACTTTCGTTTGGGACGAGTTTGTTGGTCCACTGTTTATTGTGAAATGTTGAATAGTGACATTTTTTCGTTTTTTTTTTCGTTTACATTACTGGCCTAAAATTAAAATATTACATGACAACAAAATGATAATACGAGATGAGTAAGAAATGATGAAAATGGTAATTTGGTTAGGTACCTAGTTATTTGATTGTTTTGCAAACGGCAAAGGATTGGAACATCCTGCCAGCGCCGTCTGTTTCCCGATAATACCTTAAGCATGTTTTGGGAGTCTTCTAGGAATAGGTCTTCTAGGCAAGCGTGTTCCATCATCGACCTCGGTCTTGGATGAGACTAGGGTCTAATGTTGGCAACTGAGACTGCCGAAACACAGCAGTAGGCGCTTGGAGGTTGAAACAGGCGTATTGACGTTCGTCGTGGGGGGGCTGGAAGTTGAAGCTTGCCAGATACCCAGCCCTCCCTATTGACTATTGATGATGATGATGATGACGATGGTGATGATGAAGAACCGTGGTGCTTACAACTTAGAGAGCCGAGCATGCCACTGACAATATCATTGTTTACTTACAACAAAAGTAGGTAGTGAACTGAACTTATTTCTGTGGAATGATGGTAATGAACTTGTTCTTGAATACGGGTGTATAATTGACCAATTATAGTATTTAGTTCACAGAGTTTTTATTCTGTTTTGTTGGGTAGCAGGTAGTGATATGTTGCCTTGGGCAGTTAGTGAGCTCGGTGATGCACTTTTGCTCGATGTGCAAGTATATACGGTTATAAAATTCAATTCAATTCAATTCATTTATTTCAGATTATGTCAAAATCCATACAGGTCAATTTAATTAACTAATATAAAAAAAATACATAAAAACATCAATTAACAATTCTAACTCTAAGACAAAACAGGCACAATATAACAAAACAATGGTATTATATTAATGTAATCCATATTTCGGTTTGGATCCCGAATGTCCAATATGCAACCTGGTCCAATGCTGCATTATTGGGCAGTCCAGATCCATCCGCCAGGCAAACAGCTGCAGGTAGCTGTTGGAGCTGCCGCGCACCCGGCGCATGAAAAGATATTATATATTCCATTTTTGTTACAAACTACCGGTTACCCGGGGTGTCACCCGCGTGTGCTACAGTTTCCCATTTTTACCCGTAAGGGGTTGAATTTCAAAATATCCCTTCTTCCCTACGTACATCCCTACGCATCAACCATACTCTCTAAATTTCATGTTTCTACGACCAGCGGTTTAGGCTGTGCATTGATATCAGTCAGTCAGGACTTTGATTCTTAGATATACCTATATATATACATATTATATAGATTCTTAAATATTCCACTCAAATATGAAATTATATTCATCTCTTGCCGGTTTTTTGATTTTTGATCGAATTTGTTGATTTTCGTTTTGTTTTATTTTTGCTTTTAGTTTTTCTGTTGCGTTCTAAGACGCTCTAATTTTTGGTGCTTTAGAGCCTCAAGACTGGCCTGACTCTTTGCTGTATTTATTCTCATCATTACATCTAGATAGCTAGCTGCCAATGCAATCTACAACAAACATCGTAGATTCAAATACCTGCCGTGAATTGTAAAACTAAAAGCGGCTAAGTGACTTGCAAGCCCGTCATATTTTAATCGCAAAAGCAACTAAATCACTTGCTGCGTGTAGGGTTACCTTCCCTTTGGATTTGTGCGGATATGTCCGGATTTTTGCCCTTCTGTCCGGACTTACTCCGGTTTTGTGACTGAGTTAGATAACTTACAGTAAAAAGTAAAATTAAAGTTTTGCAATATATATAATATTTATGTACCTCTGAAGAAATGACATCAACTTTAATTTTCATTACAAGTGTACACGTATAGTGTACTAACAAACAATTATAGTAATTCAGTCTCAGGCGTCCCATTACGGATTGGTTACAAATAAATGTTTTATTTGTTTTAAAGTTTGGCAAAAAAATAATAATGAGTAAGAACTCATGTGAGTTGATGTCGTATGGACATGCTGGTTTCCTTACAATGTTTTCCTTCGCCGTTTTTGGGCGATGGCAAATCCGCTCGCAACCAAGGCCGAGGAATCAGTCTCATCTGCGCGTAGGATTTATAATTTCATATTGTGACTAAAATTCCCGGACTTTTTCAAATGTCCGGTATTTTCTATCCTGAACTTTTCTTTCGAAATGGTAACCCTACCTGCGTGAGTTACAACGTTTTGCTTGGAAATATTTAGTGCAGTGCAAACTGTATGTTGTGTGACAGTTTTGTGTGAATGCGATGTATGTGTGGCTATTATAAATATATGAAATGATTAATGTAATCATTCATAATCAAAGATGTGAGATATACCTTCTAGTACCTACTTAAAGGAATGATTAGAATAGAATAGCTTCATTTATATCGACGCGCTTGTAAAACTAAGACGACATTATCTTGTCTGAACTGCACTGAGTTGGCCACTAGCTCATACAAAAGAAGAAGAAATATTTAAAGTTATGCACTGGGAGCGATCTTCTACCAAAATGGCATTTTTAATTTCTTCCTTAATTCCTAGTATTTTTTTCAAATTATTTTCCCTAAAATGTATATTTTGTTGTAACATACATACCTACGTACAACAAACTTTAACTCTTTATAATTTCATCTATAATATATAATAATATACATATATATACCTGAAAAGATTTGATTGTTTATTTGTTCCGGATAAACTTAAAAACTATTGAACTTTTGTTTGAAAATAATTTTAATTTAAACCTTGGAGAAGGATACTTCTTGTCGCCATAAACTGTAGACCGCGGGAAACAGCTAGTATTATGTAAAGTACCAATAAATAAAAAGTCGTACTTTTACAACATTTTGAATGCTAACCGAACCATTACAAATTCAACCCAAGCATCCACCACCACGCGTCCAGCAAATAAAATCCAAAAAAACTCAGCTCTTGGACTAAACTAGAAAAAATAATTCAACCTTTGCCCGAAACAATAAAACATTTCAAGCCTTTTTTACGGTTCCTTGTATTGTTTACTTAGTACCCGGCCGCAAGGGCCAGTGTGAGGTCCCGAGGTGCCGAGGTCCCATGCTTCAATATTTGCGTGCTTTTGACGTTTTTTTATAATGCAGTATTGATACTCTTCTGTTTTTCGTAGACATGTGGGAACTGGAGGCGGACTTGGTTGGCCCTCTTGGAATTAAAGATTAATTTCGTCTTCGCAAAAATGATTGAACAATCATTTGGTAATTTGGAAATAGTTGTTACATGTGTGGTGTGGTTTTAGTAGGATATTGTGATCACTTTAAGCCGTCAAACTAGCTATGCCTATTCCAAAAAATTCCAATCTGGCGAAACGGTAACGGGTATGAAACGCCCGGCAGGTAATTTTTTGGGCGCGATATTTATTATACTAACTGATTGAATTGAATACCTTATCTAATAAAAAATGACGACATTTTAATTAAAATTTTATTTAGCAATTTTAATTTTGTTCATCATCACCGTCATCACCATCATCAGCCTGTATCAGTACACTGCTGGACATAAAGCCCTCTCCCAATGTACGCCGCACTATTCCGGATTTTAGCTCAATTTCAATTTTCAATTTATTTATTTATTCAATAGGATACATTGTGATCACTTTAAAACGTCAAACTTAAAACTAGCTACGCCTGTTCCAACCTCCTTACGCCGGCAAAAGAACAGGCAAGAAACGCCCGGCAGGTAATTTTTTTTGGCGCGATCACATTGACAATTTTATTCTTATCACTAATTGATTGAATTGGAGCAAGTTCACTAAAATCCCAAGCTTTTTTGTCATCTAATGGTCCGATATTTTTTAATTAGCTTTACTAATAAGATTTCTCTTGTTTGGTTGTACACATTGGGATATGGGAACATGAATATTAATGAGTTGCGGGATCACAACCAAAGCAGACCAGACCCCACAAGCAGCACCCGTTCACGAGTTGACGCATGTGCCAGCCATCGCTCTCCTCGACCATATGAGAGGGAAGAGGGCGACCCGACACACGACGCCGCCGCAAGCAAAGTCACTTTCGTGAGTATGACTGTTTTGGCTGTTTACCGGAAATGGTTAGAATAGGGGAAATAGGGAGAATAGGTAGATAGAAAGAAAGATAGATAGATTAACTACAATCCCAAGCTTGTTTGTCATCTAAATAGTCCGATATTTTATAATAAGCTTTACTAATAAGATTTCTCTTTATACGGACTTGAAATTTTGCTATCGATAAGTCTTGAATTTCACTTGGGATTTTGTTGAAAAAGCGTACACATTGACCTTTGAACGAGTTGCTAACTTTATGGAGCCTAGTAGTGGGTACAGCAATTTTATCTTTGTTTCTAGTATTAAAATTGTGATAATCACTTCTCTTTTTGAAGCTATTTAAATTTTTCCTTATGTACATTAAATTTTCATAAATGTATTGACAAACAACTGTCATTATTTTAATTTCTTTAAACTTAGTCCTTAAAGATTCACTGGGGCCCACCTTGTAAATCGCACGAACAGCTCTCTTCTGCAAAACAAATATGGTGTTTATATCAGCAGCGTTTCCCCACAGCAATATTCCATAGGACATAATGCTGTGAAAATAGCTGAAGTAGACTAGTCTGGCTGTATCAACATCAGTAAGGTGACGGATCTTCTTTACAGCATATGCTGCAGAACTAAGTCTGCTCGATAGACTGACAATATGTGGACCCCATTGCAATTTGTGATCTAAAGTTATACCTAGGAATACTGTAGTCTCTACAAGGTCCAATTTTTCGTTCTTAATCTTTAAATTTGTTTGTACTTCTTTAACATTGGGTAGCACAAATCTCAAACATTTGGTCTTCTTTTCATTTAACATCAAATTGTTTGCATCAAACCAGTCTGTAACTTTGGAAAGAGCATTGTTCACGTCGTCAGAAATGTTATGTTGTCGCTTTAACTTAAATAAAAGCGACGTATCATCGGCAAACAATACTATCTCGTGATTGTCACTAACAAGGCTGGGCAAATCATTGATATAAACTAAAAACAGAAAAGGTCCGAGTATTGAACCCTGCGGAACTCCCATTGTGACTACTGACCCCGGGGATCGCTTCCCGTTAACGTCGACTCTCTGTATCCTATCACTCAGGTATGAGGTTACAAGATCCAGAGGAACACCTCGAATACCATAGTGCCGGAGCTTTCTGATCAGAGTCTCGTGGTGAACACAATCAAATGCCTTGGACAAGTCACAGAACACGCCTAGAGCGTCCCGTGACTCCTCCCAGGCATCATAGATGTGCGTTAATAACTCGACACCAGCATCAGTAGTAGAGCGACCCCGTGTAAAGCCAAACTGTTTTTGATTGAGTAAGTTATTTGCAAGGAAATGTCTTTGCAATTGATTTAGGATAAGTTTTTCGAATATTTTACTAAATGTTGGTAATACTGATATTGGTCTAAAGTTAGTAGGGTCGGCTCTTTTAACCAACTACTGCAGCCACTCTGCACAATACTGCACATGTCTTTGTCCACCACATTAATTATTACATCATTAACTGCTTAGATTAACTATTCAAACATCTCCCATATTTATTCAAAGTAAAATCTTCTTTAATAAGACATCTAACTTTATCTTATCACTTAAAATCTTCCGTATTCATTTTTAAAAATGTTGCAACTTATCGGGTCTGGCTTAAGATTGTAATCCCATACAAATGATTTCCTATTAGTCTATGAACGTGTAATGAAATAAAATCACTAAACTTTTAATCTTATCTCGAAGGATTAGAGTTTATTGTAGTGTGATCTTCAATATTGTGGGTTAGGTACATTTGTTTTATAAAAGCACGCCCTTATTCTGTGCGGTCGAGAGAATCACAATTAGAGTATGGTAAGCCGGTGTAAGCACGATTTGTCTGTTTGTCTGTCGGTGCATTTTATTGGTGCAGCTCCTTGTCATATTTTTATAGATTTATGAGATGAGAACCGTTGTAAGAGTTTAATATAAAAGCTTTGGAATCTTTTTCTAGAGGTAGTTATCGTCTGTTAAGAAATCCTCGTGATATGGTTTATTGACTTGATTAAGAATAAGTTAGTATACAGTTAATTGCACCAGTTCACTTTGTATTTGTTAAACTATAAGTTACTATAAATATCAGCTGAATTTTGAAACGTAACTTTGCTGAAAATGTAAGGTGGATATTATTTTGCCGTTTTGCTGTCATGCCCAGTTCCTTTTGGGATATATTTAATAATGTAGCCAAGAAGGATGTCAGTTTTAATATAAAGGCAAACAATGAGATCGACTTCCTGGTGGTAAGCAGTCACCGTCACCTAAGAACAATGGACATTTACAACACCCAAGCCCAAGGGCGTTGCCATTGCGTTGCCAACTCTGAAGAACTCTTTTGACTCCCATCTTGTAGGATTGCATTTTGTAGCACTGTATAGAGAACCCATTCCACAGTTTGTCAGTTGCTACTTTTTTTACTACTTTTGGGGCAGCGTTTGACCACAAGACCATCTAATGTTAAGTGACGATGTGGTCGAAGATGGTGTCACGCTACACCTGGCTTGGGAACTGGCTATCAAGTGAGGCTGCCGCAACACAGCGATACTTCGCTTAATGATTGCATACCTAGTCTACCTCTTTCGCTTTATTAACTTCCTTCACTTTTCGCAAGCATTTCCATCGACTTCGTTAATAAATCTAAGTCCAACATTAATTACCTTCATGAAGACATATCGTTCTAGTAAATTAACTTAAAACAATGAGAATTTAATGGCAATAAATCTAATGCAATTAACATTGTTATTGGCAGTGTCAAATAAATATTCAAGATACAATCGTAATCCAGTTCATTTAGCGTTTGCATTTACAAAGGGTTATTTCCTACAACATTGTTTTGTTTATTTAATGGGGCACCTGCTTTAATTAAATTAGCTGTCTTAAAAAGGATTGGTAATATTGACCTACGCACATACTAAGAATCCGTCGCCAAGCACCTATCGGTGTGTTCCGGCAGCCCCACTTAAGAGCCAGCCAACCAAGTATGTATATCGTTGCCTAGATAACACAAGTTTCGAGCTTAATTTGGCGCTAGATCAATTTGTGTGCAATTGTCCCCGATATTTATTTATAACAAAAAAGTATTATAAATATATTATAACAAAAAGTTCCCGATCCAGGTGTAGCGTGGTGCCACCTTCGACCACATTGTTACTACATCAAGTGACTTGCGGTCAAAGGCCATACCATTTTTTCTACTTACCATGTAAGTAGAAAAAAACAAAAACATAATTAGTGCATAAATCACTTCACTGTTAGGTAGATTTTACAACCTTAAAGGCTAGTTGAGTCTTTAAAAAAGTCTTAACAAACGAATAAAGGGTATTTATAGGCAAAGAAGAGGGAATGTCCAGTTTCAATCCAAAGTGGCGTAATTAACCTTATCTATATGAATAACACAGTTCGGTCTCATTGTCTGTTTGTTTTCAATTTAGATTGTTTATGGTCAGAACAGGTGGTAATTAGTGGGTTTGTTTCTCCACAAATGAATTAAATTTCTCTTGTAATTACATTTGTAAGTTACTAAGAACACTTTCTAATAATGGTCGTCATATTTCCTTGTTTTCTAGCGAGCCGAGATTTTTAACTTAAGGCGAAGATTACTAGGTAAAGATGAAAATTGTGCGCAACTAAAACTATTTTTTTTATTTGCTGTAATTGTAAAAAAAAATATGTACCTTCAAGCTAATCTCATCTCATAAGTTATTCAGTCTGCTATATACGAGACAAATAATTGCATTGCAATAAAAAAAAAACGCAATCGTTTGTTCCTTTAAGGACATCTGATATACATATTTTTTATTTACTGTTACCATTTGACCACAAGTCACCTGCTATTGGGTGACAATGTGTTTGAAGGTAGCGCCATGATAGACGCTGGATTTGGATCCGGCTCTGAAATGGAACTGTCGGAATTCGAAACACACTGATAAGTCCTTTTGCGACAAATTCTTAACTTGAAGGTATGCTAGCCAAGCGATTACTAGAAAATGGCCTACCACCAGCTGTAGTTTCATTACGTTGTTTTCCTTCACCAAAAGCTTAAGCTCATTGTAGAATACGAGCCCATGAGCTACGGACCGCACCACAACCGTTTAAAATACGCCAGACTTATGACCTTTCCAGGAAACAAAGCGATGAGTACAATAAAACTAGGCGCCACCACACCATAAGGATAAACGCAACAAACTTATCCATGACAAAATTCGACGCATTGTCAATAAACTTAGCATCTGGTTGTACTCAAGGGTCCTACATAATGGAACGTACAAAAAAAGAAACAAAAACCAAATTGGGCAGAACCCGAGAACAATTTGGGAACAATGATGTGACATCAAACGAAATTATGAAAGCTGTTGACAAAAGAACGTTGACATATGTCAGGGGAGAGATGGACAGTTAAAATCTCCAAGTGTCACATAAGATTTGGAATGCACCCAACCCAGATGACTTTGAGTATGCAGATATAGTCCTTTGTTCAGAGCTTAGCAGGCTTTTCGATTTGCTAAAGCTTTGATTGATCGCAGTTCTCATTTTCGTAACCGTAACTTTTTTTGTCAAAAGTTGTACACGTTGATTACATAAGTAAACTCAACCATGGAATCGTTTCATGCATTTGGAGAAGATATGCCAACAATCCGCATCAAGCGTTTCGCTAAGTCTTTCATTTTGCGGACAGCTAGGGACTGGAATTTGCTCCCTGCTGCTTTGTTTCCTAAAAGGGTGTGCAACCTGGGTCTCTTTAAGGCATAGTGAATAGGCATGATGAGCCAGCGAGATTCAACTTTGACTGCATCGTCGCTTACCATCAGCTGGGAAGTGGTCAAACGCAGACCCATTCGTACATGTACCTATACACAAGGTAAAAAAAAGGGCAAGCCATAACAATAATAACAACGTCAACATAGTCACATACAAATCTCACGTATAACTACGATTGTCTGAATCTAGTGCCACCCAGAATTTTGATTTCACTTTTACCAGTACAAATCCTACGCGGAAATCCACTGCGCTCGTCACCTATGGGTATAAGATGATACATTTATTTAAGCTCTTTAATTTCACTAGAAACTTGCTACTGCTGTCTGAGTAGGTATTTAGGTGACTAGGCTTCAATACTATTCATTCTTTAATCGTTGATTGTATAGACATTCAATGGTTCAAGTGCTATAAATTCTATTGAAAGCCAAGCGTCTATTCTCGCTAATTGTTTATTTGCTTCTCGTATTTATCTCACGCAACATAAGTGTTATTCTTCAGCACTATACAAAGAACGGTGCTTGCCACTTGGAATATCAGCAGTGTAATACAGTGATTAAGATTTATTTGATTAACGCTATATATCGAAGGAATTCTATGGAATCAAATCTTATTGACGTAACAGTCTTTATATTAATTTCGTACGGCTTAGTGCAAAATTAACCTTTTATATAGCGGAGTAGGTTGTGTTTTGACTGTAAAATTACGTATATTTGTCAAATTTAAAAGTGAATCATTGACAATATCTTACCGATAAGAAACACCTTTCAGCATATTTGGGTTCACTATAATTGTTTGCATTCCAGTATTAAAGCACATAAAGATTCTTCCACTCGTTTTTTTATATACAAATGTATTTGAAATGTTAACAGTAAAAACGTACTGATACAGGTAGAGTGGCGTAATTAGAAATTGAAAATAAATAGCTTTAATCAGAAGAGGGGAAGATCAGGTTCAATGGTTCCCTTGAGGACAATTTCTTACAGCGGACTCTTAAGTGCTGATAATGAAGAATGTAATCTGTTAGAAATGTTAACATGTCTTAATAAATATTTTTTTATTTTCTTAATACACATAAACCTCTGACTAGCTCATTAATCACGAAACCTCAAAAACAACAGAAGGAACGATGATGAAATTTGACATACGCATAAGGTAGTAAGTAGTAGATGCTTGCTGAAAATCACAAGATTTTTGTAAATGTATCCAAAGAGGTCAATCCTAAAGAGGTCAATTTTCCCGCATGCAAAGCCGCGGCGTGCGCTGCTCGTATTGTACACTTTCAGGAGGTCAGTAACAAAATAAATTTCACAAATTAACTAAACATTAACAATTTCAACGTGGTATCGGAAAGACAGTATTTTTTAGACTTTGAAAAAAATTTTTTTTCGCCATTTAAAAAAATTGGATCGTAATTTTTTTAAATGCATAAAATGCTTAATCTTATCTTCTGACTCTTCTGTTAACATTGACGTTGTACAACTCGCACTTACAGAATCGCGTTCTTAATCTGTCACAATTGCATGTACCGTCTATAACTGTCATATTAATGGTCTCAAAGACAGAGAGCTCAATTTCGTGTAGGTACCATTTAAAAAAATCTCAAGTGGTTTATCGTTGTTTGACAGCAGAGCTATAGAGTGATCACTCTGAGTGACAAAGAACACCGCGTGTAAGTGGATCAGTCTCAAATGTAATTATTTTAAGTCATGGTGTTGAAAACCTACCATGTGGTCACTTTACAACTCTATCGCTATACGATATGTCACTTTGTTCCAATGATTCCACTGAGTAGAAACTTGGGTTTAAACAGGGCATTATTGAGTTTAACTTTCTGTCTTATCAAGTTAGGCTCATTTGTAACAATTTGTTGTGTAGATATGTATGTATCTTCTAAAAGAACTGTTGATACAGATGAAATTGGTTCAGGGACATAAGAGCAATAAATATTAACAAAATTACTATGAATTTCAATTTAGCAATGTAAGTTTAGTAATATATTTTAGTTGGGCAAAGTTAATTTAAGTAGGTATACGTTTGTGATTGTAATAGCTTTAATTTATGTACATTCTTGAAGATAATTCAAATAAGCCAATTACAATAACAAGTTTCATTACAAACTGCATGTACGATTTGTAGATGTATATGACATTATTCGTATCGCGATAATAACACCATTAAATAACAATAAACATAACGTTTAATTTAATATTAACAACGTTATCATTTTAATAATTTCACTTAACTTTCATAGTGGCTATTAAATAGCACTCAACAAGATAAGCAATTATGTTACAATCATAAACCAAGTACCCCCAGAAACAATACAAGCATAAACACTTGATATATCTCGAAGCGCCAAGCTATTTGCAATTAACAACAAAGCAGTAAAATATGAATTAATTAATTGTACACCATTCCCAATCGATATTAAACTTTACGATGTAGTCAATAGAATTAAAGATAATATTGATATTGACGATGCAAGCGAATCTCGTCGCTTAGATGCAAACATGTAAGTCTCTGAACTCTACAAATTTCAAAATCAATTTCTTTGAATTTTGAATCTTAATCAATTGCGATAAAATCGAGCGTAATTTCAAGAGATCGTAGGGTTAGTTTTGTTGAGATTCCCAAGGTTCTAGTGGTTTGGCGCCTCGAAGGGTCCTTGAGACGGTAGCAACACTTGAAACGGTTGAAGATGGCGAGAAATGTTGGCAAGGGACTTGTGAAGAATAACATGGGTTGTGCTGTTGTGCCACTATCAGTTTCGTCTGACGACTATATTGGGGAAACGTTGTTTAGGCTACTACGTCTGTTTGGGCAGCAAACGTTTTGATAGACACGTCTGAAATCATAATAATTATGACCTGCTTTCCTGAATTCTTATATTGCATCTTTCTATTTGTGTGTGTGTGTAGTTCGTATCTTTTGTATGAATGATCTCAATCATTTTTCAGTTATTTCCGTCGCTTTATTTCTTTTTACGTGTTACTAAGACTTAGTAAAACTATACTAAGGTGTTGGTTGGTTTGATTGAAGTTAGTAAATTAGAACATGGCTTAAGCATATCATCTTCATCAGCATTACCATATTCATCATCATCATCATCACGTCGCATTTTAACATTATAAATGTAAAAGTTTGTGAGTGAGTGTGTTTGTTTCTTTTTCACGCTAAAACAGCTTTACGGATTTAAGTAAAATTTAGATTGAAGATAGCTTTATGCCCTGGATTAACACATAGGATACTTTTTAATAATCTTCCTCACACTATACCTAAACTAAATGCAAGTAAAAGTTTGTTGGTTTGTCTTCTTTTCACGTACCGACGGATTGATGTCATTATTTTTATAGAGATGATTAAAGGGTCGTATAGTAACTTAAACTACTTTTATCCCGGAAATCATGCAAGGAACTTCCAAACCGCGGATTATAAATAGTCATATATGTTCTGGAAACACCAAATTAATTAAAGGTCTGATTAAAAATCTCAGGTATAGTCATAACGGTTATAATAATAAAGATAAACTCAATTATCATGTTATCTTCAGTCCCATCGTGTTATGAAGTATGCAAAGTTGATTGTATCGCGCTTACTAGAAAGAGATTTCACAATTACATAAATTACCTTATCTTGAATCACGTGTACAATATATCGTCTCCATTTGGAATTCCTCACTTTCACTGCAACTATCTTAATCCCTAATAACACTTATATCAGAAACCAGTTCACTAAACCCGTCACTGCACTGTATCATCTGTTACTACTTTATTGTTATAAAGTTTTTTTTATAGAGCTCGCCAGTGTACTAGGGATTGAACTTCTCTGAGTTCACAAGTCATTCAGGTTGCTTGGAGTCTCCATAAAGGATCGAATCAGAAATGAGTTGATCCATCAGAGAACTAAGGTCACCGATATAGCTCACAGAATTAGCAAGCAAAAGTGGCAGTGGGCTGGTCATATAACCCGCAGAACTGATAACTGATGTTGGGGTAGACGTGTTCTTAAGTGGAGACCGCGACTTAGCAAACGTAGTGTAGGACGCCCTGCGACTAGGTGGAGCGACGACTTGCGTGTGGTTGCTAGTACTTGGATGAGAAGAGACGACGACCGGGCTTAGTGGCGCAACTTGGGATAGGTTGACGATGATGACGATGATTCACAGCTTGTTTTCTTCAACTTACCATCTCACTGTCATTAAGTGTTTTTATACTCGTATTGGATACGTCATACACGTGATAAATGCTTGCTCAATATAAATTTCGAGTTCAGAGAAATGGTTGTTTACTTGTGCCTTCTACGGCGCGTCGCTAGTTGTATTGTGTTCGACGTTATAAAGGCGGTTGTATTGTGCTGCTAAACAGTTTATCGTTGTGAAATGTACGTTTATTGCTTCGGTATTTGTGTTATTTATGTGAATTGTAACTGAACTATTTTTGTATTTCCTCGTGTTTGACTAAGCTCGTACGTTTTTTGTTACTGCAAGTCACAGTAGGTACTAAGAAAAATGTGATTATTATTGTGATTATTGACACTTTATTACTTATTTTGAAATTCATTTGCTTGTCGACACTTCGACGTTTTGAGAGTGTCAAGAAACGTCAAGAATGACAGTGGACATTCTGACAAGCGCGGGTTGACGTTTCTTCACTCTGACGCAACTCCGGGCTCTTTTGCTGGCGGCGGTCAGACAGATCGGAATCCGTTTGCATCGTGCAAAAGCAAAACGTGTTCGGTGGAGTGTCGCTGTATTCCAATTAATTAGAGAGTGTTGATTCCAATTCAGTTAGTATTTTGTTCGAATAATAATCCTGCATTGTTAATTATCTGCAACGCGTTGTTTTAATTCTCCTCGCCCGCCTACCCACGATAGCTCGGCAACCTCAATGAATCCAGAATTGACTGATAATGGCCAGGAGCCGTTATCAGAAGTGGGATCTGAAGGGCTTGCTTCAGAGGAGAATAGTCGCACGAGATCTTCAGCGCCGGCATTAGAACCAAGCCTGATAACCATGATGCGGATGTGAAAAGGACCCGATTCAATGAATCACTCTTCATGGGAACATGTCACCGCTGTGGTACTTCGGGTCACAGAGCGATAGACTGCCACAAGCGAAAAGAAGAGCCTGCTACTTCAGAGAAGACGCACGACCCAGCATCCAGAGCCGCTGATAAAACAAGATCGATTACTCGCTTCACGTGTGGACGACCAGGACACTTGGCGTCGGCGTGTCCAGATCGAGCAGGAGGTGACAAGACAGCGGGTGTCAAAGAAATCCATGTGTGCGAATGCAGGCATTGAGGAGCACATTGACTACATCATCCGGTGAGCCAGTTTCATTTTTTTATTGATAGTAGATCGTCTTGTTCATGATTAACTAACAGCTACGCCAAGAAGTTAATATCTCTGACAAGTCTAGTAACATTGATTTCATGAACTTTGATACGGAATTACGAGGATGACAGTGTGGTGAGTTTATAATAATTGTGTAAGTCCTGTTCTTTTGCCGTGAATCGATCTAGAGCATAGGGCACTGGATAGGCAGTTGGAAGCAGTGTTGTTGATCAATGGGGCTGGCCTAAACCGGGTCGATGCCTCTGATCAGACTACATCTTCCTACGTGGTATGTAGTGTAGATGATCGACTGGGCTGGCCTAAACCGGGTCGACGCCCAAGATCAGACTACGACTTCTCTGGTGTGAGCTGGGTGGCAGGAGATTGAGCCGGGACTGGCCTATGCGGGTTGACGTCCCGGACCAGTTGATTACAGCAGCTGCGTGTGGCTTTCGTCACTGGTGGAAGGGGCGCTGACGGGTTGTCCGGTCCACCGCACCATGCGAGTTGGTGGGTGGTCGAAGGGGCGCCTGAGGTCAGTTGTCCGCCCAGTGTGTTTAATTCAAATGTGAGGGGTGAAGATCGAGATCTTTTCAAACAGGCAGCTTGGATGGATACCTAGTCAGGGATGGGCGAGCGTGCCCAAACGTGTACTACAGATTAGTATTTGGTCTTTGCAGATAACTCGAGGCGTGAGCAGTCGCACGAGGACGTGCGAATGTCAGTCCGGCCGTGTCGACACTTCGACGTTTTGAGAGTGTCAAGAAACGTCAAGAATGACAGTGGACATTCTGACAAGCGCGGGTTGACGTTTCTTCACTCTGACGCAACTCCGGGCTCTTTTGCTGGCGGCGGTCAGACAGATCGGAATCCGTTTGCATCGTGCAAAAGCAAAACGTGTTCGGTGGAGTGTCGCTGTATTCCAATTAATTAGAGAGTGTTGATTCCAATTCAGTTAGTATTTTGTTCGAATAATAATCCTGCATTGTTAATTATCTGCAACGCGTTGTTTTAATTCTCCTCGCCCGCCTACCCACGATAGCTCGGCAACCTCAATGAATCCAGAATTGACTGATAATGGCCAGGAGCCGTTATGCTTGTATCTAATTGTTTTTTTTTTTTGTGTACTTCTTTATTTATTCATTTTGTCCGTGACATTGTATATGATTTATATTGTTTTGTTTTTGACCTATATTTGTTATTGTTAATTTTATTTTTCTCTTACGATTATTTACATTTTTATATTTTTGTTTTTGATGGTAATTGGCTTTCGCCGTCTAATATAAATAATGTAAATAAATGAATATTAATGAATGTGATTGTGAAGTTTGAAATAATGTCATCTGCATTATCTCTAATTAAATTATATAATTCTATTTGCTTTTGAATCTCTCTCTGAATTTTAATAACTGATGTTCCTTAAAACGATTGAGAGGTAGAGCATTTTCTAGTGCTTGCCTGGCTAGCTAGCTATCACCTACAAGTTAAGAATCGGTCGTCAAGCAGTAGTGGGTTTCGTTCCGGCAACCCCACTTGAGAGCAAGCTCAAAATCAACCTCTTATCAGCTAGCATAAAATATAACTATAGATTTATACGATACCTTTTGTTACTTCGTCTGCTATTGAATTGTAAAGTGCCTTTGAATAATATAGAATGTATACTGGCTACGAAATGATCTCATTATTTACCTAAATTGATTAGGCGGGCAAGATCGGAATATCTATCAGTTAGATACCAGCCACGCCTTGGGCCTACTGTATTCAACAGTGGTGTGCAAACATTACTGTTCCGGATTGAAGGGCAATGTTTCCAGTGAAAGTACAGGCACAATAGATTTACATCTAATAACATCTCAGGGTGGCAAGCGCAGTGCATTGCTGCGCTGGGTTTTGGACTGTTGAAGTTCAAAATTCTGAGTGGCACATTAAATGTAATTGACAAGTGACTTACTATCAGTACTCAGTTGCATAAATAAAAGAGTTATTTTTACTAGTGTATGAATTAATTGTCAACAAGACAACGCGGTAGCTGAGTTGGTAGTGACCCTGCCTTCGAAGCTAGCGGTCCCGGGTTCGAATCCCGGTAAGGGCAAATATAATATGTGTGATGAGCACGAATATTTGTTTCTGAGTCTTGGATATTTCTATCTATAAAAGTAATTATTTCTCTATATAAATATACTAGCTACGCCCCGGGGTTTCACCCGCGTGGACTAAAAACAAAAATTAATATAAAAAAATAGATGTTGGCCGATTCTCAGACCTTCCCGATATGCACACAAAATTTCATAGAAATCGGTCCAGCCGTTTCAGAGGAGTTCGATTACGCACCCCGTGACAGAAGAATTTTATATATTAGAGATATATATCGTCGCCTAGTACCCATAACACAAGTTTCGAGCTTAATTTGGGGCTAGGTCAATTTGTGTGCAATGGCCCCCCAATGGATAATTATTTAGTTAGTGGTTTGATGATGTCGATATTATCTAGTATCGATTTTATTTTAGTATTGGCTCTATCGATAGTCGATTGTTTTGTTCCATGGAGCTAAGTTATAGGATATCAAAATGGTTTGGTAGTCAGGAATTCAGACCAGTATTAAAAATTTGGTAGCTTATGATTAAGAGTATATTAAGGTTGTTGTTTAGTTACCCGATTTTATATACATATATATATATTGCAAAATTAAATATATAGGTCATATTTTGAGTACTTTATAAAAAGTTTTTTATACTATTAGACTACTTTTTATCCCAGAAAAGTGTGGAACAACCGCGAGGCACAACCAGAAAGTTTTTATTTAACTTTAAAAAAATGATGTGAAATGCAATGTAAAGGTGCCAGAACTTCAGAAGTCTGCCTTTTACGACGTCACTCGTGCATTTTTAACGCATGCTAGGAATTCCTTACGTATGACGTTAAGATGTATTACCTGCTTACAAACATTTCGCATAACAATGAATTTCTCGCGCATGTTCCACGGTGAGTTTCTAGGTTTAAAATATAGAGTTTAACGCGAATAAATAAACTTACAATAACCTATTTAATTTTTTAATGTGACAAGTTCAACGTATTATTGGTTCGTCGGTGCCAAAGACATCATCCCACTGCTGGGACTTTGGTCTTCTCTCAGAGAGAGAGTATGGGCCGTAATCTACCACGCTGGCCCAGTGCAGGTTGGTAGATGTCGCATGCTCTGAATGTTGCAGTTCTTGGAAATGCCGGTTTCCTCACGATGTTTTCCTTCACCTTTTTGAGCGATGGCAACTCCGCACATGATTTATTAAGTCATAGGTGCGGGGCCGAGTGGATTCGAACTCGGTGTCGGTGCCTTGTAAGTCGCACGCGTTACCGTTGGGCCACCATCGCTACATTAATAATACCTATTCCAGATAGAGAGATTTTCACAAGACATGTGGGGCTTCGAAGCTCTTAAACGGATGGAGCGATTTCAATACAGTTTTTATCATTTGAAAGCCAGTTTCCTTGCGGTGGTTCTTAGCTATGTTCGGTTAATATCGGTGCAGCAGTGTAAGAGTATTAACTCTTTTCCAAAATGATGTCGGGGGTTTTTTAAATTTTAAATATAGGTGTTTTTAACTAGAATTAAATTTTATTCCGAAGATTATATACCTATATATAGGTTTCAGTTCAGATGATCAATTTTAGCTAAGTATTTCTTAGTAAGGAATGGCAATGCTTCACGTGAATTGTACATTATATAACAGGTTAAATCGTAACAAGTAGGTATAATAGCATTTGTGACAGAATTATTAACAATAGAAATTAGCATGTAACCTGATCATTGCTACTTCTGTCACAAAACAGTGACACTTGATAAATATATTATCTCAAATTAATTCAAAACATAATAATATTACTGTCATCTGAAAGGTTATTTGTTATTTTGTAGCATAATACGGTCAGTCACAATGACGTTTCAAAATTATTATTATTAGACAAGAGTGCGGCTAATAAATAAATTTTCTTGAATTAACAAATTTTAATAAAATAGTCACCATTGATTTCCCAAACTTGATTTCTATAAAGTACTGTGTCTCCTAAGAACTTCTGTTCTCCTAGTACCCACGTCGCTACTTTCATCTTTGGCTTGAGGCTATATGAATAATTTTATATATTTGGTATCTTCTATGATCCCATGGGAGTCAAAAGAAGTAAAAATATATCCTATGATCCCATGGGAACCAAGTGGAAGGAGGGTGTTTGAAAAACGTTAGTAAACTTCAATCCCATGAATATTAAGATCTAAAAGGAAGAAAAATTATACTGTAATCCCATGGGATTTTAGACATGGGAGCCAAGTGGAAGGAGGGAATTTTCTGTGCACGTCTGAATAACAATCCTACCCTCATTTAAAAAAACCTGTCGACCAGCACCTATCAGTATATTCCGGCAGCCTCAATATACTGCCTATACCAAGGTATCATAACGATATTTTATAGTGATAAAAGTCATGAGAAAATATCCACGCGGGTGAATCTACAGGAATCAGCTAGTATTTTATTTATTTTATTGATGTTTTACGTTAAAATTCAAATTTCTGTGTCTACAATCCCGATTTGAGCTACTGCTGGTAAGTGGTGACTCGAAAGTTACAAGCCCCTGCAACATTTTAGCCGTAGAAAAGCAGGTGGTGTGGCTTGACTAAAATAACGGTAGCCACTTCACGACGTGTCTCAATTCTCAGATGATGGCGTACTAAAGTGTAATTTGTTAGCGATCTGACAGCATGTGCCAAGCTCAACTTTACAAAGAAGCTATACGTTTAATCAACACTAAATCACTGTACTTGATGCGTGTCCTATAACTTTTAAGACCACCTGAAGGCCTCCGGCATTGACTGCTTGACGGAAGCGCTCAATCGTAAATACCACTAATGGTCACCCATCAAAGTAGCGACTTGCATAACCTAGTTGATGAGTTAAAAACGAAGAGGCAATCCCCGCTACGAGCGCTTGTCTTTTTTGTTGCTAACAATAATATACCTACACCTGCCTAAAATGTACTAAGCCTACTAATCTAATTAGTAGTTTATAGTAGCCGTAATAAAGACACCTACACAAACTCCCAATAACTACTAACTTTCCCTATCTCGTACTTTCAGCAAGACTCGAGAAAGGTTATCGATTCTCGATAACAGTTGCGTGTTCGTTGCGGAATATGCGATACTTTATCGATATTGTAATCGCGCCGGTGGAAATGTCGCAGCACTACGGGCGGGTTTGTAAAGTTGGAAATTAGATTATTAAAAGGTTAGCTGTGCAAGTAGTTCTGATCTAATAGAAATGTTAAAAAATTAAAATTGTAATGGTACACAACACATAATGTAATGTATAGAACATAGATATAGAGAAATCTTATTAGTAAAGCTTATTAAAAAATATCTATTAGATGACAAAAAAAAAGCTTGGGATTTTAGTGAACTTGCTCCAATTCAATCAATTACATAGTAATAAGAATAAAATTGCCACGAGCCATGGAGAGAGCTATGCTTGGAGTTTCTTTGCGTGATAGAATCCGAAATGAGGAAATCTCGAAGAATCGCCGAAGAACCAAGGTCACCGACATAGCTCTCAATCCGAATCTGCAGGTTGAAGTGGCAATGGGCAGGCCACATCGCTCGACGAACCGATAACCGATGGGGAAGAAAGGTTCTCGAGTGGCGACCACGAACCGGAAGACGTTCTGTAGGTAGGCCCCCCCACTAGGTGAACCGACGACATTGTAAGAGTCGCAGGGAGCCGATGGATGCAAATGGCTAATAATTTATAGTGGCGTTCAAGGAGGGGGCCTATGTTCAGCAGTGGACTTCTTCCGGCTGATGATGATGATGATGAAGAATAAAATTATCAATTTGATCTCGCAAAAAATTACTGGCCGGGCGTTTCTTGCCTGTTCTTTTGCCGGCGGCGCCGGCGTAAGGAAGTTGAAACAGGCGTAGCTAGTTTTAAGTTTGGCGTTTTAAAGTGATCACAATGTATCCTATTAAATAAAAAAACATTTGACTTTGACCTAAGCGAATTCCAGATTCAGAACTGGGCTGAAATTGTTCAAGGTAGAGAAGAGTGGCGCTCTCTCGTTTCGGAGGCCAAGATTCTTGGTACTTGGGGTCGCTGGGGCATAGAATTTAGTAAATTAGTTTTTATATTACTTGGTAGGTAATATAAACCCAGCACGTAACTACCTAACAGTCAAATGTAACTTACGCCAAGATGGCAGACATAAACAATGAAACGAGGTCTACCGTCCACGTTTCCAAGAAGTATTTCGGAACCATGCTCTCGAGTTCTGTAGCGTCATAACATCAACATTAATAAGCCTTGATTAGTCTATGGTTACAGGAAATTTACAGGCTTATGGCGACATTAAAGTGACGTTTAATGAAACTGTTTTGTAAAGATAGCTGCCACACACAAGATGCAAATTGAATAAAAATCGGCGAAGTGCTAGTTGAACTTGCGCATGGATGGTTCCTTACAAACTTTTTTTGTTATTAATCTACATATATAACTTTTTTTTTTTTTACTTTTTACAGGGTAGCGTTTGACCACAAGTCACCTGATGTTAAGTGAAGATGTGGTCGAAGATGGCCCCACGCTACACCTGGACTGGGAACTGGCTCTCAAGTGAGGCTGCCGGAACACACCGATAGGTGCTTGGCGACAGATTCTTAACAAGAGGGTGGTAGCTAGTTTTCAGACTTTTTCCTTTACTCATGCTGTATATGACCTTGCTTCATGCCAAATTTTATGAGTCTAGGTTAACGGAAAGTACTTTATAGCGATGGTGGCCGAACGGTTAGGCGTGCGACTTACAAGTTGACTTACTTTTTATCCCGGAAAAGGTTCCTACGGGATAACGGGAAGACGCGGGTGAAACCGCGGGGCGCAGCTAGTTTGATATAAATTTCAACCTTGATCCATAAATTAAATTAAAAAAATTAATTAAATTAAATTAAATTAAATTTATTTTATTGTGTTATCCATCTACGCGTTCTTGAGAAAAAGGGTCTTGACATACAGACAGACAGACGGACAACAAAGTGGTCCTATAAGGGTATCGTTTTTCCTTTTGAGGTACGGAACCTTAAAAAAAATTCATATCGGTAAAGGCGTTTTTTTTAGTTTTAGCAAGACTAACGAACAGCAATTGATTATACTTATTTTATTAAACATAAGAAAAACAGCAATAGGAACGTGAAAAGCTGATGATGACGATGAAGAAAAACAGAGGAAGCTGAAATTCCTTTCGCTTCCATCTTTATTAACAAGGGTGTGCGAAGTAGCGATGCGTGGTGACTCTTTACGCAACACCTCCCGTGGGAAATCTTTGCTTGCCAATATTTGGACTGTCTATTAGAAAACCAGATTATGCTATTTTGCTGTGAGTATGTATTTGTTACAAATACCATGGTAACTGAGTAAGTTGAAGAGAAACAATATGTCCGGTGTCTAGAGTTTTCAAATAATGATAGTCTTATATGACCACTCCACTGCCACTTACAGGTATTAAGTATTTGCTATGTTTCATTAAACCCCCACGCAAAAAGAGGGGTGTCTGTCTGTCTGTCTGTCTGCGGCACCGTAGCTTGCGAACGGATGAAGCGATTTCAATTTAGTTTTTTTGTATGAAATGTGAGTTACGGGCGAGTGTTTTTAGCTATGTTTGATGAAAATCGGTTCAAGACGACGGGGGTTTTTTTTAAATTTTTAATTCATTGTGATAAGCACATCAAAACATCCCAAATTACAGCGTGACCTAAAAGACGGGTCTCTCACGGTAGATTGTTGACCTCCATACCACCATGATCAATATACCGAAACCTTGAGACATATTCTTAATTACACTAGCATCGACAGCTCGTTGACAAACGGCTTACAGATAAAGCACACCCATTCCCACGTTAGAGCCACTGTGTCACAGTAAACTTGTACTAACAGACAAATGGAAACACAAATAGCATAGTGGGATAGCAGTAAAGCTGTAGGGACACGTAGGCAATATTATTATTATGGCCAAGTTTATATCTGTACTCAATACTATTATTAAAAAGAGTTAATGTCGAAAAAGCAAAAGAAATACAAAAATTAGAACAGAAAATTTATCAGACTATTATATTTCCACTGCTGCATGGGAAGGGACACAAGTCTTCTCGCAAAGAGAGAGTAATGTCTGTTAGTTTAGTAGTTTGTGTGAAGACAAACCAACCTTTGGTCATGACACTTTTTACTTATTCTCTCATACATGGTCTAGATACTAAAAACTGCACTCAAAAGTACTTTTGACTGGAGCCTGAACTCAAAAGTACTTTTGACTAAAGCCTGCACTCAAAAGTACTTATAACTTTTTAAAGACTTTTGTCAGCAACATTTATACAAGACGAATGTTTTGAACAAAAACACCTGTTCCTCAATGGCGTTACTGTCCGTTTGTTCTGCGAAAACGATGTTGGCACGCGTCATTACACCGCGCGACAGTCACAAGCGCTCAATAACGATTTTGAGCAAAACCTGCACTCAAAAGTACTTTTGACTTTTAAAGAGTTTTGACTGTAACATTATACAAGAAAACATTATTTGCTAAGAATGTTTTGAACAAAAACACCTGTTCCTCAATGGCGTTACTGTCCGTTTGTCCTCCGAAAACACTGTTGGCAGGCGTCATTACACCGCGCTACCATCACAATCACTCACTCAATAACGATTTTGAGCAAAACCTGCACTCAAAAGTACTTTTGACTAAAGCCTGCACTCAAAAGTACAAAGCACTTTTGACTTTTTAAACAGTTTTGACTGTAACATTTATACCAGAAAACATTATTGCAATGAACGTTTTGAACAAAAACCACCTGTTCCTCAAAGGCATCCCTTTGTCCTGCGAACATGCTGTTGACACGCGTCATTACGCCGCGCGGCACTCACAAGCAGTCACGACAGTTCCGCGACACGTGTTCACATGTGTTTGGTGACAATGATCAATGCCTGAAAGGGCATGTTGACTTAAGAAATTTAGGGACGATAGTATACGTAGGACGTGGGTCCTACAATGAGCTTGAGCTAACGGTGCAGGAAAACGTCGTGATGAAAGCATAGATTTGTAGGGTATTTTCTAGTACTCGCCTGGCTAGCTAGAGTCGGTCGCCAATCATCTATCGGTATGTTCCGGCAACCTCACTTGAGAGCCAGTCCCTAATCAAGTTATAGTGTGGCGCCTTCGACCTCATCATCACTTAACATCACGTGATGATTCTGCCGAAACACACCGATAGCTGTTTGGTGAGTCAGAGACTTACCGGGTAGCGTTTGACCACAATTCAGATGATAATGTGGTTGAAAGTGGTGCCACGCTAAACGCTGATTTGTTCCGGCAGCCCTCTTGACAGCCAGTTTCCAGTCGTGGTGTATAGCGTGGCGCTCCGTTCGATCACATCATCATCAGGTGTTATGAGCTAAAAAAAACACAAATTCAAATTATGCACTTAAGTGATTGCAAACGCTACTCGAAAGAAGTCGCGGGCGACAGCTAAGTAAAGTTCAAAAAAGCAAGACCTAAGAATTGCAGTTGAAAACACCGATGCACGTATCAAGTTCCCTTCCTTACGTAATGGTATTAACATTTACCGCAGTTATGTCTGTCTGTCATCTTGGAAACACGTCTGTCTGTCTTTTTGTTCTCGAATTTCCATATAAATAGTCTGCGAATGTGGGAGTCCGTGTTCAACAAATAATCCTTATTTCTTTTGTTGTTATTTTAATTTATTGCTTACAGCTATGTCTGGAATGTTTTGTGAGAGATTTAGCTTTGACTAAGTGCTTGAATTTGTTGTTTATCAATATGGTATATTGGTTTTAAAGAGGTTAAAATAAATACTGAAGTCTCTCACATCGGTATGTTCCGGCAGCCACACTTTGAGAGCACTGGCTCTGGCCCAAAACTGACCTGCCGGGCGTTCTACTTCTTTTATAGCGATAATGGCTCAGTGGTAGTGACGTCGACTTGCGATCCGTAGGACGTGGCTTCGAATTCTACAACGAGCTTGAGCTTTCGGTGAAGGAAAACATCGCGATGAAACCATAGCTTGGTGGTAGGGTATTTTCTAGTACTCGCCTAGCTAGCTACCGGGTGGTATGAGGGTTCATGTTATGAATCTGTCACCAAGCACCTAATGGTGTGTTCCGGCAGCCTCACTTGAGAGCCAGTTCCCAATCCAGGTGTGGCGTGACGCCACCTTCGATCACATCGCCACTTAACATCAGGTGACTTGTGGTCAAATGGTACACTGTAAGTAATAAAAAAATTAAAATCAATTTAAACTTTTTAGTTTTGGATACCTATTACTTCCTTGAGTCACTTCGTATTTCCCATTCAAATACATATCTTAAACGCATTCTTGCTGTAACACAGTCATTCATGAACATGATACATAAGTACCTACCATGCAGATGAGTCGCTAAGCCACGTTTTTGTAATAAATCACTTTTAAATATTGCTGTTTTTCCTATTGCATTATGTATAAGCTTGTAATGAAGTAAACTATTTAGCTCATTAGATGTAGGTATGTTGAGAATTTTACACGACAATGTATCTCTATGACGATCAGAAACTTGTCAACGAGAAAATGCCCATATAAGGTTTCATCACGACGTTTTCTTCACCAAAAGCTCAAGCTCATTGCAGAATTCAAACCCACGACCTACGGGTCGCAAGCTGATGTCATTACCACTCACTAAGCCATCTTCGCTTCATTTGAACCTACGACCTCATGTTTTCTTTTTTTTATGATAAGCGGGTTACCGTCGGTGATGATGATGGGTTTCCGTTGCTTATAGACATTTAATTTTGCAACACAAGGGGCGTTGCCGATGCGTTGCTGGCCCTTAAGAACTCTTTTCACACCCATCATGAAGGACTGCATTTAGTAGCACTCAGGAAAGGCATATAGAGGCAGCAAGTGGAGTGGGATTTCCAGGGCTCAACTGTGTGTGGATGAGCTTCATTCCGATGACAAGATCATCGGTGATAAAATTAAACGCTACAATTTCTTCCCATATCAACATTCGCCTAACTCCAGAACTAGTTGTTAAGTATGTAAGAACAAGACTAGGTAATGTTTACAAAACGGTCCTCGTTAAGATGATATCTGCGATACGCGGTTACATTTGAACCTGTAACGCAGAACAAGGCGCATAAACATGTCAAACGCAATGATACTGTGCTACGATTCAACAGATTATTTTAATGAAGGAATTGTTGAATATTATTATAATCAGGCGCCGTGGCGGCAATCAGATTATACTAACCTGGGTAGTCTAGTATTAGAACAAGCTCCAACGCTGATTAAGGAAGATGAAAAGGAAGTGGATGAAAAAGAAGTTGCAATGCTCAATCATATTGTTCAATTATTCATAGGGGTCAATGCGCTGCGCCTGTCACCCTGAGATAGGTATTTATGTCTTGTAATTTCACTGAAAACTTTGCTTTTATTGCATTAACTTACTAACTCTGATGGCTCAGCGATCCAAAGTGTCATTGCCTCCGAAATGAAAGAGCGTCACCCCTCTCTATCCTGAGCGATTTCAACCCAGTTCAGGGTCTGGAGTTCACGTAGTTTCGCATCCAACGTGAGGTCACGTTGGATGCGAAACTACGTGAACAGCAGTATCCTTATTGCATTAGGAAAATAATAAGCAGTATAATAAGCAATCAGCTTTGAATACATTTTCAATTGATTCGATTTGTAATCATTAATTCCGATACCCTAACCGCGCATTAAATAATATTAAGTAACACGCACTTAATATCTACAAACATTGGCCTCAAAACAGTACTGCGCCTTCCAGATTCGTACTCAATAAACTCTCGTTAATTACTTCACAACCGGAACTGAACCCGAAACTTGTCGCAATTAAAACATGTCTAAAACAGCTGACTGAAAGCAAATCGAGAGCTCAACAGCGGAGTAAATTATTAGCTAACATTGTACAGGCTACACTGACTGGTTAGTTCGCAGACTGACAGGGGAGCCAGTTACAGTAAATTATTAAGCTGCGTATGTACAATGTGTAATAAAATGTCCATTAAGGCCGAAGTGAGGATATTCCACACAACAAGGCAAACAAAAAAAAACATACTTGTGATGCTCTGCAAAGTTTCTTCCAAAAATGTACTTGACAAGGCCTTAAACCAGCTGACTATTTTGACCTTTATGTGCTGAACTCTGTGCTTTCTTTACCACTTATTTATTTTATTCATTTTGATTGCCTCAGTGAGTGCTGTTTTAGGGCTGTGTCGGATCATCACCATCAGCCTGTATCAGTCCACTGCTGGACATAGGCCTCTGCCAAGGTACGCCCCTGAGCCAGGTCTTCGGCTCTTCTCATCCAAATACTCGGCGCAAGTCGTCGCTCCACCTTGCCCAGGGCGTCCTACATTACGGCTTGAGCTTGGTTTCATACAAATTCAAACAATACAACAGAGCTCAGCCCACTGCTACCACGGCCCACACTCTGTCCAGGTTTTGTGTGTGATTGAAAGAGATGTAGATAGTGCATTGCGGTGCAGCCCGCCCTAATGTGTAGGAACCCTTAAGATTCCAGAGAAAGATGCAATCATGAAGCGATGATAGCTTTGTAGCTTTGGCTTGCTAACGTCTTGGTTCGAATCTTGGTGTCTTGAATGAAAGAGGTGACTTGAAGACTACACTGAAAGAACTAAATAGTATCCCTTATTCTATAAAAGTAGAAGAAGCCACTAATAAACCTTTGAATCTTGGAACCAATTAATTTCAAAACGTGGCTTAAAAGTGAAATAAATAACACCCATGCAAACACATACCTACTCGTTGCTCTGGTCTCTAACCACGATCATACGGGTCACATCGCTAGTTGACGTCACTGCTATTGGAGCTATCATCGCTTCCACAAACGTACATAAATATGTCCCCTCCTCACCTTACACTACTTCGCTAACATTATTCTCACCTTCTCTGAACTGGATTTAATTGCAAAATTGTATCACACAAGATCCAATTTACACGGTAGGTATCAGTTTAATTTCAAATCATTGCATTGGCGTGCGTCTAAACTTCAACTTCGCTAGAAGTTAATAAGATTTACAAATAAATGTATGACATTTAGATCGGTGTACATTTGAAATCGTTAGAATGTTTTGCAATGCACGTTTGACTCATAAATGTACTGAATTCTAGATAGCTATCTGGTTTCAACTTTATTTGACCTAGGTTTTGAACCATCATTTTATTTGAAGATATAAATAAAGCCTATTGACAAAACATAAAATATGGGTATTACAAGTTAGTAGAGATTGTTATATCACTCTAGAAGCGCCCCACGGCTTTCATCAAGTGGTAGTTGATAATTTTTCTAAACAAACTAAAACACTCCATTTCGAATAAAATGTGGAAAATCCTTTTTAAGACGCGCTTACATTACAAAAACAAAATACTCAAATTCATATTTTATGAATGAGCAGCATTGATAAGTCAGGACTTAATATTTTATTATATTCGCTTAATATATGTGGATGGTATTGTCATCGCCGGAGATAGTTTTGATGGAAAGAAAATAACTGCGACAAGCATTTCTATCAGTGGATTCAAGTGTCTGGTAATGATAAATTGATAAAGTTAGAAAATCCTTATTTCCATAACATCAATCAAGACGAAATAATTAAAGCAAGCATATTACATATCTGTAGTATATGCCTAAAATATACTAACAGCAGTAGATAACTATTTTTCAAGACTAACCTTCATTCTTAGATTTTCTGAATAATAATAAATTTTTCAGCTAATTCAACTCAACGGTTCAAAGATAACAATAACAGACAGATAGTCGTTTATCCACATAAATAATAGTAATTTAATCAACAGCCAAAGCACCGTTAACCGTTCAATAGAAATCCAACAGTCGCTTTACAGCCCCTAAATCTTGCTAATAGTCTAGAGATCGTTAAATTTAATAGTAGTACCGAAGAGTTAAATTTTGATGGTGAATCAAGGGGATCTTAATGACCACATTAACGCTTTGCCTTAATTTGTGGAGATAATTGAGCTATAATAATGTTTAAATAAGATACTCGGAAACAAATCAACGGTGATAATGATGCCGAATTAAGCCAATTGGATTGTTGAGATTTGCGAAGAAAATATTAAAGAACGGATGAAATAAGTGAAGAGAAATAAGTGAAGATTACACATTTCTTAGGGATAAGTAAGTAGTTTATTCAAACTAAGCACATAACTTAACACATTATATAAAGACAAAATGTTAATGAAATGCGATCATTCTGATAGTATTCAAAACAAATATCGATTTTTACTTTTATGTTAACACTTCAAAGTTGAAAATAAATGACAAGACTTTTCAAAAATCATTTTACTTAAGTTCTTGTTATTTATTTCTTAGTCAAAAATAATCAAAAGAATTAAAACCCGTTAATCAAACACAGGTTTTCGAATCCTGACCTATATTCGAATCGATTGTAAGGACTTTTATAGGCCCTCGATCACAGGCGCCGAAGTGATTACAAAAATCGATAAAAACATGATTACTCACACTTTGTTAATCACTCGGCATCCTTTCCAGTGATTTGTGGTCGTAAAACCGCTGGTAGAGGCTGTAAAAAGGATGTTTGTATTACATATTTAAGGACTCTTTGAAGAGTTAATAAAAGAGAAGTTTATTATGAAGAAATTGTCGGTATTAATGATTTTGTTTTACGAAAACAGTCGATTAAGAAAGTAACAATGCTTACACTACGTTAAATCATAATTTTTAACAACTTAAGGCACCCACTGCAGGACTTAACAATGTTTAAGCTCTTCAGGTGCAGAAATAACGGCTAATTAATGTAATTATTATTATGATTAAACTTAAAATAGGTGGGGATTTGTCTACCAAAACAATGGATATTAAGTTTGAACCAATAATTATCGTTAATTAAGACAAGATACGAACAATAAATTAAAGAACAAAAACAGACAACATTGTACTTTAGATTAATTTTGGAAAATATTGCGTATCTGGAGTAAGAGCAATGGTATCCATTTTTTCCATCGTAGCGTTTGGCCATAAGTCATTTGATGTTGTTACGATGTGGTCAAAGAGACCACGATTCACCTGGATTGGGAGCTGGCTCTCAAATGAGGCTGCTGGAATACACGATAGGTGCTTGGCAATAGATTCTTAACTCAAGGGTAGTAAGTACTAGATATAATTTCATCACGTTAATAATTTTTTCGTTGAAAGGTTCGATCTCACATCCGTCGGATCGCAAGTTTACGTCACTACCAATGATCTATCATCGCTTAAATAATGGTATTATAGTGGCGTAATATTTACCAATACAGATAAGTTTTACTACTGTGAAGAAGCTTTGAAGAACGCATTTGTTTGATGGTAATTAAAAAATATTAATCGATGTTCCAGTAAGTAAGAACTATATATCCGTAGAGTAATAAACTTTATTCAGAGCATACATGGGAAAATGAAACATAAACTGTAGAATTTTATAGAAAGACTAGCTGTTCTGGGCTACAGCTTTATGCAGGCAAAGTCTCAGCCCGATCGGTTTAAAATTGACAAAGTTTCATCCCCTATTTTATCTCCTTGGGGCTACTGGGTTTGGGCTGTGCGTTGATAGATCACTATATCAGTCACCTTTGAGTTATATTATATTTAGATGTCCACAAGATTATGAACTAAACAATATAATTATATTCTATACTCTGGAATGACACTCAACCATTGATTACTTGATTAGTTGAGTAGCGATTTAGTGACATACAATATTTGTATTAAATGACAGACTTAAATCTATGCTTAAGTAGCGATAACCGCTTGAGTGTCATTCAAGAATAAGGGGGCCCCCCTTAAGGCTATATACGAGTATGTAATACAATAAATGTTATTATCATCAGCCTATTACTATCCTACTACTATGACACGCGTTAGTATAGGTACTGACTTAAAAGGTGGCAAAGACTTTCCTTGAAAGGGACAAACAAGCAAATAGGAAATCAGCACCATTTTGTACGGCGACCCCATAGTCACATTGAGTTTGGAGACGGGTCACAATAGCCCCATTTGCACATACTGTAAGGGTTATATTAGGGGTACAATATACCAATACAATTTCAACTTTCAATGCTTTGGATGTCGCCTTCACACCCCCATAACCTATTTAACACTCCCGAGTCTATGAGAACTTGTGTAATTATAATACCCGACGACCGTCTTGTGTGAAACGTTATAATGAGCCGGAAAGTGACGTATTTTATTGATATATCACTTTGTTTGTATAAAAAGACGTAAGTAACTTCAGGACACTGATTTAGAACTTTCGTCTTTCTGCAGACTGTCCGCCTGATGTTAAGCGGTTACCGTTGCCTACTAAATAGACTTTAGCAACACCAGGGGCGTTTTCAATCCGTTTGGGACCCTTACGAACTCTTTTCTCACCCATCTTTGAAAGACTGCAATTTGTAGCACTATGGAAAGACTTGTGAAGGAAGTTTGTAATTTGCAGTGGCATTTGGGTTGTAGGTTTGTTTTTAGAAGATCTATTAGCCGCCTTTGTTTCAATATCTTGCTTTTCATTCATATCCAGTCTAACACAATTCATCCACCTTTTCTTTGAAATCGACAGAAAATCAGTTCATAGTTTGGAAATAACCCATTGACAGGTCAGTCACTGTAGACTTCCAAGATTATGACATACCTTAAGAAGCTCTGAGATCTTCGAGTGACGGCATGAAGTGCATCTCAAGAGCCTACCTTTGAGCAACGACTAACTTTTCGCTTCCCACGTTTTCTAGAGACGCCTTATTGTAAACATTATGTGTAGCAAAGCAAGTTTAGTTGCACTTCATATATGGTGACGACATAAAACGGATATAAAGTCCAGTTGAAAAATTGGCTTCATTACTACTGAATTAGCTGTTCTTCTTTTCAATTTCACCCGCGTTTACTACAGTTTTTATCAATATAAGGTCTTTTGTACAATATGCTTTCTCAGGATTCAAACTATCTCCATACCTTTCATCAGGAATTGTTTGGTTCTACGGGACTGAGGTTCTCTAATTACTCCATAAGTACTATATATGCAGGTTTGCCAATAGCAATACCTACATTGTCCTATATGTATTACGATTTGTGCCTAATATGTTTACTTTGCACTAATATGTGTTTTATACTTTGCAAGTAGTACTCTGGAAGTTAAACTGTGAAGCTTCCTTTAACATAATTCATTGATATTGTTCAAAAGTTAACCAATTGCAAAAGTAAACTGCAATTTAGATTGGCGTCCGTCATACTCGCTACCAGTGTGGTTCTTGCTCCACTCAAGACTTGCTGAAGGAGGTACGACTAGATCTCAAGCTCTATATAAACAACCAGCGTAAGCGATTTATTGCTGAATAACTGTTTCTTGCCTACAAATCGTGTAATCCGTTGTTGACATATTTTCCGATGCTGATTTCGTATTGGTTATTTGAATTTTGAAACCTAACTGCCTCAGAATATGTTTGTAGGTACCTATATTATCTATTCTTTGGTATGGTCTGTGATGGAATATTCAACATCTCAATATGAAATGATTTTAGGTTCGTCTTAATTATGGAAATGACATAGGGCATGTCGTCTATGAATCAAATAGTGAGGAAAGGAATAAAAAACATGTTTTGGCTATAGGTTGGTTTCATTTTGAAGTTATAGGTAGGTGTACCATTTATTATTGATTTTCGTCTTAATATACTTTTAACGCAGTCAGATTTTTAAAACAATACCACTTGGAGACAACACTATAACCCGATTTTTTGATAAATTAACAATTACCAGCGGTGTATGAAAAAATAACCAATAGTTATTTATTTAATACATTTTTAAATATATAACTTTCACTACGTATTAAAAAACATAAACCCGGCCTAAGAATATTTTTGATTTATTTAAGTATAGATTTAAAAAAACTTTATTTATGCCAGTACAGAAAAATGAAGCTTGCATGATCCAATAAACAACACGGCAATAAATAAATCTACGTCAATTACACGATAAAATGTCGATAACAGATCAAAGCCGTCGCCTTCCAACATTCTCGCATCAACTAACCATTCAGTAAAGTCTAATTAAAACCATACATGGTAGGCAATCATAACATACATTTACATGGCTAATGGTAGCCACCCATCACGGTAAGACAGGTAAATTGAAACCCTGACGGCTGCTTCGGAATAAGTTTCATCACATGAAGAATCGTGCATTAAACGGTCTTTAATTTCAGCTAAGCTGTGCTATTATTGTGTCCAAATAAATGTAACATTCTTTTGTACGTCAAAAAACAAATAAAAATGGCCGAAGATCGTATGGTGAAACGAGGCAACATGGGACGATCGAGTTGCAGATAAAGGATTGGTAGGAGGTGGCGCAGGACAAACCGCAGTGGCGTCTTTTATTTTCGGACGCCAAGACTCACTTTAACTCTTTGCGCCATCTCAGTTATTACTTCAATGATCTACTAATACTAATGACTTTCAATGTACGTGAAACGTGTATTAAAACATCTAGCCTTTTAAAAAAAGAGGGAAAGATTAATAACTTTACAAAATACATATACAATAATAAGATTATAAAAGCTGCAACCCGTGGTTTCAGTCGCGTAAAGATTCCAGAACCTGTGAATTTTCCAGAATAAAAGTAGCCTTTGCCAGTCTTGAGTCCACAAACTATTTCTACCAATCATGTCAATCCGTTGCGTAAAAGAAGAATTAGCAAAAACAACAACAAATACCATTTTGCATATATTAAGGCAAAGCGTGAAGATCGCAAAGGAATAGATATGGGAATCAAGGACTTAGGTTCTGTAGTAGATGAAACAGAAGAAAATAACTTGTCACACATTTTTGTTTCGCTCTTAACAATGACCCAAATTAACGGGAGGTATGTAGGCTATCAACGAGATTACTATTTAATTGAAGATGTACTTGTTTCAACTATTATCATAAACTTAATACAACATCGGCCGTTGTATTTTATAGTTTGTTTGTATAATTACCCGCTAGCCCTTTACTTTTCGTCCTTCGCATTCGCATCTCACGGCGACTGTACAAGTTTATTAATCTAATTAATCTGTTTATCCATCATCTTGACCTGTCGAACTGGAATATTTTGGTTTATTTTCAACTTTAATAGCCGCAGCCGATATTTCGTAATGCTACTGTATGGTCATTAACTTTGTACATATATCTGTGATCTTGGTCATAACATGAGACTTAAAGTTAATACCGGTTTAGAAGTGGCGCTGCAATAAAAAGGTATTAAAGTGAAGAACATAACAACAAACTAATGAAAAAAATGCAGTTAAAGATAAAGGCTGTGATCAGCATGAGTCATAAAAATAATGCTATAATTTTAAAGATCAATTGTTTTACGTCGTTCGTAAAAAATGTGAGGTAATAACTTTTGATCTGTTTTCATATACTAATGTTAGATCTAGAGCTGCTTCCAATTATCAATTCCACGAAGCAATAAAACCTCATATTGCTGCATGCAAAGAGAACAAAACTATCATAACCATAAGCCACCCATGACGAATTCCAAGCTTCCAGTCATAAAAATGAGCCACAACAATGCATTATTTACCATTATGTATCGACAGTGCGACACACAAACTAATTAGAAACATAAACATTCCGCTAACGTAGGTGTAAAAGCGAGGGGCGGTCAAAATATTTGTTTGATGATACCTCCGAAAAACTAGCTCCTAAGTTGTAGCAACAATGAAATGCGGGAACTAATATTGACCCTTGTGGAAGCCCCGTGTTCCCACGGTGTCCCTACGGATTTTCTCAGGTTTCTGACCATCCACTATAGTTGAATGTAACACTGCCGGGCGCCTGTCTCTCAATCAGAAACGTCAACAAATTGAGGCTCAAATATTGAGGCTGATTATTCGGGTACGCGGCGATGCGTGCCCTGTCAAAGGCGGTTTTAAGGTCTCAAAAGATGTGGTAATAAGTGAAGATTTTTGTGTAAAATCTGACCACTTTTCATCCTTGTTTGCGTGTTCATAGTTGGGTATGTGTGTGGTGGCCGTACAAATTGGTATTGGAAAACCCACTGTAGTATTACTTACTACCTTGCCACGCTGAGATATTCATCACCTAATAATTAAAAAAAATTACAACTATGGTCAATGATTTTCCTGGGTGTGTCAAATTGGAATTCGAAACGTCTGTCGTTTCGAACTAAAACGATCGATATAGCCTATAAGATCGGCAAGCTGAATTCGCATTGGGCTGGTCAGGTTTGCCGCAGTATTCATAATCGTATTCATGAGTGGAGACCATGACTGGGCCGATATGTATAATGTAGGTCATACTGGGTAGAGTGACGATATTCAAAGGTTACTGGTAGCAATAGAAAAAGAAAAGCTGAAGGCCGGCCTCAGAGGCGTCTCTTGGGAGAAACTTAACTGTCCAGCTGTGTACTGATAAGCTAAAGAGGATGATGATGTCTAAATTGTCCATACTTCCTATAATGTTTGCTTACTATGGATTGCGAAAAAATTACAATAAAATAATAGGTATTTATATCTGACTACGCTAATGAGATCCCACGATTTATTACAGGTAGGTGCCAAATATGTAAACTAACACCCAATAAAATAATGTTGAAATCGAAATGGTGTTTATTGAGAACCAAAGCCTTATTTAGTTGTACATGTATCCAATATCGAACCTTTGACCTGCAAACTCAAGATTTGTGATATCCTTTAAACACATGTCGAGATTAGAAACAATTATACAAAACTTAAGTCATAGATACAAGCATGCTACTTTATCTAATAAGTATGCTGATTCTATTTACAGAAATATAAACTGTATTTTCTATGTGATTAAAGGTATTTTAGTGTGAATCTACAAATAGCTTGTTAAGCTATGTCATTTGCGAAAGCTAAATACACTTGTCTTAAATTTAAACCATCCTCTAAACTAAATACTAGATTTTGTAACCCGAGAATTTATAATTCATTATAGTATTTTGATGTTATCAAATGCATTGGTCACGTTTGTTTGGTTTATAATAAACTGAATGGCCGTGTTTGGTTTTGTTTCTTGTATTTACACCCACACCGCATTACGCTAATGATATGACAGACCAGACAGTTGTCATGATATAGACCTATTATGGAAGCAAAATCGTGGTTTCTGAAATGTCCATGGCGTTGATTATATCTACGACGTTATTTCCGAAATATGTACTCTTCGAATTTCACACGCTTTTGAAAATTACCTTCTGGTACCTGTATTGAAATAAAATTTATCTAAAAATCAGGCATATTCATTTTTGCTAATTCAGGTCCCTGATCTTCAAAAAGCTAGTGACGTTATATCATTTTTCTTCAATTTACTTTAATCTTTTAGCCAGATGCTCGTCTTTTGAATTATTAGATCTTAGACCATACAGATTTATATATCTTAGTATTTTTGTTTCAGATACTTCACCATCACTTGACCATTTAAGGACAACAAAATTACCAAGGTATTTACTGACTAAAAATTCATATTGTAATGTTTATCATCCTATTACGTTCCCAATGCTGGCATTTCAATCAAACAGAGTAGCAATAATTGTTTTGCCATTGTCTGCAAAGCATAAAAATAGCGAAAGTCAATATATAAGAACATAAATCTTCATTCTATTCCAATAAAAATGTAATAAAAGTTGTTTAGGAAGCTTCCTAACATTAAACTTTAATAGAAAATTTTGCAGACGCTCTCAATTCAACAAAATCGTGAAGTAATAAATACCACAGTTAATAATGTCAGAGTGTAGACGGCGTTGAATCGATCAAAGATATGATCTGACACGAAGGAGTTATGTATGCTAACGGCCCATTTATTTTGGTCATAGAAATAATTTGTGTAAATCTAGCGGTGCCTTATAAGGTCATTGTTATAGATGCCAGCCATGTATTACTATGTAGTATTACACCAACCAACTGTATGAGTTGTGCAAAACAAAATGTATATCAGAATTAGGTTTTGAAACGGGATCAAAATCCGAATCAAAACAAAACCAAATTCAAAAAATTTAAAACCTAATTCTAATGTTATTGACCATGGTAGTTAGTTTAAAACAGTATAAAATTGATATCTCAGGATATACATTAACATTGATTATATATGGCTTCAATCCAATATTGTACTTCCTGACAATTCAAAGCTTTCTAACATTCACTTTTCAAGTTTCCATTTATGCAAATAGATTGAAAGTTGTTTATTTGCATCAGTTAATCACACATTGTATGAATACTTTACACTACCCGCCCCCCGCGGGTTTCCCTATAGTTTTCCATATAAAATGGGGCCCATGTGTTACTTGGGGTAAAAACTATCTCCATTCCAAGTTTCAGTCAAATCCGTTCAGCTGTTTCAACGTGAAGAAGAAACATACCTACATACCTATCTACTCACGCACTGACAAACTTTCGCATTTTTAATATGAGAGTGATTCAATAAGGACTTTTAAATAAGATTCTTGTAGTAGCTATTAAATTTTGAAACATACTCTACTCCTACATTCTCCTAAATGGAAAGTTCAGGCTTTGTCAGTAAAATGATAAAAACCTAATTAACCTCCAAAACGTTTCTAAGAACCCCGCCCAATGAATCCATTAACAGGAAACCACTCTAAACTCTATCCTATTAATGACCATTTAAACGCTGACAGTATCACTTGACACAATGCTTCATAAAAAGCTAAGAACAAAAAGACCGCTGAATCTAAATTGAGATGTAACGTTCACGAAGAAAGCTCGGCTGTCGAGCTTAATGAAAGCTGTGACGAAAAACAAGAGCTGACAATAAAACATTGACAAATTAACACTTGGTGGTGTTGTCTTGTCATTTGTCAGAGCAAGTGGTCGGCGACGCCGATGTCTAGTTAACTTTGACGGGTCGGTTTTTAAATGGAGTGTAGATTCATGAAAGGGAACTTAGTTCTGGTACTTGTGATGTTTCCCTTTGTGCGCTTGGAGCCGCTTTCTTGGCATGTGCTGTCACAGTTAAGTGACTACTAAATATGATTGTCTAGAAATAGTTAGGGTATCATTAAAAAATTGCTGCAATGGCAAGAGTTCTGACAACTTGCAGTCTTGTCTCTTGTCTTTGAAGTCTTTTAAGATGGGTGTGAAAAGAATTCTTAACTTAACTTTAACAACTGGCTAGATAGCTTTCTCAAATTAAGAATCTGTCGCCAAGCACTTATCAGTATGTTCCAGCACCCACTTGAGAGCCAGTTCCCAATCTAGGTTTAACATGACTCCACCTTGGACCTACTTCGCGACTTAAAATCAGGTGACTTGTAGTCAAACACTACTCTGTAAAAGGTGAAGAAATTAACCTGTTTTGGAATGTGATCATCTCTCTATTTTACTATAGGTACGTACAACAAGTCCAGCAAAACATAACATTATAGTCTAACATCAAAGCAATTATGGTCATTGCTAAGGTCATCTTCGCCAAATGCGTTTAATTGGTGCGAATTGACGTCAATGCTCGTCCAGACTTTCTATTATGTCAATAACAATTTATCATGTCTTATGACTGTTTATCGTGCTCGGATTGTAGCTGGGTCACATCATCATTAAGCAGAATGTTTCATTAAATACTTGTCATCGGCGGCTATTGAATTGTCAAAATGAAAATTTTGCTTTTATTCACTGAGAAAATTTTCGTGACTACTGAATCTTGCCGTCCAAAACCGATTCCTTTAAAATGTAATCTTTTCCTACCTTAATTTACCTTCGTTTTCTTCTGATTCAAAAGGGAAGGAAATTACTTCGGTATTTCGTCTCCGTGTTTCCAAAACATGTGTTTCATCGAGTGATAATAATGCTTATTTAAGTAGGTATATCGAGTAAGTGTGACCTATTTTTCTTAATTTTTGTCGTATACCACCGTTCATATATTTCTGATGCCTGTTTCAGTCCACTGCTGGACACAGGCCTCTCCCTAAGTACGCCACTGAGCCTGATCTTCGGCGTCTTTCATCCTACCGCTGCTAGCCATTTTTCGTATATCTCAGTATTCTGATGTACCAATAGAGAGTAATTCAACTATTTTTCAACTTGCACATTTTTTACTAAAACAGCCAGCAAGTCTATAAAATTAATTGTGCGACAACCACGGTTACGATTAGCCATGATCGGTGGCCGCCACGCCCGCAATTTGTCGTGCGGATTTGATGGAATGCCGCCATCTAAATCATTTACGCTGTTAGCTTCGATTTATGAGCTCAATTTACGGTGATATCCTGCATCACTGGAGGCGTTAGAATTATAAACTAGACCAGCGGTTCCCAAGTTGACTGGACGGCGAAACACTTCACAAAACAAAAAGCTCCAAATTCGAGACGCACCTCTTGGCTCTTGAAATAAGGCATAAAAACATAATAACTCGTAAGTATCTATATGAATGAATGAGTGAAGAGGGAAACCGCGACTTGGCAAACGTAAGACGCCCTGCGACTAGGTGGAGCGACGACTTGCGCCGAGTGGCTGCCAGTAGTTGGATGAGAAGAGCCGAAGACCGGGCTCAGTGGCGTACCTTGGGAGAGGCCTAGTATGTCCAGCAGTGGACTAACAGGGGCTAATGATGATGATGATGATGATGATCCACCAGGAGTTTCATTCTTCTAATGGACGTTGACTATTGCCAAAATTTTTAGTAGTCTCAAAAAACTACTTAGGTATTTCTGTACATACATTTTTATCCTATCTAAATAAATCAATCACCAAATGATTTATATAAAGTCAGAAATATCGAGACCACCATCGTACAGATTAACACTTCCACCGGCAGTCACGAAACACTTCCCTTATGAGTCTTAGCAACGTTTTGGGGTTCCGTAGCAAATGCAGCAATGAAAAACTTAAAATTATATCGAAGCAATTAGGGTTTCTTTGTGTACAAGTGTCTTATTTTGCGTGTAGCAAAATTATGTCTTTTGTTTTGTGATATTTATTAGATTACCTTGAATTATTTATTTTTCGCGAAATCCATCGGTTCGTTTGTGGTTGAAATAATATTGTAATAAGCAAAATACCGGTTCGATTTACCACTTTATACATTATAGGACGGTTTCTGCGCCATATTATGAAACTTTAAAAATACTTTTTTCCCGTATTGGTTGACGTCAAATTTTTAAAATACATTTTGTTATATGTTATACTTTTATGGTACCAAATATGTTGTCACGTGTGTCAATAAACCGGAGGGTAGTTCAACCTGACGGCCAACGTTGAATAGGTAAGTTTTTTCCTGCAGTGAACCACGGAACCCTATACGCGCAATTCAACACGCACTTAGCTTTATCATACTACTTTTTGTTGAGACTTCAGACGAATGATAGCGGCAAATATTTTTATTGACAATAAATCTTATTTGTGGAGAGCGGCCGACGAGGGCGTTGAAAGAAATCGGCGAGCGCTACAGTTAAGTGAATAGGGGGAGATATACCGGGAGATACGCACTGGACTTTTGAAAACTTCCATTTCATAATAACTGATAACTGTAAATAGTGTAAACTAACATCCACCCTGTTCTAGCATTTTGAATTCGTTCAGGACACATTCCATCAAAAAAGTTTGGATACCTAATGCGGAAAGAAACTTCACCAAATTGTGAGTCATGTGGAATGATAGATGATGTACACCACTTACTGATGGAATGCATCCGGAACAAACGTCAAAGAGAGTCATTGATGTTAAAACTAAATCTGAATGTGTGGGACCAGGGAACATTTTTGCTTATTTTAGCAGAACCTACATCGAAGCCTGCTCTGCTAGCACTTGAGTTGTTTAAGCATCAATGATTCTCCACTCCAACTTGTGTCATATTAATATTATGTTATTATGTAATCCTGGTTAGGGTATGATGGGACTGGCTTGCCTAATTCGAAAAAAGTCCCTAAATTAAATTTAGAAATAAAAAAAAATAAAATAAAAAAACATCCACCCACACCACACTCACACAGAAACACGCTGACACACACACACACACACACACACACACATACACCTCAAATTTGAATGTCATTAATTTTAATTAACACAGAACTTTTATGTGTCTAAAAATTTTACCTACTGTTCAACTTCTGTTCTGTTCTTTCAATTGTTTTTTATATAAAGTAAATCCGCTATTAGATGTAAGTTTTAGTAAGTAAGCTAATCAAATAACTGTAAGGTCTGTGGATATTGGAAATAAATAAAATAAATATTCGCACTTGACAACAGTTGGTATCATTATCCCTTATACTTATTATATATGCGAAAGTAACTCTGTCTGTCTGTCTGTTACTCTTTCACGCCTAAACTACTGAACCGATTTAAATGAAACTTGGTACGGAGATAGTTTGAATTCTGAGGAAGGACATAAGATACTTTTAATCGTGATAAACTGTAGCCCACGCGGGTGAAACCGCGGGGAACAGCTAGTGTTTATATAATTATGTTATCCTGTAACTCGTTAATGTTCATGTTTCCGTATCCCAATGTGCACAGCCAACAAAGAGAAATCTTATTAGCTTATTAGAAAATATCGGACTATTTAGATGACAAAAATAGCTTGGGATTGTATGTAGTGAACTTGCTCCAATTCAATCAATTATCAAAAAATTACCTGCCGGAGGTTTCTTGCCAGTTTTTTTGCCGGCGTAAGGAGTTAGGAACAGGCGTAGCTAGTCTTAAGTTTGACGTTTTAAAGTGATCATATTATGTATCCTATTAAATATTGTTTGAATTTTAAATTGATTTTTTATGTATCTTAACATATTATTTGGTAATTCATAATCAGTTATCATCTAGTTTCCAGTGTTTCCTTCTCACTTTTTAGGTACAAGGGGATGCCACGGATCCACGCATCAATTTTGCATCAACTAGTTGAATGCATTATTTATTAAAAACATTATGGTGTTATGACTTATAACCTTCAAAATAAGCTAAACTTACATAAGTATAAAAGCACAATACACGAAATTTTAAAAACTGCAAGATCTACTTCATGCGTATTCTTTTTGGGCAGTTTGGTGCTCAGTAATGAAGATTTAGATTTGTCATTTTTGCTTTGACAACCTAGAATATATTTTGTGATATAGCTCTCAGGGGTCAAGTTCATTTTACGAAACTTATAAACACAGTACGCATGCGCGGTAATACGCCTTTTTCATCCGGTTCGAACACATTTACATCCCTTCCGCAACTAAAGAAGTTTCACTTCAAAAACTTTCTAAGAAGCTGACTACAGCTTGCTCCTGTCACCAGTGTCGATTAATCGATTGATCGAAAAAAAAATCTATTCGCAACACGCCTGGTGTGACCCGACCTTATTTCGCAGTAGGCAACGCGGTCGGTGGTCGAACCACGTGTCGATAAATTGTATTGTCGAACCAGACATTTTTATTCGACGAAAGATTTCATACTCGACCGAGCCACTTCTGACTGCCGAGTCTGACTGAACATTTTTTTAGGGTTCCGTATCTCAAAAGCAAATACTTATAAGATCAGCTTGTAGTCTGTCTAGCAAGAACTTAAGGCCTTTTTTCTCAAGAATGCGTTGACGTATCAAGAAGTATTTATGTCAAATTCACAGCTCTACGATTTCTTGTAGCTGTAAACAAATCATACTTGTCAACGTCAACGCGATCAAAAAATATGACAGTTTTGTAGCATATTTTGCAATTTCACAAGGTAATCAAAACCTTTAGGGTACTTCCCATTGACCTAGAATCATGAAATTCGGCATGAAGCAAGGTCTTACACCACATAAAAAAATCTGGAAACCCTCAATAAGCATGTAGTTTAGTAACAAAAAACAAAGTTTGTACGGAACCCTCGGATCGCGAGTCAAACTCGCACTTGGCCGGTTTTTTTTATTCGACTAACATCAGTGAATGGCAAAGTTTCATTAATGGAGAGGAGAGGGGAGTTGGCAATGTGTGTGGCGGAGTGAGTGAATCAATTGTTAGTGTTGCAATTTGTTGGTTCTTACTGTAAATGTTTTGATTGATTCTATTACGATCGTTGATTTCATTGATTTCTTTCGAGTGAATAAACTCCTTACCCATTTGCCAAAACCTTTTGCAGTATGATTGACGTAGTACTACACCCACCCCAAATGAAATGAGACCAGGGCAAGCTGATGACGTAGGGCCAGTCATCATCAACAGCAGCCTGTATCAGTCCACTGCTGGACTCTCCCAAGGTACGCCACTGAGCCCGGTCTTCGGCTCTTCTCATCCAACTACTGCAAATCGTCGCTCCACCTGGTCGCAGGACGTCCTACACTACGTTTGCCAAGTCGCGGTCTCCACTCGAGAACACGTCTACCCCAACGGTTATCGGTTCTGCGGCTTATATGACCAGCCCACTGCCACCAGGGCCAGAGTCTAGTGTCCTAATCAGCACCGGATTTACCCTTAGTACTGTACTGCCATCGCTCAAAACGGTGAAGGAACACATCGTGAGGAAACCGGCATGCCCAAGAACTGCAACATTCAAGGGCATGCGACATCTACCAACCCGCACTGGGCCAGCATTACAGCCTATACTCTCTCTCTGAGAGAAGGCCAGAGTCCCAGCAGTGGGAACGTGAAAGGCTGATAATGACTGCCCTGGGACACCGTGAAAAAAAACCGAAACTAACTCCGATGACTCAGCGAGCCAAAGTGTATCTTGGTCTCCTAAAGGAGAGAGCGCCACTCCTCTCTATCTTGAGCGATTCCAGTCCAGTTCAGAGTCTGGAGTTCGCGATCTCAGAATCAAAATATATTTTCAGTCGGATACAACAATTGTGATTACTTTAAAACATTAAACTTACCTTAAAGTAATCTACACTGAGAAAAAAATCTGACTTTCCTTTTGAGTCTTACCTTCTAAGACCGATTCCTTCCTTTTTTACCTTAGTTTTCCTTCTGAATCACAAGTCCTTCCCTTTTGACTCAGAAAGAAAACAGTATTTCGTAATGTCTTTTTTCTCCGTGTACTTCTCCAATGCGCTAAAAACTAAGTATAGACCAATATTTTGGCTCAACTTAACCGTCAAATCATCTAACCAGCCAAAGTCCTTCAAACGAACACGCATAGCATCCAAACTGGAGCAACAACATTCGCATTGCTGTACAGTTGGGCGCATAAATCACTCGCTACAAGTACTATTTAGGGTTGTCACTAAGTTCTACTTACTTTAAAACATTAAACACTTGTTAAAACATTTTGGAAGCGATTATAGCGGACATCGACTGACAGTGGTGATGACGTTGACTTACAACCCTTAAGTCACAGGTTCATGTTTACGTTTTCATTTAAAAAAAACAACAAGACAGAGATAGTTAAACCAAAGTACAAATGAGTAAGTGGTGGGTTATTTTCTTCTGCTCGCTTTTCTAGCACTTAACACCCTCAAGTTAAAAATCTGCCGTCAAGCATCTATTGTAGCCTCACTTCAAAGCCAGTCCATGTGTAGTGTGGTGCCAGTTTTAACCACATCATAACTAACAGTAGGCGACTTGTGGTCAAATGTAAACATAGGTAAAGTTCTTTATTTTCACATTCACGTCCAACAATCTATAAAACGTAAAAAATATAGTCTAAGAACTATAATATTACTGTTACCATACATATAATAATGCTGTTGGCAACCCTAAGCACCTACAAGTACAGTCGAGCTCACCGGTGCTCATGCATGTTGAATGTAGTTACCTTGATAACGATCTGGGATGAACTTCTCTGAAGCCTAACGGAGGATGTACAAACGAATCAACTTATTCTTTGTTGTCTTTTTTTACTTGGCAGTAGGGCATTTTCCACTGCTCGCTTGGCTTGCTGCCTAAAGTTAAGAATTTGTCGCTAAGCAGCTATCATTGTTGACGACGCGGTAGCCGAGTTGGTAGTATCCCTGCCTGCGAAGCTAGCGGTCCCGGGTTCGAATCCCGGTAAGGGCAAATATATGTGTGATGAGCACGAATATTTGTACCTGAGTCTTGGATATTTCTATCTATATAAGTATTTATTTCTCTATATAAGTATGTATATCGTTGTCTAGTACCCATAATACAAGTTTCGAGCTTAATTTGGGGCTAGCTCAATTTGTGTGCAATTGTCCCCAATATTTATGTTATGTTTATGTTATTGTGTTTTTCGTTTGACCGCAAGTCATCTGATGTTAAGTGACAATGTGGTCGAATATCGCATGATGCTACGCTTGGATTGGGAACAGCCCCTCAAGTGAGGCTGCCAGAACACTCCGATAGATGCATGCCGACAGATTCTGAACTCGAGGGTGGGTTTGGACTGAAATTCATAATTATAGGTGATACTGATGTAAAAGGCAAGCGTGATGCTCACCATCTGGTGAACTACTGGCTTGTCTCACTCAATTGCATAAAAAATTCAATCAAGAGTTCAAAGTACAATTTAAATCATATGCCCATTAAACGAAAAATTTCCTATGTCTGAACTTTTATAATTCTATTTTCGAAAGCTTTGTTAATTCTATAATAAGCTAAGAAAGGCATTTGACATCCACTAACTGTGAATTACATACCGATCGGATCAAAAGAGCAATTACAAAACATAAATCGTTCACTCACACACAAATTGAGAGCTTTACCAATGAAACGAAGTGTCAAATCCCTTGCAACACTAAAAACTGACTAATCAAAGGGGCCTTTCCAACAAGGGGCACAGATGACACAGTGTGACACGGTGTTCAACGTTTCTTATTTCAACTACGACACGGTGGCGCGCGGCCGAACGCAAGAAAAATTTGAGTTAGAGCGTATAGTCACTCAGTGTTACCATAATTGTATTGACGTTGGCAACAGTTTTAATTATTACGGACTTATTTATTTACTAGCTGGCCCGTTGTTTCACCCACGTCTTCCCGGTATGCCGTAGGAACTTTTTTTCGGGTTAATAAGAAGCTAGTAAGCGTTAAAGAGTAACAAACATTTAAACTCACAATCATTCACGTTTATAATATTAGTAGATAGGATTATTAAAAAAATTTTTGTAGAATATACCTACCTACCTGCCAGCATAGCAAGGAAAAAATATAAGTTAGAAATAACGATGGCTGTGCTCTCTGGCGTTTTACATAAAAATCAAAAAGGCTTTCCAACAAGCACCCATACACCGTGTTTTGTAGTGTGACACAGTGTGACACGGTGCTAGCTCTGTTGGAAAGCTCCCAATAACAAATGAAGAGTAACAATTGACAAGCTATTACCTCTATCAAGATTTATCCTTCACTGATTACCGAGTCCAGTAATTATTTAATAACGTTTATCTGCTCGCCTGTACAAGACGATTCGAATCTTAGTCCATTCGTCGAATGTCTTAATTAAGCGTTTACCGACCAATTTGCTATCTCGTTGGCGGCAGAACGAGGAAAAAAAACACATTTGTTAAACGTTTTATTGATGATCGTTGCACCTCTTTAATTTGCTTTAAATTGGTATACAAGAAAATATCTTCTTTTTATGGTTCCGCACCCAAAGGGTAAAACGGGACCCTATTACTAAAGAGTCCGCCTATACATCTGTCACCAGGCTGTATCTCATGAACCGTGATAGAAAGACAGTTGAAATTTTCACAGATGATGTATTTCTGTTGCCGCTATAACAACAAATACTAAAAAACAGAATAAAATAAATATTTAAAGGGGCTCCCAGACAACAAACGTGTTTGTTTTAGAAGATATTTTTTTCTTTTTGAGGTACGGAACCCTAAAAGTTCAATTGCTTCAAGGTCCACGATCCAACACGCAAGCCCATGTCTTGAACTAATATAAATCCAACTTATTTGGTCAGTATTCAAATGACATAGGTAGGTACAGTAAACGACAAAAGTTGCTGAGCAATAACACATTTTCCGATTTCTTTCATCATCTTAAACAACAACCTTTTTTACGCCTTTTTTATGACGGCGAGGGCGACGACTTCTGTTTGACGTTTGACGTTGACATTGACGGTGCCGTTTAGGTGTTTGGCTTTTGGCCTGAACAACTTTAAAAAATCAATAGTCAATTGTTTTTTATTCAATAGGATACATTGTGATCACTTTAAAACGTCAAACTTAAAACTAGCTACGCCTGTTCCAACCTCCTTACGCCGGCAAAAGAACAGGCAAGAAACGCCCGGCAGGTAATTGTTTTGGCGCGATTACTTTGTCGATTTTATTCTTATTACTAATTGATCGAATAGAAGCAAGTTCACTAAAACCTTTGACATCATCATCACTTAAAATCAGTTGAGGTCAAATGCTATATTGTAATTAGTTAAAAAACCCAAACTTGACTGATCTTAAACCCATTTGGAAAATCGAGTAGGATCAGCTACTTTTGTTGCTGATTGTACCTACTAACAGCCTAGGGCACGGCAAATTAAAACATTCACTTGTCGATCTCTTTAGTCGTAAATCTAGGGTTTACACCAGGAAACTGGGACCTCACACTTTATGGTGCTACTACTGGGTGCTTAGAGGGAAACAGTTCGTTTTTACGGTGAATTAATCGTGGGATCCCTTAAGTTTATGGTAGGAAGCAGTTTTATTAAAATACTAGCTGTGGCTCGTGGTGTCACCCGCGGAGTTCTGTAGTTTATCGCACGCAATAAGAAGTATTCTGGTACAAAAATCTCATAAAAATGCGCTTTAATATTTTTACGAATTTTAATACTTTCCAGGTGTCTTTTAATTTTTTTCTCTTCATAAGAACCTTGCACGGACTTCAACACGAATATTAAAAATGAAAAAATAACCGATTTGTTTCACACGATCAGGAGTTTTGCGCTTAGCATCACATTTTGGCCATTCATTGTTACAAAATGTAGAGAAGGTAAATAATGGTGTCGATTCGGCTTTGCATTCTCTAAAACTAAACTAAATTTGACAGGTCTAATAGTATTGCTGTCTTTTTCTAACCACTGAAGTAAAAAAAGGACAGCATTACTCTTAGACCTGTCAAACTTAGTGTAGTTTTAGTGAATGCAAAACCGAATCGACACCACTAAACTACATACTTTCACTCGCTAATGTTATAAGAAGAAAATTAGGTTACATTTATTTTAGAAATTTGAACCTTGGGGAAGATCATATAAGATACTTTTTATCGTGATAAACTGTAGCCTACGCGGGCGAAACCGCTGGGAACAGCTAGTATAAAGTAAACTGATATATATAGAAATGTAGTAATCAAGTCTGACAATCGGTTGTGCTAATGACAGGTTTTTAGTTGACTAACAGCAGCTCAACATGTGTTATTAGAGCGTCGGTTTTTTTGCATCTCTGCGTGTGGTGGGATGGGAAGTGGGTGGTGGTAATAGTCAGAAGTAAATAGGCATGGTAGCTATTTCATTTTTTTCCATCGTTCGAAACGTTGAAGGGAAACATCGTGAGGAGACATATTCAAGAACTACACGGAGATCTAACTATAAAATTAAAATTTTATTTTATTTTATTTTATTTATTTAGCTAATCCAACAGCGATTTAATTATTAAAGTAGACAAACATTTGTTATACATTAAGGCCAAAATAGGATTACACAAATTACAATAAAATCTAAATTAAGGGTAGGTAAGTAATAAAAAATGCGCGAAAAGAGCGTTGTGTGTGTGTGTGTGTGTGTGTGTGTGTGTGTGTGTGTGTATGTGTATGTGTGTGTGTGTGTGTGTGTGTGTGTGTGTGTGTGTGTGTGTGTGTGTGTGTGTGATAGTGTGTGTGACTGTGTGTGCGTGTATGTAAGTGGTGTATGTGTCGAAGGAAACATTTATAAAACTTCATATAGAGCGATGTATTATATTATTTACAAGTATAATTTTTAACAAAAAAACCGACTTCTCTTTCCCTACGATTTCTCTGGGATACCATCACCAGATCCTGGTTTCCTTATCATGGTACCACTCTTGGGATATCTCCTTTCCAACAAAAACAAGTATCATCAAAATCGGTTCATAAACGACGAAGTTATCCGCGAACAAACATAAAAAAGCATAAATACGGTTGAATTGAGATACCTCCTCCTTTTTTGAAGTCGGTTAAAAAACCCCGACATCTTGGACCAATTTTCATCAAACATAGGTAAAAACACTCGCCGGCAGATCAACTTTCATACAAGAAAAAACTAAGTCGAAATCGCTTCATCCGTTCGCGAGCTACGGTGCCACAGACAGACAGACAAACAGACAGACACGTCAAACTTATAACACCTCTTTTTGCGTCGGGGGTTAAAAAGGACCTTCCGATATACATTTTCCTTCGGAGTCAAAAAGGAATGAAACGTTTTTGGAAGGTAAGACTCAGAAGGAACGTCAGGAATTTTTTCTTAGTGTAAGTACAACATTTGGGAATGCGATATCTACCAAAGCGTATTGGGCCCGATTTAAATGAAATTTGGTACGAAGATAGTTTGAACCCAAAGGAAGGACATAGGATACTTTTATCGCGTTATACTGTAGCCCACGCGGGTGAAACCGCGGGAACAGCTAGTATAATATTTATAGAATATCAATTTGTTCTAAATAGACAATTTCTCTTTTAAATAACATTTTTATCTTTTGTGGCTGAACTAAATAATAAAATGACAAATCGACCTCACAGAACAAAAGAGTATTATGGTTACAGAGGTGTTATTATTGCAAATGGACGAAGGAACTCGTAAACCAGTAATTGCTACCACCATACCCTCTGTGGTTTATTAGCTCGCTTTAATGTCAACTGAGTAACAAGTTTATGGGTGCAGAAAAATATCTTAGGTATGAAAGAAATTTGTATCCCACTTCTCATTCCATGTTGAATAGGTATGTGTCCCAGGGACGAAAGGCGAGCTCAATTTATGATATAGGTATTTCTCATGAGATACTCGCAAAAACTCAAGAAGGATTGGGCATACATTTGGGTACTCATTTAGGTACTCCCATATCCCAATGTGCACAACCAAACCAGAGAAATATTATTAGTAATGCTAATTAAAAAATATCGGACTATTATATGACAAAAAAAAGCTTAGGATTTTAGTGAACTTGCTCCAATTCAATCAATTAGTAATAAGAATAAAATTGTCAATGTGGTCGCCACAAAAAAATTACCTGCCGGGCATTTCTTGTCTGTTCTTTTGCCAGCGTAAGGAGGCTGGAACAGGCGTAGCTAATTTTAAGTTGACGTTTTAAAGTGATCACAATGTATCCTATTGAATAAAAGAAATTTTGACTATTGAAGTTTTACTGTTCTATCTATAACCTTCCCACTGTTAGCCTTCTCTGACATAAAGTAGACGTAATCTACCACGGTAGCCTAGCGCTAGTTAGAAAATATCCCAGGCCTTAGAATGATGTGGTTTTTTGACACATCGGTTTCCTAACGATATATTTTTTCACTATTATTAGCGAACACAAATCCGCATATAACTCACAGGTGTCAGGCCAAGATGGGGACCCGATGTAGGTGACATTTAAGGCTCCCGCGTCATCGTTCGGCCGTAACTTTTATGTGTATTTAATTTTTTTCTCGGCGCTTTACAGCGATAATTATTATTGTAACGGCATCAACGAGTTTTCTTGTAAAATGCATAAACATACAACCCGTTATTATGTTGAATTTTATCACCTTTCAATATACCGAAATGCAAGCATTATGCGGTGTTGGCAGGTACTGGTCTGCACGAAAGTGTTACCAAAGCTTAAAACAATATTAATCGGGAAAGTTTTCAATTACACATTATTTTCTTTTATATGTTCTTTTAATTGTTGATCTTGAGTACGAAATTAAAAAAAATGGCGTTACATCTTACAAGGTGGCTGATGTTAAGTGAAGATGTGGCTAAAGGTACCACGCTATGCTGGCCTTTATGTGAGACTGCCGTATATGTGCTTGGCGACAGATCTAGAGCCAGGCGAACACAAAATACCATCTTCGACCACCTCGTCACCTCGCCTGTAAGTTGAAAAAAATAAAATAATGATGACCTGCCAAGCTTCATCACAATGTTCTTCCTACGCCAAACTCATAGCACTCATGATGATAAACATATAAATATATGTACCTATATACACTTACAAAAGAGGTAAAGCTTGTTGTATGTCACGACGTATATCCCGAATAACTGATCCGGTTTTGATAACTAAAGCTACTCTATCCGCAAACATAATCTCTACTTTATTATGATAAAAATCCCGTGGAAACCGCAGGGCACAGCTGGTATAAGCAAGCAAGCAAGCATATCTCTACCAAGACCACAGAGTCAACGTTTGAACGTTTATTTTCATATTTCATCATTCTAAATGTGTCCGTGCAATATATTTCGTGCGCGAGCTTCCATTAATCATTCGCCAAATAAGGGCGCACGCGCATGATTTACGCTTTCACACTTCGCACCAATATTTTGACAGGACTTAAAGTACTTTTAAAGGTACCGCAAAAAGGAGCCGAAAATATAATCTGGAAGTTAAATAAGGAAAAGTTTGACAAGACAAATTATATGTTCAGGTACGAATTTAAACCGGATTTAAATACGAAACGCACACAAAGTTCAAAATCCTTTATTTAATAGAATACCTCGTAGTATGATCACTTTAAAACGTCAAACTTAAGACTAGCTACGCCTGTTCCAACCTCCTTACGCCGGCAAGAACCGTCCGGCAGGTGATTTGTTGTTCAAACGCTAACCTGTTAGCAATAAAAAAGGAATAATTAAACCTTTTATTGGTTTTTATCGTTTTTAAGACGACGAGACGTGGTCTTTGACTGTTGGTCTTTTAAATAAGCTCAGAGTCACACAACGAGCCATGGAGAGAGCCATGCTTGGAGTTTCTTTGCGTGATAGAATCCGAAATGAGAAAATTCGCCGAAGAACCAAGGTCACCGACATAGCTCTCAGAATTTGCAAGTTGAAGTGGCAATGGGCAGGCCAAATCGCTCGACGAACCGATAACCGATAGGGAAGAAAGGTTTTTGTAAGAGTCGCTGGGAGCCGATGAATGCAAATGGCTAATAGCCGTTCATGGTGACGTTCAAAGGAAGGCCTATCAGCAGTAAACTTCTTCCGGTTGATGATGATGATGACCTTTTATATCCCTGTAATTTTATCCCTGAAACATACTCGCATGCTGCACGCTGTACCGTTGAAATGGGCAAAGGTGTGATTGAATAATATCATATAGGTAAGGTATAAGCAAATTATTTAGGTTGCCTACAAACACTCTATTTATAAGAGCGTAACACCATTCAATATCTGAGAAATACCCATTTGTTTGGGACTGGTTCCGTCTTGATTAATTATAACACCCAATTTAAATTTACTGGATCACATTTTCACAGTGGTGTTATTAAATTATAATATTAATTGCAATCGTCTATTCGTAGCAACTAAATGTAGCGCAAGTCAATAGATCATTAATTTTGTTCACACTTATAATATTGGCTGCGATTTCTACTATTTCTATTTATGATTTGTCAATTATCTAATATACCTCATCATCTTGAAAATTTAAAATTTAAAAATCGTGAACTTAGCTAAAAATGCCTTACATTATTTTGGAACAGCTGATACTCTCACACTGCTAGACCGATATTAACCAAACATAGTAAAGAAAACAAACATAGTAGTGTTCTTGTGGTAGTTAAGAACCACCACAAGAAAAAAACTGGCTTTCAAATAAAAAAACCCACAGACAGACACACACAGAGACAGACAGACAGACATCGACTCCAAACTTTTAACACTCCTCTGGTCTTAAAAATAAAAGATACTTTAATGCGTTTTGATAGCACAATGGTATTATAATTATGTTGGCTTATGACTCGTAGGTTCTATATAATCCTGCAATGAGCTTGAGCGTTTGATGAAGGAAACCATCATGATTTGGTAGGGCATTTTCTAGTGCTCGCACTATAGCACTCAGTTGAAAATTCTATTAAACGGTTACCCATCCTAATATCCTAGAGATTTGCTGAACCTGTTTGTTCGAGCGCTACAAAACAACTGATGGTATATCAATCTCCATCACTCTCAATGTCCCTCTGCTCCTATTAGAAGAATTACTGGCACAAACTAGCCCTTTCTTCCAATCCGACCATTTCCCTACCAGTGGCTGCTCGATAGATCTGACCTTGACAGTTCAAAACACGCGTGTCACGAGGTCAAGATCGCGTGTGTCACGCTGGCTCACATGACATGTGTTTGCATGACCCGTCACGCGCAAAGAGTAATGGCTCGCTTCCGGGTTATGTGTAAGAGTCCTTACAGAGCTAGGAATGAAGTAGATTCTCGTGACTCTTTAATTTGGTAACGGTTGTATCTGACGCGAATGTTTTTTTCTATGAAAGGCGTTTATTTGAGTGTATGGAACCGACAAAATCTTATTTAGGTTTACTACTTACAGGGTAGCATTTGACCACAAGTCACCTGATGTAAAGTGAAGATGTGGTCGAAGGTAGCGCCACGCTACACCTGGATTGGGAACGAGCTCTTATGTACAGATTCTTAACTTGAGTCTGGGTGAGCACTTGATCATCAAGCTATATCGTTTCACCATGATGTTTTCCTTCACCAAAAGCTCAAGCTCTTTGTAGGATTCCAACCCACGTCCAACGGATCAAACCGACGTCACTACCGCTGGACCACCATCTCTATAAACTTAGATGACTATTGCGTTCCAATACACCTAAGAAAGAAAAGGAACGAAAGCTTAACCTGTAAAGATCTCTTTTTTATATTTTTTTTTATTCATATATTTTTTAGGGACTTTTAAACATGGCGTTTATGCCAGCCCCATCGTATAAAGATCTCTTTACTAAGAATGATGTGTATATGTTGGTGTCTCGAGTTGGCTCTTGCCACCTCTAAACTCACATGGATCTTCAAGCTAGCTCCATCGTTCTCCAGGCCCGATACCGATAATCTCTGGATCCATCAGGTTAGGACCAACCTGGTCGTATCAACCTGAGTGTTAGAAAGCCCTCTTTGGGCCTTTAGTGTTAGTACAGATGTACAATACACTCTACAATCAATAGAAACTAAAGGAAAAAACTCCATAATGGATTTCATGAAAATAAAAGTCAATATGCTCGTAAATACATTTCTGATCATTTAAAACGTGCAAACTGTTCCTAACTTGTTACATCGACAAATGAACTAGCAAAAAACGCCTGGAAGGTAAATTTTTGGCAGTTTTTGCGATGGATTTCAACACAAAACACCTTGGGCCACATTGTTCCTTATCGTCAAGTAGTCAACACCAACGTTGTGATCAAACACCACCCTTGACTTTTTAGGCGCCAATTGAACTGTCAACATGAAAATTTTGAAAACCTATGTTTTTCGAGTGACAATGTGTGATATTGGTAGAATATTAACCATAACGACTGTTTGTTAATTAATGTTTACGAGTGTATGCAATTGAAACAAACTTGCTAAAAAGACATTTGTCGTTGTTCCAAAAAGGCCGTGTAAAGTTTAAGTAAAGTGCCACTACTTTACTTAAACACAAAGGGGACTATCCTGTTCAAAGGAACAGGCTTGTAGCTAGGTTATATCATCATCATCGTCAGCGTTAATGTTTGATATATGTTGATGGATGGAAGGGAAGAGGAAGACCAAAGAAAAGATGGATGGATTGTGTAAGGGTTGATATGAATGAAAGAGGAGTGAATGAAACGATGACGGCTGTTAGGGGAGAGTGGAAGAAGAATACATGCTGCGCCGACCACAAATAGATGGGACATCTAATACGTGATATTAACTAAATTCACTAGTTGTGTGCAGTCATAAAAAAAACACCAAAAAAATAGGTTCCTATTTTTTTTATTTTTTTTTTACTACATATTTACACGGTAACGTTTGACCACAAGTCACCTGATGTTAAGCCGGAATACACCGATAGGTGCTTGGCGACAGATTCTTAACAAGAGGGTGGTAGCTAGCCAGGCGAGTACTAGAAAATACCCTACCACCAAGCTATGGTTTCATCACGATGTTTTCCTTCACCGAAAGCTCAAGCTCATTGTAGGATTCGAACACACGTCCTACGGATCGCAAGCCGACGTCACTACCACTGCGCCAGCATCCTATAAGGTGTAAAAAACCCTCAGTCCAGAAAATCTCGCTAGATTTCCAGAAAATTACGATACGAAACTACGGTATTATACTACTGTATACAATGTCGCTATACATCGTTCACCGACGCAAAACAGGTTGTTTTAATAGCTGCAGTAGATATCCTTATTAGCATTTAGGTATCAACAGTGGTTCCAGTTATCTAAGCTCTACGATCTAGGCCCGAACCTAAACAAATGTCACATGCAGCCTTAGAAGGTCGCCTATCAAAGGTAGCTTGTTATGATCCGATCAGGATTGCCATATCCAAATTCCTTTAACTTGACAAGTATGTTTTTACGAGGTTTTCTACGCCGGCATAAGCCTGCAGAGCCTCAAACCCACTTGGGGGTCTTTCTACAAGGTGGGCTAAAGGAAGTCATGTGGGCCAAAAGAAGGCATGTGGGCCAAAAGAAGTCATGTGGGCCAAAAGAAGTCATGTGGCCCAAAAGAAGTCATCCGATGTTGTTTGGCTCTCTTTTTTTTCTAAATGAATAACTTCGATTCTGTTTTTTGATTATGTTTATTTGAACCTTTAGAATTGTATTGGTCAAGTCGAGAAGATTATATCGCGCAGAATCAAAGTTTTGCATTTCGAAAAAAAAGAGAGCCAAACAACATCGGATGACTTCTTTTGGCCCACCCTGTATAGGTATACAAATTGTAATCACCTTTAGTTATAAATTAGCCTACTACCTGCAGTGTGATTCTAATCATTCGGAAACTCTTCCGACCACTGATTCGGAAAAGTTTCTGCGAGAATTTTGTAGACGCGATTCATTCACAAATTTGAATTCGGAAACTGACATTTCATTTGACAAACCAGCTGTTCAATCACGGAAAAGTTTCCGACGCCTCTTTGGTCTCGGAAAACGTTTTCGTGAAGCGAAAGTGACGTCGAATCTGCCACGGAATCTTTCCGAGTGAATTAGAATCCAACTGCTGGTCTCTAGTAAAGTTGCACTCGGGCCCCAAAATACACGCCTCGTTCTTAGTTTAGGGTCCCACGTTATTGTAGAATACTATGATTGTTTGTTTGTTAAGTGCATACCTACCTATACCATAGTGAGCAGACATTAACAAAAGGGATATGGTACTAAACTGTTCATAGATAGATAGATTATAAGTATTATCTCTTTATACATCATCATTTGCAAGAATTTGTAAGTTGACGTGGCAATGGGCAGGCCACATCGCTCGACGAACCGATAACCGATGGGGAAGGTAGGCAGCCCCCCACTAGGTGCACCGACGACATTGTAAGAGTCGCAGGGAGCCGATGAATGCAAGCCGTTCATGGTGGCGTACAAAGGGGAAGGCCTATGTTCAGCAGTGGACTTCTCCCGGCTGATCATCATGATAATGATGCTGTGTTCTGTCATCGGCAGGGCATAAGAAGTAGGCAACGTAGTTTCTGATACCCTAGATTCAGGGAGTCTTAAGCTGGTAAAACAGTTGCGCTTTCACCAGCGCGCTTGGTAAGCGTCGCGGGCCACGAATTTTGCGTCACTAGGATCGCGTGTTGGTGTAACGATCCTTGAGGGTCATCACCGTCGGGGCCGCGGAAGAGTTCCAACGCGTGCCCGTAGCCCCGGCACAAAGCGTTTGGAGGTTTTAAAAAAAAATTAACGATCCTAGAGACTCAAAGCTAGTGGCCCGCGACGCTTACCAACCACGCTGGTGAAAGCGTCACTGTAAAACCACACTTAGTTAAGGGTACTTATGTCATTGTATGGGTGTTATTTTTTTTTCCGCAGAAGTTTTGGTAGTCTAGTTTTGGGATGGCAACATTGCCTCGAAAACGTATTATTTCGTTTCCACAACTGGATTCTTTGATTAACAGAAACAAGAATGCTAATGTTATTTATATCTTAACAGTAATTTCATCGATTGCCTATTTACTAAGCGCTTAGATATGTAAAATTGGAAAATTTATCTATCTGGTTTACATTTAATTCTAGGTTTGTAAAGGAAATGTATGAGTTTACAGCCGAAACCTAAATAGCACCGCACTAGATATTATCAATGAATAAGTTATATATTATTGCACTTGTTATTTATTGTATGTTTTACTGAACCTAATACATAAAACACAAATAATTATAAAAGTGTACAATACATAATTTTACACTGAATCGTTTCCTTAGTGATTTGGACGTATTTCCTTAATTTCCTGCTAATATTATAAACGTGAAAGTTTGTGAGTATGGATGGATGGATGGATGTTTGTTACTCTTTCACGCAAAAACTACTGAACGGATTTGAGTGAAATTTGGAATGGAGATAGATTTTACCCATGATTAACACATAGGCTACTTTTTATCCCGGAAAAGAATTACGAAACCTCCGGTGCCCGAACTAGTGGGACCTAGGATTCAAGAACCACCATAATACCTCTTCAAACGTTTCTAGGTTTTAATTTTGTGCTTCACTGGACAATTTATATCATTGAGATATCAACTTACTTTTAGAAGAACGATCTGCTCATTGTAAGTAAGTATAACAAAGATCGATTAAAATTGAGATCCAATGAAAAATATGTTGAACGCTTTTAATTTTAAATTATAACACATCGTTTACATATTTCGAATGTGCAGCCAATTAATCACTTCACTCGAGTGACGCATCGATAATAATCGATATCGGCGTGGAATCGATAATGAGTTGATACAATAAGGCGCCACCTCTGCATCGGTGCGGGCGCCGGTATTCACTGTGAATACTGATTAGCGAACTTTATGGCAGTGGTTTATACTACCTATAGTAAGTTATAGAATCTAAATCTTGCATTATTTCTTCTACCAAAACTTTAAGCTCAACGACAGAAACATCAAAAATATCGTCATCATCAGCCCGTATCAGTCAACTGCTGGACATAGGCATCTCCCAAGGTACGCCACTGAGCTCGGTCTTCGGCTCTTCTCATCCAACTCCTGCCATCCACTCGGCGCAAGTCGTCGCTCCACCTAGTCGCAGGGCGTCCTACACTTCGTTTGCCAAGTCGCGGTCTCCACTACACGTCTACCCCAACGGTTGTCGGTTCTGCGGCTTATATGACCAGCCCACTGCCATTTCAGCTTGCTAATTCTGCGAGTCGGTGACCTTTGCTCTGTGACGGATCACCTCATGTCAAAAATATATTTACGTCTCTACTGCTGGTTTATCATCATTTCATGGAAAATACACTATCAAGTAAACAGGATTTCTCTATTTCTCATACAAATCATAATTATGATTATTTTCACCCACACTCACATAAATCAAATGAGTTTACGTAATTGAAGTGACGGAAGCAATTGAATAACATCGCACTTGCGTTCAACATCAGTCATTGAATTATCAATTAACGATATTAGGCGGGGAGCTGGTGGTGGGTTCGATCACTATGTCAAACACTACAAAATCTGTTAGTGGCGCCACACGGTTACATTTGCGGTTTTCTCATTAATCTGCATGGGCTTTTTCTGGGATAAAAAGTACTTATTTTATTTGTATAAGCTATCTCCATTTTAAATTTCACTCTAATCCTTTTAGCGATAAGATGTAACAGATATAAATCCCAAAAAACTTCGCATTTGTAATATATGTGTAATTACTGCGATGTGATGTCAAAGACCAAAAAGTTGCAGTTGAAAACTGGGTTAACCTTGTGTAGTTAACATATTTGTCTATTAGAGAAGTATTTGTAGCTATCGATGAATAATATTTGCTTTTGTTTTTGTGAAACACAAATTTCTTATTCTCTTCAAATAAAATAGCAATAATAATTCATCACAAATCAAGCTTTCTTTTCACTTTACAAGCCTAAATTATTATTAACTATTAATTGTCATTTTCTCCGTTCTTAGCAAAAACACCTTGAATTGTTGTATAAAAAAAATGCATTAGTAATCAAATTCGTTAGTGTCTCCTCGCCTACATAAGTGCAACAGGAATCGTTCAATCATATAACCGTTAATAGGTGTTCACTTCAAGACTGGCGCCTTGGTTTATTCGCTAACTATTCATATTGAGTATCAACGCAATTATAAGTTTGTATAATCTGATACGATCTTAGCTTAACCACTGTCCACCGCACCTATTACTACATATTTGATAAACAAAATCGATATTAATCGATACAATTAATCGGTAATGTTATATCTACCAGTTACCAAAGGAACCATGGTGGTCAAGAGAAGTGTTATAAATTAAAATACCATTTTTTACATCTAGGTACATTATTAGTTTATTAGACGACGCAATAGCCGAGTTGGTATTGTCCCTGCTTTCGAAGCTAGCGGTTCCGGGTTCGAATTCCGGTAAGGGCAAACATATGTTTGATGAGCACGAATATTTTTGTTCCTGAGTCTTGGATATTCATATCTAGGTACATAAGTATCTATTTATTTCTCTGTATAAGTATGTACACATATCGTTGTATGTATATATAGGTACAAGTTATAACACAAGTTTCGAGCTTAATTTGGGGCTATGTCAATTTGTGTGCAATGGTCCCCCGATATTTATTATGATATTATTATTTATCAATATAACATTCCGAGAACAAAATATCTCTACAATTTTCGTGCTCTATTTGGAAAGTAAGTTTTTTTGTAAACGTCTCGATGTGCAACTTTTGAATATTTTTTTTATTTTTTATTAACCTATACTGTCCCACTGCTGGGCAAAGGTCTCCCCCATTTCCTTCCAGATACCGCTCCTCAAATGAGTCAAGGTCATCACGCCATCTTTTTCGGGGCCTGCCTCGGCGTCGTCGCCCGTCTTCAGGTACATACCCACTGCGTGATGATCCTTGCCCAGCGATCAGGGTGCATCCGGCTTACGTGTCCCGCCCAGTCCCACTTTAATCTAGCAGTCTTTGAATATGAAGAAATAAATATATTAAGACCACGAAATGCTACTAATATTGTACATGATTTTGTTAATCGTTTTGAAAAAGTCACGAGTTGCAACCACTATTGATTGATCAAAGATTGGGTGCGAAAATTGTCTCTATATTTGTTTCTTTGTCACACTGAATCCTCTCAACTGATTTCAGTGAAATTTGTAATAGAGATAGCATAAGCCCTGGATTGATACTAAGACTGTTAAAGGATAAAGGGATAAAGGTTTATAAGTACGTGATATAGGGTAAAACGCGGGGCGCAAAAAAATAATGTTTCTAACAGAAATTATGACACAGATATTTCCCCAACACCCAGACGTGGACTAAATCCTTACAGGTTCCACCACAGCCATAATTACCATATAATTTACGATTAGACTAATAAAGCTGCTTTAATACAGAATTCACTTAAACTTATAATTGGAGTCATTACACTAGCCCTTTAATTGAATAAAAACATTAACCGACACTCAATCAACGCAGCGCAGGCTCTAGCAGTTACAGATTAATTAGATAAGATTAGTCATTTACATTTTATGCGTAAATACTGAAACAAGCAACATGATTTTAAGATGTACTTTGAGCATTGAAGCTATGATAGCTCAGTGACTTTGGCTTACAACCCGTAGCCATAGGTCAGATTACGGAAAACATCGCGATGAAACCATAGCTTGGTGGTAGGGCTTTTTCTAGTGCTCGCCTGGTTATCTACCACCCTCATGTTAAGAATCTGTCGCTAAGCACCTATCGGTGTGTTCCGGCAGCCCCACAGAGAGCCAGTTCTCTGTCCAGGTGTAGCGTAGCGCCATCTTCGGCCGCATCGTCACTTAACATCAGGTGACTTGTGGTCAAACCCTAACCCTGTAAGAAGTAAAAATCATTATAAAAATCTAACATGAGTTTCATTCCTCCTCACAACATGCCCATACTAAGCCAAACGATTCCCTTTCAGCTTTTCTGTCACTTTCATACTTCCTCTAATACACTCGTTCCTTACCTGATCCATTCTCGTCACACCACACATCCATCTCAACATTTTCACCGCCACTACGTGCAAATATCTTTGAAACGTCTTCTTCATGACCCGGCATTCCAACCCATAAACGGTGGATAGGTCTTATTACGGATTTGTAGACTGTGCCCTTTAAGAGGACGCCGTGATAAACAATGAATCTGAAATCAGCTCCATACAAAAACGCAAGCGAGCTGACTAATGCCGTAAGGTCGTATGCGTCAAAAAAAGGTTTTATCCATTTAAAATGAAAACTATCGTCAATTTTATAGAACTAAACCTGTAGTTATTTGAAAAATGTATATATACCATACAAAAAAAAATTCAACTCTTAAATCGGTTTTGTTTGCCTGTAAAATGAAGATTTTTTTTTAGAGGGCAGTTTTCGACCATTGCTTTTCTGTCATGAAAGTTAACCAATCGTGTTATCCTTCCGACAATTTGATGTCAAAAACATGATCTTTAATGTACACAAATATTAGCTCTGTACGTTTTGTAATTGCTGAGAAAAAAGGAGATCCCTGCAGCCAATATTGTCAATTCCTCGTCTGAACACATGGGCTACCTTTAATCCCAGAAAAATGTTCCTGCGGGATAACGGGAAGACGCGGGGAAACCGCGGGGCGCAACTAGTACATTATATACGAACCTGCGAGTATCCCAAATAGCTAACCTACGTTTGTAAGCACCGCGAGGCCGCTTCAACTACTATTCAAACGGTTTGCTCTCCGCAAGAGTATCTGCGGAATGTGTCACAACGATTGTACTACGATAGTGGGGAGAGATAGCGCCGCTTCAAGTCAATAGTCGCCTTCTGGCGCTCATTTGCATTGTGGCTTATTAGTCGTAGTAGTCAGTTGGTAATCACTGCAAGTTGAAGCAATCTCCTCGATCAGGTTTGCTGCGTTGGGGCGGTTTATGGTTTCTGTAGAGCTGTGGTTGCGGAACGGTAAGGCTTTCCGCACACGAAATGAAATAAATGAGTTAATGCGCGGAACCCTATCTTTTTTTCTAATATAAATGTAGCTCATTTACTCCTTAGAACAACTGATATCTATCAGTTAAAGTTCCGTCAAAATCGGTTCGGCCGTTTCGCAAATTAGTCGGAACAAACAAACCGACAAGTAGACAAAATGTTTAGAAATTATATTTTTGATATATATGCCCAGAATCCAGTTTATATGATTTTTTATATGATTCATATGGTCATATAAGCCGCAGAACCGATAACCGTTGGGGTAGACGTGTTCTTGATTGGAGACCGCGACTTGGCAGACGTTGCGTATAGGATGCCCTGCGACAAGGTGGAGCGACGACTTGCGCGGAGTGGCTGGCAGTAGTTGGATGAGAAGAGCCGAAGACCGGGCTCAGTGGCGTACCTTGGGAGAGGCCTATGTCGAGCAGTGGACTGATACAGGCTGATGATGATGATGATGATGATGAATCCAGTTTATGCGTTAAAAAACTGTTATTTTGATGTTACAAACAGATGATTAAATTTTATTTATTTTGTACAGGATAAAATTCTATGTATTATGTATTTAATTTAGTATTATAGTACAAAAACTAAAATGTCAATTCACTTAAGTAATAAATTAATAACACTTAACATTTAACTACCGCTAAATTATGGAGTTTTTTTTTCAATCAAGCTGTTTTAGTGGTAACAGTTTTTAGTTATAAATAATTGGAACCGTAGAAAAGAAACTTTTTTACATAAGAATAATGTTTTAAATGTGCAAACAAAGTGTTATAAATATTTTATGGAGTGTTAATTAATTTGTAAATCTTGTTCTCTGAAAAGAATATTTTAATAAGTTCGGATAGTTAAATTAAAAAGTTATAAATATAAAGTTAAATTTATATTTTTTGAGATATTTAGATATGTTTTGATTGATATTCTACTATATAAAAATAAGTCGGGTTTTCCTTCCTGACGCTATAACTCCAGAACGCACGAACCGATTTCCACGGTTTTGCATTCGTTGGAAAGGTCTCGGGCTCCGTGAGGTTTATAACAAAGAAAATTCAGGAAAAATTTCAACAGAAAATCGGTATGTTGTGAAATGAAATAAAATTTTTCCTTTTCAAATATAAAACAAAAAAAAAATGTTTCTTCTTCTTTTAATCACCAAACGAAATGTTACATAAAACGAAGCCATCTGGTGGCGAAACGGAGTTCGCTGGGTTTGCTAGTACCTACGATATAAGATAAGACCGCACATTGTAACACTGGCTCTAAGATCTTTCCTTTTATGTTGTTCTATTTTCTGTTGTTGTGGTGAAACGATAAAAAGTTATCTATCTATCAATGACTTTGTAGGTTAGCTAAGGCCGCTCGACGAGTTAATTGCCTACTCTTGCGGTGATGCTTAGGCGGCGCGTTCCGTACTGAGTGCATGGCCGCGGCCCCGTCCGCGGCCCCGTTCGTTTGTGATTGTGTGCGTGAAAAGTGCGTGCGTACACGGCGCCGCTACTCTCGCACACATTCAAACCGGCGGCGGCCGATTTGTATGAAGCTGAACTACTACTCTTTACTATGCTATTATCTTCCTTTTACGATAAAGAGAGGAGAGATAGTCATTACGTAGGTTACGTTCAAAAACCACTAAAACGTACCATTCCTCACGCAAAAACAATGTGTCGAAAAACTGTAACGGATCGTTAGTGATACAACTTTTTTTTTTACTATTTACAGGGTTTGACCACAAGTCACCTGATGTTAAATGACGAAGTGGTCGAAGATGGCGCCACTCTACACCCGGACTGGGAACTGGCTCTCAAGTGAGGCTGCCGGAACACACCGATAGGTGCTTGGCGACAGATTCTTAACAAGAGGGTGGTATTCTTAACCAGACGAGTACTAGAAAATACCCTACCACCAAGCTATGGTTTCATCACGATGTTTTCCTTCACCGAAAGCTCAAGCTCATTGTAGGATTCGAACCCACGTCCTATGGATCGCAAGCCGACGTCACTACCACTGAGCCATCATCGCTATAAAATGTCGTGCCCGGCTTGTAGCTGGGCCATCATCTTCATCATCATAAGGTAAAAACACAAAAGTTTAATTACAAAAGTTTAATCTACATATCCAGTTCTCGTAGACGGCTCTGGCTATTGTAGATTTGGCGTGTCACTACAAATTAAAACCGGTTATAGGCCCCATGAGAAGCCCACTGCTGAACATAGACTTCCCCCCTTGAACGCCACCATGAACGGCTATTAGCCATTTGCATCCATCGGCTCCCTGCAACTCTTACAATGTCGTCGGTCCATCTAGTGGGGGGCCTACCTACAGAACGTCTTCCGGTTCGTGGTCGCCACTCGAAAACCTTTCTTCCCCATCGGATATCGGTTCGTCGAGCGATGTGGCCTGCCCATTGCCACTTCAAGAGAAGCCACACAAAATAAAAATTATCGTGCGAATGTATTTCACATAGGTACTCGAATATTAAATTTACCCGTATTTATCGGAGAAGAACCTCGCAAGAATGTCTAGGTAGTCGCACTTGAGTACTCTCTACTCCAAGATTAACCCATCTATCTTAAATTCTAATATTTCAATGCAAAATAAACACGAGTCCAGTCACGCTACAAAGCTATCTATCCTTCACTTATGTTACATCACACGCGAACAAGGGCAAATCCAGGGAGAGGGTACAGGGGGCACAATCCCCCCCTTCATCCCAGACGGTTCAAATAGAGTAGCTGAGACTCTACTACGTAGCTACTATGTACCTAATAACATTCCTCTCTTAAACAGACGTATTTTTATAGATGTTGTATATCACCGATAAAGAATTAATTCCAAAAATACATATAGTGTCTGTGAACTTGGCAGATTGTTTTCCAGCAGATCACCACGAAAGTGAGTTCTATTCGCATGCACACTAGTTCATAGTTCGTGATACATTTCAAGAATAGTTCTAACAATTTCTAAAGGGGACATTCTTTATTACCTGTGTGGCCCTTGTGCCCCAGAGAGTAGTCCTAGATCCACCCGCACACGCGAACATGCTTTCACAAGAATCCAGCTTAGATAAAACAAGGTGCAAGTTATATTTGCCCCCAGTTACTAAGTAACTATTATTAAAGCTGTGGTGCCTCCAGCCAATTAAGCTTACGATTACGATGTTATGCTATTAGTGTCGTGTCTTAATTCATTGATACGAGATAGGAAAAAATCTATTTGGTCATCATTTTGATTTCATGTGGGCATAGCTTTTAAGCTGGCATGGTTTTTATTAATTTATGTTACGAATATAAACAACAGTGCTAGTGGTATAGGTTGTGTTTGGCTGGTTCTCAAGTGAGGCGACCGAAACACACCGATAGGTGCTAGGAATCAACAAATCATTGGGCAATAACTAAAAATTAAATTGAAAAGACCTTTGACCGCCTGACTAACTAGCTTTTTATACAATTTCATTATATCTATAATGCTAGGGAATTTAATGCCAATATTTATTTGTTTGCACATCAAAATAATTTACCCATACTTTTCTAAAGAGAGAAAGTGAGTTTCTTATTTCTTTCATCAATCAAATAAATGATTTGACAGATTTTTAACTTTTATGTACAAAACACCACTGTAGCAGTGCTGATCCCAAAGAGGTTGCAGTTGTAATCCCCAAGATTCTTACAGGAGTTCTATCGCCATAATATCTACATAACCTATGTGGTCCTTCGAGCCGGATACATTCGTTTTTTTTCCTTCATAAACACTATGACACTCAAGAATAGCATATCTTTCCAACAGAAAACATCCCAACTCACAAACTCTACCTCCTTATAACATTATCCTACAGATTAAGAGCGAAGTTGCATCAGCAAGCTGAGCTTTCACCGGAATCCAACACAACCACAGATAAACAAAGTGCGAGAATGTCTATATTCGCCACTGCCAATTAAGCTGCTGGATTAGTATGTTACAAGAGTATCTATGGCAGCACTAGGCTTAATATTAGCACTAAATCCGGACGTTGTAGCAGTTAAAGGAGCCAGTTTGGATCGAGTAGGTTTCATTTTGTTTGGGTCGTAAAGTTTGTGATTCTGAAATAATATTTTGCGTTATAATGCAAAATAATGTTGTAACATAATGTTTGTACGTGTTGTCGTCGGTCGGATTACGAAAGTGTGTATCTCAATTTGAACAGATGTAATGTGGGGCGAGAATGTGCTTTTTTTAAGGTCCCAACTTAGGCCTTAAAGCTTATACGGGTGTTATGTATGAGCATAATTTGGGGAAATAACTATTTGGAGTTTGTTGAGTCTTGTTTTTGAAACAGATTCACCTATACCTACACTGAGAAAAAAATTCTGACTTTCCTTCTGAGTCTTTACCATCCAAGACCGTTTCCTTCCTTATTTTGTATTAGATTTCCTTCTGAATCACAATTCCTTCCCGTTTGACTCAGAAGGAAAACGGTATTTCGGAAGGTCTTTTTTCTCCGTGTATATATCATGAAGTTTTTCTTAAATCTTGATATAACTCTGTCTATCACGTCGGGGTCACTAAATGTGGGGTCCAGGTTCGAAAACAAATACAAATATTTCACTTGTTGAATCGCACTGGCCGGCACTGGTGGCAGCCGCAAGCCGTTCGCCCGCGCGAACCTACCTATTGAGTTATGTTCACATTTCTGTTTTAGTTTCTATGCGGCACGCCACACGCTCAAGTTTTTTTACTTTTTTGTAAATAACTTAATTGTAGTCGAGTAAATGTCATTGAATAGATAATTAATACTAAACAATATAGGTGTGAGTAAAATCAAAAACGTAACACGTTTTAGGAGCATCAGTATTATTAAATCATGATTACAATTTCACCTGTAAAAAGTTTTTTTTATTGAATTTTTGGAAAATGTTCATTTTTTAGGTACATGTAATGGATATAGAGCTCTTAGTGTTTCTAAGCTGTGGCTCATGTACTTCTACAGTTTCCACAGAACTGAACTTAGGTCCTGAGTCCACCAAGCTAATCTAAACAGCCCTTAATTCGCAAGTGTCAGCTTATGCAAACTCCAGGCTTATTCAATTAGTTATCATTGATTGATTCGTTATCGGAAACGTGTTGCAACCAATTTAGTTGGGATCTCGTTAGAAATTGTAATTTGAACATTTTGAACACAAAATTAGATTAACAAATGGCTTTTTTGAAGTTAAAGGTTTAAGGCTCTGTTCTTAGTAGCCTTACCTCGCAGGCTACAGAGGGTGCCGAGTGATGCCGATCTAGGAATAACTAAAATGTTAAGAAAATCAATCAAATTAATGAAGAATGGACTAAAGGTACTAATAAGTCGGAAAATGGAAAATGAAAATGATCGTAACTTTAAAAAACGGGTTTTATTGTCTTTTTTTTATTTATTTAATACAAGCATACTTACAGAGAAAAACCCAATTTGAAGCATGACTTTGTAACTCAGCTCTTTGATTTTACTTATAGTAGCAATAAGCTTTTCTTGGTACAAAATTATATATAGTTTTTGTCATATCTATTTTCAGATAAAATACTACATATTCGACATAAAATTTGGATTTACAACATGTCTTATAGACAGTTTTATATAAAAATAGCATAGACATTATCATTATTTGTCAATAAATATTTATGCCTGCTTCATTTCAACATTATCACTAAATTTATTTATAGCGAAATTGTTAAATATACAACAAAAAGGTGACCTACGAGCATCCGACAAGAACGAATTATATATTTGAATTGTAAATGAAATGGCAGTTCTAAAAATAAACATTTGGCTTAATTTTGACATAATGAAACCTTGCTGGTCTAATGCTAAAAAGTTTTTGCATAATAAAATATAATTAATCACCATAAGTTGATCACCACCAACCTTGACCACCAAAATCTTCAAGAGTCAAGGGTATGTGACGTCACTAAACCTACATCGAAAATTAGACTGAGAGTTGAATCCCAACGGTGGCGACTGATTGAATCGGAGCAAGTTCTTTAAAATCCCAACATTTTTAGTCATCTAAACTAGTCTGATATTTTTCTAAGATTTCGTTTCATTTGGACTTGAAAGTTAGCTGACGACAAATCTTGGATGTCACTTAGGATTTTGTTGAGGTTTAAAGGATTTAGGTACTAACTTTATGGAATCTAATAGTGGGTACAGCAATTTACATTTGCTTTGTTATTGTTATTGTTAGGGATTGAAATGAAAACACTGCGATACGTCTAACAAGAGAGAATTGGAAGGTGCGTTTTAGCGATACGGCGTCGAAAAAAGTAATTTTAAAAAGAAATCTAAATTTTTTGCAGCCTACGATGTTGTGTCTCAGATCACTACTCTGTAACTACCTACATTTGAAGTTTATAAAAATATCTCCGCGCACCCTCCAAACTCAAACTTTATTTATTAAGTTCCAAAAAGGGCCACAGATGGCGTTACGGGTTTAAAAACACAAGTTTTCTTCACTAATAGTTCCGTAAAAACATAAAGAAAGAAACAAAAAATAAAGTTGTATAATTAATAAAATAATAATGACGTGCGTCGCCTACAGTTATATTCACTTTTTTTAAGCTATTAATATTTTTGCGTGCATTTTCATAGATATCTCGACAAACTTTCATTATTTTAATTTCTTTAAACTTAGTCTTTAGAGATTTGGGTGATTTGGGGAGTGGGAGACGGTGAGAAAGCCTTAAATTTAAAACAATTATTGCGAGGAAAACCTTCGTATTAATTACCGTGCGTAATCTATTTATAGTCAATGCTAATTGAATTTATAATTTTATTTAATTAAAATCACCAAATTAATCTAAAAATAGAATTGCAAAAATGGAACCTACAAAGCTAATAAATAAAGATTTATTTATTCGATTTTTTCAACAGTCTTAATTGCAACATCTTTAATGTATAATTTTAAATGTATGTGAATACGATTAATGCTGCCTACCTTGAATTTGCGATGACAATGCGTGCTATATTTTTTCATTACATACAAAATAGAATAAAAAAGTTTCAAAAAATAATAAAAGGAGATAAACCGCTAACAGTAGGAAATGTTTTACTGGTATTGTAGGAGTTTTGTAATGTTTACGACACAGCAAGTTCAAGTTAAAAAAATAACTTAGAAATCAGGGGAAACACGACGTGTTACAGTGTCACTTTTAAAATATCCTCGTTTATGTGCGTCAGTGTCACTCACACGCGAGTTTTGAAGAACTCTATCAATAAATCTTTGTTTCCCGCTACATCCGTATCCGCTTCTTTGTTTCCATTTAAAAATATTATCGATCACTTTTAAAAAAGCATTGACTTACAAAGTGAACTGTCATCTATATTTTTTTTTTGTTTTGTTATGGCATCACACGATTAGTGTATTTGCCAGTGTCAAGTAGGTTTTGTAGTTTCAAACTCAGAGAGTTGAATCAAGTTTAAATGATGATGATGATGAGATGAAGAGATGAGGATAGTGTTTAAGTAAAGTAGTGGGGCTTTACTTAAACTTTACACGTACTTTTTTTTGGAGCAACTCGAAAAGTCCCTTTACAACTTTATTTTAATTTCCCACACTCGTACACATTAACGAACACATAATGGTTAATAATCCACCAATATTACACATTATCACTCGAAGAAACACAAGTTTTGGAAATGAAAACAACATTTTCACGTTGACAATTCGATTGCCGCCAAAAAAGTCTCGTCATCTATACTATAAATACTTGTTTGTATGCATTGATGTACCAAGGGATGGGATGTCAGATTCTTCACTTAAAAACGTAAAAACCAAAAAAGGACAAAACGAAAGAAGAGGGCTAATCACACGCCATTCTCCTTTTAGTCACGTGTGTGTGACATGGTCAGTCAAAGTTGCACAAGCTGATAAATGTTATTGAGGCCTTTTTTGGCGGCAATTGAGTTGTCAACGTGAAAATTTTGTTTTTATTTCCAAAACTTGTGTTTCTTCGAGTGATAATGTGTAATATTGGTGGATTATTAACCATTATGTGTTCGTTAATTTGTACGAGTGTGGGAAATTGAAATAAAGTTGTGAAAGTGACTTTTCAAGTTGCTCCAAAAAAGTCCGTGTAAAGTTTAAGTACAGCACCACTACTTTACTTAAACACTATCCTCATCCCATCATCTCATCATCATCATCACCATCATCATTTAAACTTGATTCAACTCTCTGAGTTTGAAATCTTTTATACTTGACACTGGCAAATACACTAATTGTGTGACGCCATAACAAAACAAAAAAAAAATGTTATTGATTGACGGCTTTTTTGGCGGCAATCGAATTGTCAACGTGAAAATTTTGTTTTAATATCCAAAATTTGTGTTTCTTCGATAATGTGTAATATTGGTGGATTATTTATTAACCATTATGTGTACGAGTGTGGGAAATTGAAATAAAGTTGCGGAAGTGACTTTTCTAGTTGTTCCAAATAAGTCTGTGTAAAGTTTAAGTAAAGCGCCACTACTTTACTTAAACATTATCCTCATCCCTTCATCTCATAATCATCATCACCATTTATACCTGATTCAACTCTCTGAGTTTGAAATATTTTATACTTGACACTGGCAAATACACTAATGGTGTGAAGCCATAACAAAAAAAAATGTTATTGACATTTGACATGATTTGTTTTTTTTTCATATCAAAATATTTTAGATTGTTTAAATGTTTATAACCTTACACATGCAACCTCGTTTATAGGTTAACTTAGTGCCTACACGGAGAAAAAAGACCTTCCGAAATACCGTTTTCCTTTCGAGTCAAAAGGGAAGGAATTGTGATTCGGAAGGAAAACTAATACAAAATAACGAAGGAAACGGTCTTGGAAGGTAATGACTCAGAAGGAAAGTCAGAATTTTTTTCTCAGTGTAGTACTGATGCACTCTATTTGGCATGTTTGCATTAGACCCGACGTCTAGTCGTGTTATTTGTACGTTAGAGTTTAAGTATTTTTTTAAAGCACTGTGTTTCTAAACAACATAATATAAAAAGCTTATTCATTCACTTTCATCTCAATAATTCATTTATCAAATATCTCAAATAAATTATAGATTCTAAATCAATTAATAAATCTTGCAATTCATCAGATTAAGCTCTCAAATCAATTTAACAGCTAATAAATCATTTTGATCACTCATTGGTAGTTGGTAGATGATCACTGGGATCGTATTACAAGAGCTATTAATTATATTGCCTCTAAAATAATGATAGATAGGTGTAATAAAGAAGCAGGTATAATAGAAAAACTTCATATCAATTTCAATATCTGTTTGTATAATATATATAAAGTAATATCTCTTGAATTGTGGCTGGCAGTGGTAGGATGAGAAAAGCCGACGACCGGGCTCAGTGGCGTACCTTGGGAGAGGCCTATGTCCAGCAGTGGACTGATACAGGCTGATGATGATGATGCTGATGGTGGATCTTTGAATTATCATCGCACAAAACATCTTGAGGAAACCGGCATGCCCAAGAACAGCAACATTCCTAGCAGTGGGCACTTAATAGGCTGACGATGATGATCTATTGAATTTACTAACAAAAACTTATATAAATGCTAAAACAAATGACGATCAATTATCTAAGTGACATTTAACTTCTTTTTTAAACTTTTTACAGGGTAGCGTTTGACCACTAGTCACCTGATGTTAAGTGACGATGTGGTAGACGGTGGCGCCACGGTACGTATAGGTGCTTGGAGACAGATGGTAGATGGTTTTTCAATGTACATTGAAGTTACATACATGTCGATGAATGTTATTTAACAACAGAAATATAGCTATTTTTATATATCTTTGCCAGGTTTTAAAATATTTATGACATTCTCATAATCTATTTGTACCTAATGACCAGTTGAATCATAAAATAAACATTTTTTTTGTAACGATAAGCAGAGGCGCCGCGTTATCGCAAAGATATCAAATTACAAGAATTATGATGTCAATACAAAATTGGAGGTGTGTATTAGAAAGGCGCCGGTGACGTCAAAAAACATGAAAGATAAAAAAAAACTAGATTATAGACTACTACAAAGGAATGTTACGATCTAAAGGACATTGGAATATGATGTCAGAGTTGTTAGTTTGCAGAAACGTGACGAATCAGTTTTTTTTTACACGGTTGGGGTCAGAATTCCAGTAGCAGTCTCAAAAATCAATACCATTATGGTTAGGAAAGGGTCCGGATGCTCAGTTCTCATTGGACTTCAATTCGACCGAAGAAGCTGTGGGTGGGGCTTGGAAATTGGGTTAAACATGCGCAGTTCGCTTTTCGTCAGCCATCTTTCTTTTCAATGGAAACTTCTCTATAAAATATATACATACACGTCAGGTTATCATATAATATATGTTATGTAACATCATAATTATAAGCAGATCCACTTTAAAAAAACCGGAAGTTACAAAAACAAAAAGCAATTCAGTACTGTACCTTATACGATTAAAATTACTTTCTAAACGTTCCAAATATTCCAATACTCCGATTTCACCGAGATCACCCGAAAAATTCCAAGCATTATCTGTGCATATTTCCGAGCGAGAACCGAAAGGAGGAAAAATAAGGAACGCTCTTACATATACTCTGACATTCTAGTCCATCTGAAATCGTAGCATTTGGTATGGTGCGAGAATGGAGACGAGAATTCTTATTGACTTAATAGTTCTCTCAATGATGCATTGCAACAAAACCTGATGATTTACACCCCAGTCTTAGAGCATAACGTCACCACTTCTTACGAAACCCATTGGCACTCTTCACAGCAATGCGCCAGAAATAGTTAAGGCAAATTGCTCTGTCCACTAGGTATTTATTTGTCATGAGTTAAGCCATTATTCTAAGGCACCATGTGGAGAATAAGTTACACTAATGACCGCTCATTTACAATCTTGGAGGTCACCTGGGTGGTTCTCTAGACTTGGTTCAGATAAGTTATGTTGCTACTTACGACATAAAGCGGCAGCTTCCAGTTTATAGGAGCGCTGGGGTGTTTATAAATTCAGCGGCTGCCATAAAGTTGTGTGAAATATTGATGTAATACGATATTAACAAGGTTTGCAACTTCATTTTCGTCTTTATTGGAACTTGGGTATACATGTATGACAAGAGATGTGGCGCGGTGGCCCACCCAAGCACAGGTTTTGACCTTTTCAGGTGGCTCTAAGTCATTATCACCATAATGTTTTTGATTAAATTGGGTCACAATAGGGTCTTGGCTGAAAATCAGCGCTGTGGATTCGTTCATAGCTTATGCTGAGCCAAGTCCATTTTGGTACTGTAAACAGCAGCAGTGTTCGCACCATCACATAGTATTAATGGCTTATGCATAATCTTACTGTTTATTTTGTGCGTTTCTTTCTCTTGTGTGCAGTTTTTCCACATAAAGTCTTTCTCTCTCTCTCTCTCTCTCTCTCTCTCTCTCTCTCTCTCATTAACCACAGTTTTTTTTTGAGTTGCATTTTTCATAATTATTTACAGTGTAGCGTAATTAATGCGTTTGAACACAAGTCACTTGATGCTAAGTGATGATGTAACGATCAAGTCTGACTTTGGCGATTATATTTAGCGAGTGTATCGCGGTATGTCATGTGGCAACGTGAGCTACGTTGTTACCAAACGGCTGAACCAATTTTGATTTAGTGTTCTTTAAGGTGATTTGACCTAGAGAGTCCTCAGCTATGATAGTCGAGGGTTATTGAAACTTTTAAGTAGGTTGTGAATTTACCTATTTAACTCGCTTTCGATTTCCCCCGTCTACAATCCCTAACAGGTGTGTTGTTGTTGGCAGGAGTGCGATGTTGTCGCGACGGTGGTAGAGGGTCGAAGGGCGGCCGGATGCGGCCCGCGCGCGCCCGTCCGCCCGCCGCCTCCGTCACCTAGCGCCGCGCGCGCCCCCGCCGCGCTGCGACTATGCGCATGGCAAGCGCGCTGCCCACTCTGCTCGCGGTAAGCAACAAAACTACACATTCAAACAAAAACAGCAACAACAATTTTATCAATTTCAATTTTAAAACATTTTGAGGGTTCCGTACCTCAAAAGGAAAAACGGAACCCTTATGGGATCACCTAGTTGTCAGTCTGTCAACACCCTTTTTTTCAAGAACGCGTTGAGGTATCAAGTCGAAATTTATATCAAATACTCGGCAATACGGTCTCTTTCAGCTGTTAAAAAATTAACCTTGCAAGTCAACGGTTTAGGTCGCATATTTTAGCATACCTATTTTGCGATTTCACAAGGTAATCAAAACTTAGAGGGTACTTTCCGTTGACCTACACTCATGAAATTGATGCTAGGTCTTACAGCACACTTAAATGAAATATTCTGAAAACCGGAAAGATGTAGTTTCATAACAAGGAAAAAACAAGTTTGAACGGAACCCTCAGTGCGCCAGTCCAACTCGCACTTGGCCGGTTTTTTTTATATGAACCCAATATGTGGGAAATAAGCTGACGGTATGCTTGATGCTAAGCGGTCACCGCCGCCTATGGACATCTGCAACGCTAGGGCCGTTGTCAATGCTTTACTTGGCGAACTGTCTTCACACCTATCTTGAAGGAATGCATTTTGTAGCACTGTGGAGAGCTCTATTCACATTTTGCAAATAATATTGTGCGGGAGAAAGGAGCACATAAATCCTATGACATCTTTTTGGGCCTAAGTTTAATAGCAGTGTCTGTGTGTATCTGAATAATCCATTGCACTGATAGTTTTTATTGCATAGAGTGATCCCAATTATCGGCGACCTCCAACTCTTGGGCCTTCTATAGCCGGTTAGCCATCGCAGAGATATTGGTTCGCTCTGTATGTTCTACCGAATATACTCATCGCGAATACGCTCATCCTACCATCGCGGTTTCATTATCGAACATCTCGTCAGCGGAATAAAGCTCATCCACAATCGAGGCCTAAAAATCCCAATCCATCCCTTTCTCCCGCATACTTGCAAAATGTGTAACGAGCTTCCTTCAGATTACAGTCTTTCAAGATGGGTAGAGAAAGAGTAGAGAGTTCTTCAGGGTCAGCCATGCGTCGGCAACGCTTCTATAGTGGTGCAAATTTCCAAAGACGACGATAAGCGCTTACCTTCAGGTGGGCTGCTTGTTTACCACTCTATTATACAAAAAAGTTCAACTATGCCAACGGCAAAATGTCCTCTATAACAATAATGACATTGCAGTACAAATATGTAGACCGCAGAGGATAAAAGCGGCCCATTCCCGTTTTTCTCCTTCCCGTAGGTACCTACTGTTCATTCTTTACAGAGAAATCACGACAAAGACCGGATGAGCTGAAGCATTCACGACTCGTTACCTATTTAAGCATTTTCCGCTTTCTCACGCATCGTTGATGCTTGTTCGTTCGTGTAATTAACAGCAATTGCGATAACATTTCTTTGTTCAACTCTTCGCGGGTTATGTGTTCTGAAACATGATGCATGTTAGTAATCGATTAGGTCGTCATACCGTTTCAGTCTATTGTTAGACACATGCCTTATCCAAATGACACCACTGATCTAGAATCTTTCCTCATTATCAATTTATCAGCCACTGCTGAGACACCGGCATTTTCGTAGGTATATAGGCCCATTTTCTCATACCACCCCTGTTCAAAAATATTGATGTGTGGAAGACGAACCCGATATAATTTAAAATTATATGTAAGGCCCTGGACAGACAGAGATCGTGTGGTGTTCTTTAATACGTTTTTGTATATTTGAAAAAAAAAACGAATCTAGGTCACATTGTCACTTCATCACAGATGACACAAAATGGTCAAATACAATTTCCACTACACGTCTCTAGACGCCAGTCACTTTGCGTATATTGTCAGTAGTCAGTACACTTCGATATATGTATAACTAAACAGCCATTATTATTATTATGCAATATCTTTGGACCAGGAACGTCATTCTTTCTCTCTCTCACACACACCTAAATAACTATTGAGAGTAGATACTTACCTACCTAAACACAATCCTTAGAGGCAATGGGCCTTATCGTAAATGGTTGTAATCATACCTTTCTTCCACGAAGGCCGAACCGAATAATTACTGTTACAGTTAGTACCTGTCGGTCACAAAGCGTTTCTGATAAAATTGATACAAAAATAACGACTTAAAACTAGTTAAAAGTGAATTGACGTCTCTGGGTATATCTATATACGGCCTATGCGAGCTATGGTAAGGGCTATGCTTGGAGTTTCTCTGAGAGATCGAAAAAGAAACTAGGTGATCCGTCAAAGAACTAAGGTCAGAGAAGCTCACAAAATTAGCAAGCGGAAGAGGCAGTGGTCTGCTCGAGTATAAGCCGCAGAACCGATAACCGTTGGGGTAGACGTGTTCTTGAGTGGAGACCGCGACTTGGCAAACGTAGTGTTGGACGCCCTGCGACTAGGTGGAGCGATCACTTGCGCCGATTGGCAGTAGTTGGATGAGAAGAGCTGAAGACTGGGCTCAGTGGCGTACCTTGGAAGCAGTGAGCTGATATGATCATGATTATGAAATCATAATCAACATCATTCTGTTGTGTTGTACTCATGTACGGCCTTCGAAAATGAGGTAGAATTAAAATTGATTCTCGATTCTCTTGATACTTGAAACTTGTATAATCTATATCTTATCTATTTGAATCATCGTCATTATTAACGGCAAACGTTAGTAGACTTCATTTTGGTTTCAAAACACGTCACTGAGCCGGATTTTGAACTCTTTATCTATCAGTTGCCACATTGCATTGGTTGATTCTTGAGATATCCGGTAACTAATAGGTATACGTCTTATCTCTCGAGTCTATTTTATTATCAGTGCAGGTTCGGTGTAAATATTACAAATTCTTCGTGTAAAAGTCTTGACGCACGTAGTAAGTACGTATTGTCACTACGCAAGATGTTGAACCAGCAAAAAACAAAATAAAGTTCATTTTATTTGATTTATTAGTCCGTTTTATCATCACCAGCCTGTATCAGTCCACAGCTAGTCATAGGCCTCTCCCAAGGCACGCCACTGAGCCCGGTCTTCGGCTCTTCCCAGCCAGCCAGTGCTCTCCTTCAAAAATAAATTACACCACCTAAATTAATTACTATTTATTATTACGTTGGAATTTATTGATGGCGACTACAAACTCTTCATTACAAGTTACTAATTAACCAAGTGTAATGAGTACATTAATTTAAATGCCACACCTGCGACGCACACAGCTTTATCTGACCTAGGTTAGTGCAATTAGCTTTAAATTTGTAAATAATGGGCCTATTCATTAACTCGTCTACGTATCTGTCATGTTTCTGGGTACCAATATTTAAAGGGCGCCAGTTATAATTGTTGTTATAATAGTTTCATAATATTTAATCATCCGAGTGGCCAACCCAGGTATCGCTGGAAAGACAGAGTAACGAAGGACTTGCGCGAGCTCCAGGTGGAGGACTGGCAGGAGGTGGCGCAGGACAGGCCGAAGTGGCGTCTTTTGTTATCGGAGGCCAAGACTCACATTTGGTCGTTGCGCCATCTCAGTTAGTTATTAATATTCGTTATTATAATCAGCCTGTTTCAAGCCACTGTTGAATATAGCTGAGAATTGGCCTGAAACAAGGTCTTCGCTCCACCTAGCTGGAGGACGCACTACGTTCTCCAAGGTGCAGACCTCTTTTGTGGTTATGTCAATATGCTTAAAAAAATATCAGTAATAATTATGGTTATTTTACTATTATAATATTGTAAATCGTTTTTTTTTTTCTCCATAATATTATACTTTTTTTTTTTATTATACCTACGTACTTTTAATTTGAAAGTCATAAAACTACATGCCATGTTTGTTGTTCTACTAGATACAAACCTCAAAAATAATAATCCGCGTTAGAATCAGTTTAAAAATTCCTGCGTGTATCGTAGCGCTTTTTCAGTTAGCAACACAATCATTTTAGATTTACGCGTCTTCCACAACTACCATCGATTATTTTACGCACCACTTATCTATCAAAGAAAAACGCTGAATCAATACAGCTATGCATTTTTCGCCATAATTATAATTCTGATACAATCATGAATGTCGCGACAGTCGATGAGCGAAAACCCAATGGCATTTCAAACTAGTGTGTACGCTTCATGCGATCCATCTATCGCTCGTGGCAGTATGGCACTGACCGCAGCCAACGGTAGTCGTCTACGAAAAAAAAAGTAGCTCTATGAAAAGCGCGCGCGTTCGGATTCGTAATTCAAACATGAAAATTAACTCGACGAAGTTTTGTTAACGGTTAAGTTTGACAGTTCGAACATGAAGTGGTCACGTTATTTTGTGTTATAGCAATTTCAAATGTGTGTGCTGACCTCAAATTTTATGTATGATTTATTCAAGTCCTTGGACAAATTTATTTTTGCTCATGGCAATTAACATGGTGAGTGGGTCTAATTTATTATTTTTCTTTTATATATCCTTATTACACTTAATGTTGTCATTAAGATGCTGCAACGTCAACATTTTCTGTTACTACCTAACATAGATACGTTAATAAATGAAATAGTTGCTTTAAATAATTTTACACTAAACATAATAAATTTTCGTTTAATTTGCCTAATGGAAAGTGTAGACTCGATGAAATCATGTTTACAAATTATAAATATTATAATAATTTGAACATAACTTCAGATCAATTTAAGTAACATTATCATTAAAACAATTTGTTTAAATTAAAGTAGAATTATGGGAAGTAAATATTTTTTAAATTAATGTTTTCAATTTATTAGAAATATATTGCTTAAGTTGCTACAGCGGCATTTTTTTAATTTAAAGCGTTTATGTAGTTTCAATTATCAATCAATGTTTAATTTAGCGAACACAAAAATACAAAAATCACTTAAACATTTTGATTATGTAAAAAAATTACGCAATCGCGCGTAAATTTTAATCCACCCCGTGGGGAGTAGATAGATAGGTACAAAATGACATGATGGCGTGCAAAGGGACCTGTGACATATTGGCATGTTCAGCAGTGGACTTCTTCCGCCTGTTGATGATGACGTTTCCACCGCCAGCGAAATGCTTACAAAACTAAGAATCTCAGATAATGAAAACATTTAACAATTTCTTACATTCTCAAGGCGGAAGTTTTAACGAAAACTTTAACGGCATGTTAAAATAACTTCGCTTTGATTTTGGTGTTAACACACTTCTGTCAGTCTATATCAGACATGATTAAGATGTGTAATGTATATTATATGTAATGTATAATTTATTTTTTTTTGACATTTTGATAAAACGAGCAATTCGCTCAACTACTGCTGGTAAGCATTATATACGCTTGCCCATTACAGTTCGTAGTGCCACCCAGATAGTTTATAATTCGACTAGTTGTGCCCAAGCGTCTTCCCGTTATCCCGCAGGAAGCTTTTCCGGGATTAAAAGTAGCCTATGTGTATTACGTGGTAACAAACATTCACACACACATACAAACTTTAAACTATAATATTAGTAGGATAGGATGGGATAAGTAGGATACAAATTTTTTTATGTTTGGATGCTAGGTGTAATTTCCTAAACTACTGATCCCATTCCAAAATCTCTTTCTTTAGTAGGAAGCTACAGTTATCCCTAGGTGTCATAGGCTATATTTTATTCTGATAAAGTAGAGTTTTCAGTAAGAAATCATGGTATTTGTAAAACAAGCCGGATAAAAAGCCGGATTTTTCATAGTTTCGAGAACACTTCCGGCTGACAATATCTTTGCCTCCCCGTGCTAAGCCAAGGCAGGTCGCGACCACAAAATAATAAGGTCGCGACCACAGATTAAAAATATCGCTACCACAGAATAAAAAAGTCGCGACCACAGATTAAAAATATCGCTACCACAGAATAAAAAGGTTGTGACCACAGAATAAAAATATCGCTGTTTCGCTAGTAGTACTCGTGCATTATACACGCATAGTTTGTAGTTTTGTATCTACCTAGCAACATAAGTAGCAGCTTACACTCAATATTATCGAAACATGCGTAATGGACAGCATTAGACGCATGCTTTCACGCTACACTCTTAAAATAACACCTAGTACATTTACAAATACCTCTACATGCTTTACAAAGGTTCTCGTTGCCTAAGGTCAATGTATCGAAAGTGCCTAGAGATGTAACGAGAAATGGTTTGGCCGGATAGATGTATACTAGACCCGATAAAAAGAAATGTAAATGTTATCGCTATGATGTAGCAGACTGTGCCAATTGGCCGGATAACTTGACATGTTAACAACTTAGTAATGAGAATAGTCGGTGCCACTGCTGTACAAAAACTTTTCCAATGTTACGTAAAACGGCAATAAACAATTATAAGGACTCATCCAACTCACTTTTTGGCGACACTAAAACTGTCAATGTGAACAAAAACATGTTCGTTTTAAAATTTGTCTCTCTGCGAGTGGTAAAGTGTCATATTGGTGGACCTTAAAATAAAATAAAACGTCCAACCAGAGGAATGGGAACAGTCGACAAATCGCGATGTAACTGAACTAGCGAGAACTGGTGCAAACTGAAAAAGATTATCGCGTGAATCGATTTAGTTCACCAGTGCCAATGTCACGACCACTAGAAGGTTAGCCCGGTTAGTAACATAGGTTTTTTATATTTACCTGTGAATGTAAGAGAATAATATACCTTAATTGACGTATTAGCTTTTGCTTAAAAACACGTAATTTAAAAAACTGCGATTAAAATTGAGCCTAATGATTGTATTTTTGTCTTATTAAGTACCTATCTATTTATTTGTGGATACTTCTATGGAACTCCAATCTAATGCCTTTAATGGCTATTAAGTAATTTAAATATAACTTATGTTGCTAGGTAAAGTTACGTTATGTTTACTATTATAATATAGATATTCAATAAAATGATGATCTATGATGATGGTCTATCAGATACAAACATTTTGATTTTGATTAGAAACATTGTAGAAATATTTAAAAATATCTTGTGGATAAAATTAACAGATATTTCAAACATTTAAATTACATACGAACTAATTAAAAATGTTAATCTTAAGAAGCAGGTGCGCAACTTTCTCGTGATAAATATTAAAATGTTAAATTAGCACTCAAAGCTGTACTAAAAGTGATAAGAGCAACGGGTTTTTAACAAATCGGATCGCCCAAATGTTCCCTTTTAATAGCTCATAAACACGCTGTAAAATTGGTTTTATCTATGGATATAGAAAACAAACATAACATTTGACATCAAAAATCGACACTAAAATAGAGGAAAATAAAGTCGAAAATAAATCAATTAGATAGAAAGTAAGAACTTTTAGAAAAAATTTTGGTAAATCATAATTGTATTACCATAACGAATTGACTCATATATATAAATGTCATAAATTATTTTTAAATTACGTACAATAAAATAAATTGTAGATCAGATTTAAAAGATGTTTTCAATTTTGATGTTGTAGAACGTCTTAATAATAATATAGGATTTTAGACGACTATATAATTATAATTATTAATTACTTAGTGAGTTCTGCTACGTAGAAACGTGTTGTATGACACGTGTAAGGTATAAAAATAAAGACGTTTAGTCTAACAAATTAAGCTAAAAAATTAATTAACCAAAATTTGTATATAACAGTCAAAGAGACGAGCTCAATGCCACATACAATTTTAAATCTTTATTGTCGTTATTGTTACATCATGTTAGACGGCGAAAGCCAATTACAACAAACAATAACAGTAACAGTTGAAGTAACAGGTGGCACTGCCTTTGTCAAAGGCAACAGGCATGCGTGATCTACCCATCTTTCTTGACATACAACCTGCCACTCCCATCACTTAGATGGGTAATACAAAACTAGTCTAAACAAAATTCGCTGCCGCATATGTTTGTTTGGCTTCGCCCGGATGTTGATTTCCCAACAAACTTTAAAATACAATTTATTTGTGAATCCCTACACTGCTAAAGGACCTTTGGTGGTTCCTTTTGTAGCTTCCGCCAAATTTCATGTCTCGAGGACCAGTGGTTGAGGCTGTGAGTTGATAAGTCAGTGAATCAGTCTGGATTTTGAATTTTAGTACGTAGATACACGTCATGCTCTCTATCTAAATTAAAAATGACGTTTTGGTTATGCAACTATGCACCTATCAAGTTTTCAAACTCTAATAAATTCATAAAATACGGAATCTTTTTCGCTTGATGCATAAATCTATACTTCATCGTGCTTTATCAATTTATACTCTAGCTGCTTTTAGCCTATCTAAAGTGTGGCTCGGAGTGGTTTGTTGGTAGATGCAGACAGACCTACCACACACCACACTTTGCAATCCATTTGAATTGTTTATTTGAAATAGGCATTTGAAGTTTAACTATTTATATTGAAAATAATATTATTCTCAGTCAAGCATGAATATCTGATCGTTATTGAAAATTAAAATCTGTCACGGTAGCACGCTCTGCAATTTGATGTAATAATCTATACTGTTTGTTAATATGCAAAGAAGATTTTCTGAAGCTGCAGTCTAAAACGTGATAAAACCTCATTTGACAGGATTGAACCGATTTTGTCAGACTAATAAAAACGTAGTGCGCGAAACCTGACAATTTATTGTTATTTTATTGGAATTGATTAAATAATGTTTCAAATTACTACCTTGTTTAAAGTATCAGCGTATTATTTTCTAAAAGTAATATACAAACCTAACGGCAACAAACATTACACTGATGCTTTGTCAATGACTCAGTCCATATTTTCACGTTCATCCATCAATACCTGAAATGCAGACCATAGTAATGTATCTATGTAGTTATGTGTCACTCTTTAAATATTTTTTTTTTTTATTTTTTCTTTATAATACCTAATATATGTTATTATTTCTCCTCTATATCTGTGAACGTTTATGTAACCGCATAAAGAGAACAAATCCCTATAATTCTCATGCTCAATGTCTAAATGTCTTCTCCGTTGACATAATGACATCACCACAAACAATACCTGCATCAATCTTAAATTTATCGATTCTCGATCACATATCGATTATGCGGATAATCAAGAATCGAAGCGGCAAGTAAGGGTTATTAGCACACAATTTATCATTTTGCGTCGTTTCTCTGAGATTCAATGAATGATCTTCGTTATGTAAATATGCTATGTAATTGTTTTTCCCCCGTCACGGTGTGTTTGTTACATTAATTTATTGATGTACACGTGGTATTCCATGTTTATAATTTGTATGGAAACCCATTGTTGTGGGATGATTTATATTGTTGTATGACAGTGTAGACGGTCATTAGAGTTATTGTTTGTTAATGCGATTGTAAAAGTAGGAGGTCCGCTAACTGATCAAGATACATACATTTGCATTGTAATTAGCTCTTGTTATGACTTTGAAAGTGTATGTCAGTACTCAGCTTGCTTTCTGAAACAACGATGAATTTCAACTTACATAAACAAACATAATAATTCAAATGTTAACTAGCGCATTCATTTATAAATAATGGTGTAATGTGTCTTTATAGTTTTGCGAACATATTATCATCTCTTTCAAATCTGTTGCATGCACAACTTCAAATTAAAAGTTGTCTAGTTAATGAATAAATGTTTAGTCTAAATTATAACATCATGGTTAATTAAAAGAGTTCTTAAAGGTCGGCAACGCATCGGCAACTCCCCTGGTGTTGCAGATGTCCATAGGCGACGGTGACCGCTTACCATCAGGCGGGCCGTGAGCTTGTTTGCTAACCTATTACATAAAAAAAAAAACAAAAATTAAAAAATTACATTGAGTAGTATCAATTTTTAGCAAGTAAACATTGTCGGTATCCGGCTAAATAGCGAAAAGTGGCCGGATAGACCGAAAACCAATAGTGGCGACACTAATCAATCAATTTGTGTGAAGACTGAACATAATTTTTCTCTTCTAATTTTTGTATTAAATTGTATTTAAAGGTTTAAACTTACCTGTTTTACTGTAATTACTTATATTCTCAATTTATAATCTCGCTTAAATAATATACTCTGTCAGTCTTCGCAAAGTGAATAAATCCTATAAAAAGGATCCGCTCAAATCCCCGTACACCGTATAAAATCACACGTCAAACATGTGATAAGGCGGATTAAACACGGAGATGTGAGGCTACTTCACCGACCACCGGACCGACAGATCCTTATTCAATGTTGAATTTAATTTATAAATGAACAGAACATCCTACTAATATTCTATATCGTTGTCTAGTTTCCATAACACAAGTTTCAAGCTTAATTTGGGGCTAGGTCAATTTGTGTGCAATTGTCCACAATATTTTTTATTTATTTATTTATGAATAAAATCTAATAGGTAAAAAAAGCTTAGTTGTTCCAAGCCGGTACACTCAGCCACAAAATTAGTTGATCATATTCGATTTTCCAAATATGTTTTAAATCAGTAATGTTTGGGTTTTTTTACAAATTACCAGTTAGCGTATAAACACAACACAACACACTTGATGTTAAGTGATGATGCGGTCAAAGGTTGCTGTTTGTGTTTTGCCTTCATAAGAAGGCATTCGGAAAATCTGTTATAGCTCAGCGACTTTTGTCGTTGACTGTACCAATTCAAAAATCAAATCAAATTTATTCAAGTATATTTTAGTACCAAAAATAAAACAACCAGCAAAAAATGTTACAATCTGCCCTTCCACTGTTTTTTTGCCAATACTTTTTATTTCCAATGAATATTCGTAACTTGAGAGCGCAGTTTTAAAACAAACAAGTCGAGTTAAAATTGAACAAGCCTCACAAAGGGTTCCGCTTATCCGAAGAGATGGAGATATCGTATAAATCATATTTAACGTTACACTGGCGCAAGTCTGAAGCGTCGTGAAGATGGAAAGCTATTCATACTGACCATTAACGCCCGAACTTAATAATAATCGATCCTGATCCGTTATCCGTGGTTTTGGATCGATATGTCATGTCATAATATGTCATTTTAGTACAGTCAACGACAAAATTCGCTGAACAATCACTCTTTTTTTATTATCTTCATCATCTCAATCCCGGTAAGGCCAAATATATTATGTGTGATGAGCACGATTATTTGTTTCCGAGTATTTATTTCTCTATATAAGTATGTATATCGTTGTCTAGTACCCATAACACAAGTTTCGAGCTTAATTTGGGGCTTGGTCAATTTGTGTGTAAGAATTGTCCCCGATATTTATTATTTATTATTAATATTATTATCTTAGACACCAATTTTTGCCCTCATCATCACCTAAAATCAGGTGTGTTATGCTGTGGTCAAAATGATACCATGCAAAATGTAAAAAAAACAATAATAATTACTGATTTGAAACACATTTGGAAAATCGAGAACGATCAGCTACTTTCGTCGCTGACTGTACCTACTAGGGCTTGACATATTACAACTAAAATGTCACATTATGACATGACGTATCGATCCGAAACCGCGGATAACGGATCATGGCCGGTTAATAATTTCGAGCGTCACTATATAACAAACGATGGTGGCCAAACGGTAACGTGTGAACCTTACAAGGCGTCGACACCGAGTTCAAATCCTCTCGTCCCCGCATCTATGGCTTAACAAATTGTGTAGATTTACCATCGCTCAAAACGGTGAAGGAAAACATCGTGAGGAAACCGGCACGTCCAAAAACCGTAACATTCAAGAGCACGTGGCACCTTCCAATCCGCATTCTGTGTGTGTGAATGTTTGTTACCACGTATCACCGTAACTACTAAACCAATTTTGATGAAATTTGGAATGCAGATAGCTTACACCCTGGATTAACACATAGGCTACTATCCCGGAAAAATGTTCCTGCGACATAACGCAAAGACGCGGGTGAAACCACGGGGCGCAACTTGTAGATCCATAAAATAACACTTATAGGTTAAGGCTTAGGTTTCACTCCCAAAATAGCCTTTTACAAAGAAAATAGTTCTCAAGTAAGGTCGCGTCGGTTTTTATTCGCGATAGACTGAACATAGGGTCTATAAAGACTTGGAGACAATATAAATCAAGTGTGCTTATGTCAGCAGAGATCGACTTGTAAGCTTTAAGTGATGATATATGGTACTGATACCTGATACTAAGGCGGTCATCGGTTATGGAAGGATTAGGTTCAAGCGGAACCTGGTGCAAATGGTAAGCCTTTGTGAATATCTAGGTTATCTAAGGCTTTGTTATTAAAGTTAAACTCGAACACAGAATATGTTTATTTAGCAGAAGCTATACCTGTTCCAACCTCTTTAAACCGGCAAAATAACAAAAGACAAAAGGCAAGAGACACGTCGGCAGTTAATTTTTTGGCCGCGATCATATTTACATTTCTTCTTATTACTTACTGATGGAATTAGAGCAAGTTCACAACAATCAAAGGATTTCACAGCTTTTCTAAGAAATAAATTTGATTTTTAACCGACGAAAACCGAAGAAGTAATTGTAGTTTTTCAAGTCGACGTCTATTTTATCTTTGTCGACGCATAACTTTTTCCAGAGTAGTCAGATTTGGATGGTATATTCTCAATATCCTCCAAATGACTCTTTTTTGATCAATAAATAGTGTCTTGTGATGCAAAACCCCTATTTTAATATTCGCTGCTGAGCTTTTCTAGTTATCATATTTAAAATACTATTTAGAGCATAATTTTGTACTAAAAAAGATTTGACTCAACCAATCACAAGGTTTCAGTCTAAATGCGTACGGCGGCCTCATCGTATCATATCACAATTATCTCCATCTTCTGACACTGTAATCCGGAGATCGTCAGGTGAACAATCGAATACCAATTAGTAATTAATATAGCAATGTGCCAATAATTAATTAGATCATTCCATTACATCATTGTTATATAGCAATGTTGGCAAACTAATATGCGATGAATGATGAAAATGTAGTGTTCAGAAATCGATCTAAGAAAGTTTTATTAGTGACTTATTCAATTATTCATTTAAATTGAAGCTAAGCCTTCAACGCCCGAAATTAATAATCTATCCTGATCCGTTTTTGGATCGATATGTCAATCAATATATGTATCAAGCTTTACTACTAAAATGAAATGACATAACGTATCGATCCAAAACCGCGAAGAACAGATCAGGATCGATTACTAATTTCGGGCATAAGTCAGCGGTCGACAATCCGGAGCCCGCAACCTTCCTGTATGCGGCCCTTACCTGATTACATTGCTCTCATCTCACTGAGGAACATTTAAGTGCTGTTTTTAGAATTCATATTATGACAAATGTAACCAATTTAAAGTTTGTTAAAGTTACTTTCATCATCAACAACCTTATATCACTACTGGGATACAGGCTTTCTATCAGAGAGAGAGCGAGAATGAGAGTATGGACCACAATCAACAACTAGCCCCGTGCGGGTTGTAACATTACTAATCCTATACGCATTTGGAAAATCGAGTATGATCAGTTACTTTTGTCGCTGACTGTACTTGTCGCAACTAGTATCCAACAAAATAAAATTGTATTTTTGACAAGGAACTCGCCTCCTACTTATCCCTGCTTTACCTCCGAGGGGTCAAAAAACATATTTTCCTACGCAGCACCGTTTCATGGCTCGTTCATTCATGATTGCTGTTTGTGCTTGCTGTTTGAGGTCCCAAATCAAAGGGTCCGTGGTAAGCTAATATTTGTGGTGCTTTGACCAAACACCGTAGTGTTGTGTAGAACACTCGTTCGGACACCTCGGGATCGATTTCCTGTTTGGAAAGATAAGGGCTTGTGCAAACGCTGTCGGAATGTTGGACAAAGGGTGATGAGACCCGAAGTAAGGTGTAGGCTGGTTTTACATCGCCAACACAATTTCAGAAGTCATCTAGAATGACGCTCCAGCATTGATGACTACTTAAGCACAGATTTGACGCTGTCATTTCATACAAATATGTCATCAAATGTGTGCTTAAGCAGTGATTATTGCTTGGTCGTCGCGTCGGCGTTGCGTCGTTCTAGACTACAGGCCTAGGATCTTTTTAGATATTTTTTTCATAATCTTTTCTTGGAGTACCTACTTTGGGAATAAACCTTCTTTATTCTGTTCTTTTACGCCCGAATTAATAATCGATCCTGATCCATTTTTCGCGGTTTTGGATTGATAAGTCATGTCATCGTATGTTATTTTAGGGGTAAAGCTTGACGTATTGATTGACGTCGCCAAGCACCTATCGGTGTGTTCCGGCAGCCTCACTTCAGAGCCAGTTCCCAGTCCAGGTGTAGCGTGGTGCCATCTTAGACCTCATCGACACTTAACATCAGGTGACTTGTGGTCAAACGCTACCCTGTAAATAGTAAAAAAAAAACGTATTGATCTAAAACCACGAAAAACGGATCAGGATCGATTATTAATATCTGGCGTTGGAGGCATCAACTTGATTTCATATTAACTGGAATTTCCGATAAAGTACTTTTTTTATATAACTGCATGACGAGAAGTCGCTCTCTTAACCATCATCATCATCAGCCAGAAGAAGCCCCCTTTGAACGCCACTATGTGTTAGCCATTTGCATCCATCGGCTCCCTGCGACTCTAACAATGTCGTCGGTTCACCTAGTGAGGCCTACCTACAGAGCGTCTTCCGGTTCGTGGTTGCCACTCGAGAACCTATCTTCCCCATCGGTAACCGGTTCTTCGAATGGTAAGCGTCAAGTTTGCCCATTTAGTTCAGTGCCACCTAGAATTTCGATCTTCAACAGTTCAAAATCCAGCGTGGCAATGCTCTGCGCTCTTCACACTGAAATCAAAAGTTATGTCCAAAGAGCAAACCGACCAATCACAAAATAGTGTCGGTCATCGGCCCGTCTAAGACTTTGGGTCTATTACGAGATATTATCGCGGACTTTCCAAAAATCGTACGATATTTATTTAGGTGGCGCGTCGTAAAGATACTCCTGATGAATTTATTTTAGCCATATAAACACTACACTACTGTGTATCGTGGCTTCGTCTAAAATGAACTAATACGGGCTAGTTGTCGAAGTAAATGTAAATTATCATTCACCAAAGCTTCGTGGTAGGGTATTTTCTAGTGCTCGCCTGGCTAGCTACCAGTACCACTCTCGAGTTACGAATCTATCGCCAAGCACCTATCGGTGTGCTCTGGCAGCCCCACTTGAAAGCCAGTTCCCAGTCCAGGTGTAGCGTGACGCCACTTATTACCATCGACACTTAACATCAGGTGACTTGTGGTCATACGCTGCTCTGTAAGATGGAATAAGAAAAGCACACACACATACGCAACTCTACGATCTTGGTATCTTACGTGGACTTACTGTATTTAGGGTATCAAAAACTATGTTGATCGAAAATCCACGACACCCAGGCACCAACCAGATACATGCCTTTTTTTGCGGAATTGAACCGCAAAAAAGGCATGTATCTGGTTGGTGCACGCTTCGCAGTCGTCTATTTCACGCTTCGCAGTCGTCTATTTCACGCTTCGCAGTCGTCTATTTCACGCTTCGCAGTCGTCTATTTACCCATTACGCCATATCAGTCGCCACTTTACCAGCGCAATGGAAACGCCCAAGTATGCAAAATAATCTAAATTGCTTTTAAAATATCACTCAGACAAAATAAATAGGTACTGATAGGTTATTTGTGGTAAGTGCCAATAAAAATAAATAATTCAAAATTCATTGTTTCCTCAATAATGATAAAATAATCTCGTTTAATAGGCATGATTATCGTAAACAAAGCAAGAGCAAGAGAATGTTAGCTAAAATTATCATATCATAATTGAATAATGATTGATTCGTAATGTGATGTGACCTATAAATAAGTAGGTACATAATAGGTAGGTGTGATGTTAACAATAATCATCATCAGACGGGAGAAGTTCACTGCTGAACAAAGGCCTCCCCCTTTGAACGCCACCATGAACGGCTATTAGCCATTTGCATCCATCGGCTCCCTGCGACTCTTACAATGTCGTCGGTCCACCTAGTGGGGGGCCTACAATACAGAACGTCTTCCGGTTCGTGGTCGCCACTCGAGAACCTTTCTTCCCCATCGAGCGATGTTTTTTTTTTTACTATTTACAGGGTATCGTTTGACCACAAGTCGCCTGATGTTAAGTGACGATGCGGTCGAAGATGGCGTCACGCTACACCTGGACTGGGAACTGGCTCTCAAGTGAGACTGCCGGAACACACCGATAGGTGTTTGGCGACAGATTCTTAACGAGAGGGTGGTAGCTAGCCAGGCGAGTACTAGAAAATACCCTACCACCAAGCTATGGTTTCATCACGATGTTTTCCTTCACCGAAAGCTCAAGCTCATTGCAGGATTCGAACCCACGTCCTACGGATCGCAAGCCGACGTCACTACCACTGAGCCATCATCGCTATGTGGCCCGCCCATTGCCACTTCAACTTGCAAATTCTGAGAGCTATGTCGGTGACCTTGGTTCTTCGGCGAATTTCCTCGTTTCGGATTAACCTCACATGGAATAAATTGTAGTTCAAACCCCCATTTCGGGATAAATGTGACTAAACGTAGCAATGGTTTCTAAAAACGTTTTTGCTTTTTTTTATAATAAAAATAGTTTGAAATTGAATCGACTCTCACTCACAAACTTTTGCATTTGTAATATAACTAAATGAATAACTGATAGGTAAGTGATAATTTATAGAAAAGTAATTCAATAAAGTTTAAATCCAACAGAGTAAAAGTGGTCATTTGTATTATTGGTCCCATAACATCTTTGAATCGAATTTCACGCTGTTTGTACAGTCACCGACAAAAGTAACTGAGCATATTCGATGTTCCAAACAAGTTTTATATCACTAATGTTTGTGTTTTTTTTTTTAAACTTAGGGCGGCTTGCATAACGTTGTGTTAAAATCGTTGTTAATTTTATTTAGCTAATTCAGTTTTAGGCGCTAAACAAGTTTATTCTAATCTAATTTAGGGTTGTCTTGCACGACGCAATTTCCGATGCCATTTAGCTAAACGTAATTAGCGCGTTGGTCAAACAGCGTTATACGTTCCGTATCACGCGCTCCTTGTGTTTTTTCGTCAAGCACGGTCAAGCCCATGTCATTTGATCAACATTGGGGTTAAAGATTTGCGTAAAATGGAGTACTGCCTACTGCGTGTCAGTGTCAAAACTGTCAAAGCATAGTTTTCGCGGTTTTCAGTCGAATGTTGATTGATAGTTGATAGCTTTCTAGTTTTGTTTTGTGTTGATTTGAGTGAATAATACGAAAAAAATGTCTGAAAATGTCAAAGGAGTGAGAACGCGTGCGGCAAACTTCACAAAACAAGAACAAACGCTGCTGTATGAGGCTTTGAAACCGTACAGTCACATTATTGAGTCCAAACAGACCGATAGTGTAAAACAAGCCGACAAGCAAATTGCTTGGGCAAAAATCACCGAAGTTTTCAACTCAAATGCTGTTGGCCAGCCAAGAACCATTGAAAATCTAATAAGCTGCTATAGAAATGTAAAAAGTAAAATAAAAAAGCAACATTCCGAGGCAAAAATGTTGCTTGTCGGTAAGTATCGTGGTATATACCTAACTATTTTCAATGATAATGCTTCGAGTTTTTTAATTTTTGTTAAAAATAACTATGAATTACTTACAATAGTTTGCTTGTTAAATTTCAACAGATCCTTCTCAAAGAGGAGCTCTTTTAATTGCAATTGAGGAAGACGGAAAAGATTGGCAAAAAGTGGCCTCTACATCGAAGTGGAATGATTCCAATCTCTGTGAGCAAGGTTTTAAACTGCTTGAGAAAGAATCTTTAAAACAAGATAACAAAATAAAAAAGTTTGCGATGGGAACAGGTAATAAATATCATAGATCTTACTTACTAGCCTGTTAAGTTTTCTTATTTCACTAGTATGTATTATTAGATCCACGAGCACAAGCTTATAGTGTCATATAAAAAAATTAAACTATTAAAAAACAAACTTGTTCAGTATTCAACGGCATCTATTTAATTTATGTTTTAATACTCCACATCTATAACTATGTCCAATGATCTCACAATTTTCAGGTGGTGGTCCTCATCTTCCAGATAAAGAAGATGAACTAGCCGGCATAAAAAAATTGATCGAACCACAAATAGATGGTTTGTTTACCATGTACGATAGTGATGCGAATTTGATGGCCCAATACCATCAAACAAAGCCAGAGGTTGAACAAAGACAACCTATAGAATCGTCTTTTATAGAAAGTACAATTAGTAAGTTATCATAATACATAACAACATTATTAGTATGTACTTATGTTGATTTACCTTTCCTATTAATATTTTTGTTTACAGCTAGCCAGGAGCCAATTGCATTGCTAGTTGCCACACCCAGAACCCATGAACCAGAGGTGGTTAGAACACCATCAAAGTCTAGGCTTGAAATTCTACGCAAAAAAAAAGAACCTGCTCTATCTCACAATGGTAACTACAACTAATACTAATTGACCAAGCAAGTGAAGTGTCCCTACATCAACTAGGCAAATTTGCTGTTTATAGATTGGAAGTTTTCTGTGGTACTATTTACCGGCTGATTTTGATAATAATTGGCTAGTTATTTATTAACCCTGCCATAAAAATCATGAGTAAAGGTGGCTAAGATAACAGCTAGCTGAGGTTAAATAATGTGACTATGTAATTAATTGATGTTTGAGTCTTCGTTACTTGAAATAAATTAAAATTACTCAGAACAAAGTAAGGCTAAAAAAAAATTTTTTTTTTATATAGTCTATTTTTGTTAATTTACAGAGACCACCTGCAGGAAGGCAACCGTCAATGAAAGCTTTAAACTGCTTTCTGAGGCGAAGTTGGAGTTGGTGCAAATGCAGAAACTTTTATTGGAGAAGGAGTTAATGCACAAACAAAAACTGCAAGAGCTTGAAACAGAAAACATTATTGCGGAAAATAAATTTAAAATAAAAATGAGAGAAAAAGAATTGGAGTTAATGGATATAAAAATTCAAAATGCTAAGAATATTTAAAATTAATTGTAGTAGTAATATAGTTCTGTAGTTTTGTTTGTTTATAAATTAGTAAATAGCTTTCAGGTTTGTAATATGTTATTGTGAGTTGTACTTATTATAGGTTACCAATCAATAGAATTTTGTTTTATTATGATGATGTATGTCTTTTCTATGTATAAGCATGAACCACATAGGTACAAAAACTAGTAGGTAAGTAAATAAGTAAAGTTTATTCAATATTAATATCACATAGGTATACTATTCTCATAATAATTCAAAGTAATTAATTAACATTTGTCTTTCTAGATTCCGGCTACCTCTTTGTTGTTGACTAACTACTGTTGTACTATTTATTAATGATGTTTCCTGTATAGATGGGAAATCTGGGTCTTCAGGAGGCATAATCTCATTTTGTATTATTGCCAAATTGTGCAATACAGCTGTAGCTATAATTATTCCTGGTACCCTATGTAGGTGAATATTAATACCTCGAGACAAGATCGGAAATCTTCTCTTCCAAACACCAAAAGCTCTTTCCACAACATTTCTTGTTTTAATGAGATGATTTAATGAGATTCTTGATAGAGAATTTCTCCTCTCGTGCTGGGGCTTCCATCTGGTAGTGGTGTCATCATAAATTTGTTCTGAGCGTATCCACTATCTCCTAGTAAATGTTTGTTGGGATATTTACTCTGGACAAAATTTCGTTTTAAAGCACAGTTATCCCAGATGTTTGAATCATGGGCAGAACCATGCCATCGTGCCACAACATCTAAGAACGTTAGGTTATTTGCAGCTACACATTGTGTGTTTATTGAAAAATACCCTTTCCGATTCCTGTAGATTTCAGCATTGTCTCCCCCAGGTGATATAATTCGTATATGAGTACAATCTATGGCACCAAGCACTCTAGGAAACTTAGCAATTTTATAAAATTTCGTTGCTGCCTCGTTTTGCTGTTCTTCTGAACATGGAAATTGTATGTACATGTGTCCCAAACTTGCTATAGCATGAGTCACACGGTGCACAATTCTGCAAGCAGTGGACTCGTGAACGCCAATCATATCACCACATGTAATTAGTTGGCTACCTGTGGCATAAAAACGCAACGTACATAGAAGTTGGTTCATAGTAGTCACACCAGTCACTCTGAAACAAACGGTAGATACAACACGTTTAGTTGGTAAATCAGTAGGTAGGTACTCGTAGTTACCTATCTAGTTAGATAGAATATACCAGTACCAGGCCTTCATTAATTTAATTACTTACCTATCTATCCTGGGCTTTAGATGTGTCTCTATTTGTTGTAACAAAATCACTGTGGTGGCTTTTGATAATCGAAATCTCCGCAGAAATTTCTGCTCTGAAAGTTCTTCGAACAATCTTGACCTCGGGAACAGTTGTCTTGGTGCAATGGGTCGCCTTAGATACATTATAATTTCGTCGTCATCGTCTGAGAAATCCCACAAATCCATTGTAGTTGTATAGGTAATTTTAATTTTAATTTTTAAAAACTGCTACCAATCCAAATCAACACGGCTCGCACGAAGCAAATAAAAACTAATATACAAAGACCTAAAAACCATTGTTTTTGAAACAGATGGTCATTCAAAATGGCGCTAAACAAAATTTAACTTTCTTAAATAGCCATTCCGGGGTGTTTAATTTTGACAGCTTGCTAAACACGTTTAGGAGCTAATTTTTTGTTGTGCAAGATGCTAAACGTGTTTAGTTGCCTAAATGCAATTAAGGGGTTCTTAAATACGTTTAAGGATTGTTGTGCAAGCCGCCCTTACAAGGTAGCGTTTAACCAAAACACAACATACCTGTGATGATGTTTAGTGATGATGCGGTCAAAGGTTAGTACCTACTTAAGGTAATAAAAGTATAATTGTTTTTTTTATTGTTCAGCGACTTTTGTCGAGTTTTGTTGTAAGAGTCGCAGGGAGCCGATGGATGCAAATGGCTAATAGCCGTTCATGGTGGCGTTCAAGGGGGGAGGCCTATGTTCAGCAGTGGACTTCTTCCGGCTGATGATGATGATGATGATGACTTTTGTCGTTGATTTTAGATACATAAATATGTACTATATACCATTCATCCACAGTTGCGTTCCTCGACAGCCAAAGAATTCTAATGGGCAATATATAGTAATATGTTAAATTACAGATGTATACTAATCTCGCCTTTGCATCGAATTTCATGGGTTTCACACTAAATACACATCGATATGTTATTGGTACGTCACTGTTTTCGGGTCATAAGTAGGGCTGCACTGTTCGGCCAGTAACCGGCAATTCCGGCAATTTTAGCTTTTGACGTGAATTCGATCGACGTTTTTCGTTTAAAACAGACAGACAGACGGATAACAAAGTGATCCTATAAAGGTTCCTTTTTCCTTTCGAGGCTAAAAAAGTTAATTGTCTAAGTATTGTTTAATTCGGGTTCATATCACAAGAATTCTGTAACCAAAAACACGTGTTTTTGAAGGCTTATACTACTAAAGTTAAAAAAAATATAGTTAAAAATTATTAGTTATTTACATCGTTGTTAAAAATAAAAAAAATACTGCAATGACGTTTCTTCCCTCATTCCTGCGACCATAGGAATAAAGACAAAAAACAAACTGGTTTTTGGCATGTCTGGAAGAGATCGCTCAGAGCAATGAGACCGCCCTTTGTGGCACTTACCACTAAGCTTTAGCGTTATTTTTGTTTATGAAATTTCTTTGTATTGTGGTGTTCCAAAAAAGAGTTAATCCATCTATCTATCTAATTTTTCGTGGTGAAACGCTATGCCCCGAAAAAAAACTTTATGGCTATGCCCAATTGGTAGGAACATCTCTAGTCCCAAGTTGTACCATAGTGTTGGCCGCTTCCAATCTGCATGTTTACGACGACAGATGACGGAATTCAAATTGGCCGCTTCAAATTCAATAAATTAAGCAACTCTAACATTCCGCTAATTATTAGAGAATCTCGTGGAATTAAATTCAAAAATTCATTCAAATTTACTCTCTATTTCAAATGGGTAAAGATGATTTCGCAATTCTCGTAAATGACTTTTTAAAGGAAAAATCATATATTATTATTCTATACAGGAATTCCTAAACGACAAAATCTAACTGCAAGACATGTTTACTAAATATATAGACAGACTTACATAGGTTTTAGTAGGCATAATAATGGGTTTTTTGTTGATTGATGGCAGTCCTCCTCTCCTCTAGTTTTTAAGTAATGTTGTTGTTGTGCCCAACAGGGTCCATAATTGATCTTAATTATTGTCGGAGATGGAGATTGAAAACCTACTCAGTGATCGCATCTTGAACTGCCAATAAGGACACCACACGATGACGTGATAGTGCGCGCTGATTGGTCCATTTATTGTTCCCATACCCCACTATCCTCTGTCTCTGTATTACTTATTCATTACATTCGCCATTTTCGTTAAAGACACAAACATTGCATTTTAATTAATAAAATTCCCAATCCATCAAGTCAAGTAGGAAAGTCAGTAAATACATAATATGTAGTTGTTTAAACATCACGCCGCTACAATTATATTATGACTAACTATTATCTTCTTAATATATATAAATCTCGTGTCACAATGTTTGTCCTCAATGGACTCCTAAACCACTTAACCGATTATAATAAAATTCGCACACCATGTGCAGTTCGATCCAACTTGAGAGATAGGATAGTTTAAATCTCAAATTATAGTCGCAATTTTAATTTATTGCTAATTATTTGTCAACAAGAACTTTAGCCACAGCAACGCGTGGCCGAGTCAGCTAGTACATTATGGAATGCAATAAATTCTTTGAATCTTTGAATCTTAAAAATGTTTGATCGCATTTTTAATTTTTTCTTTATGATTTGTGGGAAATCAACATCAGATTAATAAAACTAATAAATGTTGTAGTCAAGCCTTTTATCGTTGACCAGCTGCTAGCCGCAGTAAGCTTAAGAGAGAGAGAGAGAGAGAAAAAATGAGGGAGAGAGACGGAAAGACTTTATAAGAGATTATCCAAACAAATTTTTCCCCCTATTTTTTTTAACACAATCACATACATAAATAAGCTTTGGGGGCCTACTTCAATCTCTTAAATCAGCATTATTTTAATATTACATTGCTAATCGATACCATGAAGTTACTAAAGTAACATTACTTTAATATTGAAGACGCAGAGACGTTTTGGTGACGTCACGTTAAATCATTCATTCAATTTCATTCAAACCACATTACTTTAGAGTACTCTGAGGTGACTTTTGACATCAAGCAATATTGTTTTTATGTCATATTTAGCAATGATAAAAAAGTTCCTCGCGCCTTCCTCCTTTCAACGAAAACGCTGCCTAAACCCTTTGAGATATAACAAAATGATGTATGGTGGAATTGTGTATCTTATAGAGGTCTACAAAAAAGTCCGCGATGGCATATGTCTATCTCCTAAGCTATTTACCCATTGCGCCAATACGGTCGTCCTTAAAATTTAAGTAGGTATTAATTATAAATAGATAGATAAATAAAGAGTAACCGTTAATTATTATAATTGAATTGAACTAGATATCTGTAGGGCTTCATAATAGATAGTAATTTTGTATTTCACACTTTGATCAACGTTAACTAGATTGTGGAGATGTGGCCGAAGCAATCAAAATGTAGAGCAATACCCAGTTAGCACCCTACCTCGTCCGTATAATTTAACGTAATTTATAACCGCAGAAATACTTTGCTAGGTTCTCACGACTTTACCGCAAAAAGTTTGTAAGTAAGCACTTGAAGTAAATTTTGCTAACTTTTCTATATATGTCGTCATCATCATTATCAGCCTTCCACGTTCCCACTGCTGGGACTCTGGTCTTCTCTCAGAGAGAGAGTATGGGCTATAATCTACCACGCTGGCCCAGTGCGGGTTGGTAGGTGTCACATGCCCTTGAAAATGTTGCAGTTCTTGGGCATGCCGGTTTCCTCACGATGTTTTCCTTCACCGTTTTGAGTGATGGCAAATCCGCACATAACTTATTAAGTCATAGGGACGAGGCCGAGAGGATTCGAACTCGGTGTCGGTGTCTTGTAAGTCGCACGCCAAACCGTTCGGCCACCATCGCCCTATATATGTAGTAAGTACTTATTTCTTTTTATGTACATACATTTCAATTTCAATTTCAATTTCAATTTATTTATTTATTCAATAGGATACATTGTGATCACTTTAAAACGTCAAACTTAAAACTAGCTACGCCTGTTCCAACCTCCTTACGCCGGCAAAAGAACAGGCAAGAAACGCCCGGCAGGTAATTTTTTTTGGCGCGATCACATTGACAATTTTATTCTTATCACTAATTGATTGAATTGGAGCAAGTTCACTAAAATCCCAAGCTTTTTTGTCATCTAATGGTCCGATATTTTTTAATTAGCTTTACTAATAAGATTTCTCTTGTTTGGTTGTACACATTGGGATATGGGAACATGAATATTAATGAGTTGCGGGATCACAACCAAAGCAGACCAGACCCCACAAGCAGCACCCGTTCACGAGTTGACGCATGTGCCAGCCATCGCTCTCCTCGACCATATGAGAGGGAAGAGGGCGACCCGACACACGACGCCGCCGCAAGCAAAGTCACTTTCGTGAGTATGACTGTTTTGGCTGTTTACCGGAAATGGTTAGAATAGGGGAAATAGGGAGAATAGGTAGATAGAAAGAAAGATAGATAGATTAACTACAATCCCAAGCTTGTTTGTCATCTAAATAGTCCGATATTTTATAATAAGCTTTACTAATAAGATTTCTCTTTATACGGACTTGAAATTTTGCTATCGATAAGTCTTGAATTTCACTTGGGATTTTGTTGAAAAAGCGTACACATTGACCTTTGAACGAGTTGCTAACTTTATGGAGCCTAGTAGTGGGTACAGCAATTTTATCTTTGTTTCTAGTATTAAAATTGTGATAATCACTTCTCTTTTTGAAGCTATTTAAATTTTTCCTTATGTACATTAAATTTTCATAAATGTATTGACAAACAACTGTCATTATTTTAATTTCTTTAAACTTAGTCCTTAAAGATTCACTGGGGCCCACCTTGTAAATCGCACGAACAGCTCTCTTCTGCAAAACAAATATGGTGTTTATATCAGCAGCGTTTCCCCACAGCAATATTCCATAGGACATAATGCTGTGAAAATAGCTGAAGTAGACTAGTCTGGCTGTATCAACATCAGTAAGGTGACGGATCTTCTTTACAGCATATGCTGCAGAACTAAGTCTGCTCGATAGACTGACAATATGTGGACCCCATTGCAATTTGTGATCTAAAGTTATACCTAGGAATACTGTAGTCTCTACAAGGTCCAATTTTTCGTTCTTAATCTTTAAATTTGTTTGTACTTCTTTAACATTGGGTAGCACAAATCTCAAACATTTGGTCTTCTTTTCATTTAACATCAAATTGTTTGCATCAAACCAGTCTGTAACTTTGGAAAGAGCATTGTTCACGTCGTCAGAAATGTTATGTTGTCGCTTTAACTTAAATAAAAGCGACGTATCATCGGCAAACAATACTATCTCGTGATTGTCACTAACAAGGCTGGGCAAATCATTGATATAAACTAAAAACAGAAAAGGTCCGAGTATTGAACCCTGCGGAACTCCCATTGTGACTACTGACCCCGGGGATCGCTTCCCGTTAACGTCGACTCTCTGTATCCTATCACTCAGGTATGAGGTTACAAGATCCAGAGGAACACCTCGAATACCATAGTGCCGGAGCTTTCTGATCAGAGTCTCGTGGTGAACACAATCAAATGCCTTGGACAAGTCACAGAACACGCCTAGAGCGTCCCGTGACTCCTCCCAGGCATCATAGATGTGCGTTAATAACTCGACACCAGCATCAGTAGTAGAGCGACCCCGTGTAAAGCCAAACTGTTTTTGATTGAGTAAGTTATTTGCAAGGAAATGTCTTTGCAATTGATTTAGGATAAGTTTTTCGAATATTTTACTAAATGTTGGTAATACTGATATTGGTCTAAAGTTAGTAGGGTCAGTCGTTGTACCCGATTTAAACAAGGGTGTTATCTTACTATGTTTCATCAGATCAGGAAATACGCCGTCGTCAATACAATTGTTGAATATTAGGGCTAATTCTGGTGCAATCATTTCAATTAATGGCTTAACAACGGTCACGGATATACCCCAGAGGTCAGTAGTTTTCTTGACATTAATCATATTAAAAGCTTTTACTACATCTTTGCTACTAACATAGTCAAATTGAAAAGGAATTTCGCATTCTGGTACATTTGTTTTTAACATAGATTCTGCAATAGTGTGCGATGAGTTTAAGGACTTAGTAGTAGAGACTGGAATGTCAGTGAAGAAAGTTTCAAATGCTTTAGCTACTTCAATGTCAGTCTTGACATTGGTATCGCCAATATTTAGGTTGTAATCATTAGCTTGAGACCTGACCTTACCAGTCTCACTATTTATAATTTTCCAAGTTGTTTTAATTTTGTCATTACTATTTTTAAGCTTGGAACTTATATAACGAGACTTAGCAATATGACAGACGGTCTTGAAAGTTTTTGAGTATATTTTTACAGTTTCTTTAAACTCATCACTTGTATTGTATTGTTTTTCACTGTAAAGATCGTAAAGCTTTTGTCTGCTTTTGTGAATACCAACTGTAGCCCACTCCGTAAAATTAGGTCTATCAGAAACCGTGATCGTTTTTGGAGTAAATATAGTATTGAAAGCTTTGCTAAATACGCTGAAAAAGGAGTTGTATAAGTCATCAGCATTTCTATGATCCGGTAAAAAAGGAAGTTCATCAATCAGCTTTAATTTTATTTTCTCCATCCGATCATCGGTCACGGGTACATATGTGACAGATTTTTTTTCATTAATTTTTATTTTATTTTTAATTGTAATTAATTGACCACAGTGGTCTGAATCTAATTTGCTTATTACATTTTGACTAATTACATTCACATCTGTAAAAATATTATCTAAACAAGTAGCCGTAGTGGCAGTTATTCTTGTAGGCTCCATAAACAAATTTCTCAAATTAAATGATTTAAATAAATTAGTTAGTCTCGTACTTAGAGTAGAAACATCCAACAGGTTTACATTGAAATCTCCACAGATAATTAATTGTTTTTTTAAATTGGATATTTTGAAAAGAACTTCCTCCATTGACTTTTCAAAATCATCATATGAACTAGTTGGTGGCCTGTACACACTTAAAATAATGAACTGCTCCAATTCCACACAGGCTATTTCTATTATTCGCTCAGCTGAGTGGTGGACAATGTCTTTACGTTCTTTGAATTTAATTTTTTTATTTAATAGTATTAATGAACCACCATGAATTGCATTAACTCTGCTGAACGAACTAACAACTTGGTGATTAGTAAAACTAAACATGTGTTCATGATTTTTGAGCCAATGCTCAGTAATGCAAAAAATGTCAACATTGTTGTGATTCATGAACAACTCTATTTCTAAACATTTGCCCTTCATCCCTTGAATATTCTGATGCACCAAGTTGAGATTATTTACATTTTTACTAGTTACTGTTTGTAATTTTGGGCAGGATTTGTAAAAAATATTTTTTGGTTTCATTGTGCTAGAGACTGTCTCTATTGTCGTGCCACTGTGTTTAAATTACTTGGAATTATTTCCAACTGTTCAACAGTGTTGTCAAGACATTGCTCAATAAAGCATGTTTGTTTAGCCAAGTTCTTGGCTGTCTTGCTAAAATAATAAGATAGCGAAACTGCTAATCGTCTTTTACACGAATTTGTAAGATAATAATTATCTTCAGTCAGAAAATATTTTTTACCAACAATTTTGTTAGTGTCAATTAAATTAATTTTATTATAATTACACGATAATTCATGTAAAGTCAAATTCAATTTATATCTAAGGTTATTTTCTGCTTGTGGCAAACTGTGACTATATGGAAATGTAAATAAAATAATTTCATTTACTTTCAATAAACTTAGGGTTTTATAATATTGATGGAGCTCGTTTTCATTGACATTACCCCTATTCCCCACTAAAAGTATTAGATTGGAGTTCTGTTTATATTTGTAATTCGCAACTATAGGCATCAACTCACTCAGACTAGAATTAGGCATACAGTTATTTATGAGCCGACATCCAGTGTGCATACCTATTCTTGAGCCCATATGCTTACCAATTTCATCACTAAACATTACATAGTTTGTTTCACCAGACAAGACATCCAAACGGTCTGACATCTCCGGTAACACAGAGGCAGTACACACCGGCAATGGCTCCTTTATGAGTTGACAGTCACAGGTTGAGTAATTATTCGACTCAACACACTCTAGGTTACTATGGCTCAATTTGAGCAAGTCATCCATTGCCGCTATGTATTCCCTCACCATGACCTGAGACAGTTCATAGCGGCCACTGATGGTACTTAGTGAGGCCTCCAGGCTAATGATTTTATTCTGTAGGTCTTCAATTTCTGTTTGATATCTTGTACTGGTATTTTCTAACTCTAATTCATACATTTTGATATCATCTAATAAAGCTATCTTTTTACTTTTGTTTTTAATTGATTTCACCAATTTTTTTTGGCTTCTTAACATTTTCTTTGTTTTATTTATAACTTTTTTAATTTTGATATATTTTTTTAGTTTGTTTCTGCTACAAGGGGCAATAGTTTCCACTGTGTCATTTGTGAGGTCAATAGTATAAGTGGGAACCACACCACTTGCAGCAGAAATGGGGAGTGAAGTGGAGAGTGAATTCCTACGGACTAAAACTAATTCATTGAAGAGACTAAGGGTTTTCAGTGCTGTACTGTCTTCTGTACGCTCCCTGAGCTGAGAGATTTCATGGTGAGCATCCCGGAGTTCATGTTCTAAGGTGGATATTCTCTTCAGGGCAAGATCATACTCTGCAGCGCACTGATCAAACCTGTCTATTGTTAATTGAAGTCTGTCCCGTTCTTCAAATATTGAATTTTGTTGTGAATGTAATGCTGATAACTCACTTTTTAATTTATCATTTTTGTTGAGAGTTTCGATCATAATAAGTTCATTGTCATCTCTCTCCCTGTTCAGCTGATCGCACAATTCCTTGGTGGCCTTTAGTTCTTGCAAGGTCAGGAGGAGTTTGTTGGACTCCTCTTGACGAGATAAAGCTCTTCTGGTCATCATTTTGTGGTAAAATATGAGCGGTTTACAATTGCCACCAACAAATTAGTGAGCGAACAAGAGAGGTTATAGTTTGGAAATATTGTACTTACGTGAATGTTTTTGTTTTAATAATCACACGAAAGATGTAATGCACGTTTTTATGTAACACAAACACAGCAAACACTTCCAAACAGTGATAACAATGTCACAATTTTAAACTATACAAACGAAAATGCACCAACAATACATTGACACATATACAAAGAGTATTACAATTTTTTCTATAGTTACTACTAATACACGTACAGTAATTTATTTTAAAGCAATGAAATTGGTCGGGGCCCAAAAATAGTACGTAAAAACAATAAATTTATCTAATTTTCCCGGGACAGGTTTTAGTCAGCTGTTGATCGTAGGGTTGCCACAAGCAAAAAAACCACCAACCGCGTTTTATTTCTTACTATTTCTGTCCATCCAAAGGTTGTCTGGTAGAAATCGCTCTAAGCGATAAGACCGCCCATTGTAACACTACCTCTAAGATCTTTCCTTTTATGTTGTTCTATTTTTCTGTTGTTGTGGTGAAACAATAAAGCGCTATCTATCTACACGAAGAAAAACCGAAATACCGTTTTCCTTCTGAGTCAAAAGGGAAGGAATTGTGATTCAGAATGAAAACTAAGGTAAAATAAGGAAGGAAGGTGAAGACTCAGAAAGAAATTCAGAATTTTTTTCTCAGTGTATCTACTTATTATGTTCAAACATCGGTCTCTTTTTCCTTTTTACTACTTACAGGTATATATACTTCTAACGTGACATTTAATTAAATTTAAAACCCTATGGGAACGCAACGATCTAAGCAGTTGACAGGTTACAAGCATAGTAAAGGAGTACTAGTTCAGCTTCATATAAATCGGCCGCGCCGGTTTGAATGTGTGCGTGAGTAGCGGCACCGTGTACGCACACACTTTTCACGCACACAATCACATAAACGAAAGGAGGCGGCCGGGGCCGCGGCCATGCACTCAGTACGGAACGCGCCGCCTATGCGTCACCGCAAGAGTAGGCAATTAACTCGTCGAGCGGCCTTAGCTAACCTACTGTTCTTTATATACTGTGTTACAAGTGCTAATAAAGTAAAGGATCATTAAATTATAGCAAATTGAGATATTTCCAAAGTAGGTTAACTGCCGAAAGGTAGGTATTATGTATTTTATGTGAACACACCTTTAAGTGTATTAACATTTAAATCAATAGCTGATATACGAATTAATTGACTTAAATTTAACGTTTTAGTAAAAGTTGTGTACAAATTAATTGAATTTTGCAATTTTCGGAGCGGTATCTTGTATTGCCTTATTTATTTTGTCGGAAGTCATTGAAAGCGACAAACATTGTTTTTACATTCTTTGTAGTTCATGTTTTAGACTAGCAATAAAATAAACCCAAAAAAAACTATCAACGCCTGTTCCAATCTCCTTACTCCGACAAAAGAACAGGCCAGAAACGCCCGGCAGGTCATATTTTGGGCGCGATCGCATTTATAATTTTATTTCTATTACTAACTAGCTGTTCCCCGCGGTTTCACCCAAGTGGACTACACTTTATCGCGATAGAAAGTACTATAATTATGTCCTTTTTTAAAGTTCGAACTATCTCTGTACCAAATTTCATTAATAATAATAATAATATAATAAATATCGGGGACAATTATTGCACACATATTGACCTAGCCCCAAATTAAGCTCGAAACTTGTCTTATGGGTACTAGACAACGATATACATACTTATATAGAGAAATAAATACTTATATAGATAGAAATATCCAAGACTCAGGTACAAATATTCGTGCTCATCACACATATATTTGCCCTTACCGGGATTCGAACCCGGGACCGCTAGCTTCGCAGGCAGGGATACTACCAACTCGGCTACCGCGTCGTCAAAAAAAAAATGAAATCAGTAGTTTAGGCATGAAAGCGTAACAGACAGACAGATACTTTCGTATTTAATATATTAAAATAATTTTAGTAGGGATTGATTGAAGCAAGTTCACTACAATCCCAAAGCATTTTCGTCTATCTCTACCTATGTCTAACAGTCGTCAAAACACTCGTATTCACATTCAAAATACCTTTATTTAATAGGATACATAATATGATCACTTTAAAACGTCAAACTTAAGACTAGCTACGCCTGTTCCAACCTCCTTACGCCGGCAAAAGAACAGGCAAGAAACGCCCGGCAGGTATTTAATTTGGCGCGATTACATTTGCAATTTTAATCTCACTACTAATAATTGATTGAATTGGTATAAGTTTCCATTGATACCCCATTTCCTTTACTGGAAGGTTGTATTAGCATTACCTACACATTTAGAACTCGTTACAGCTCTACGATTGACAGATGTAGGCCGATAGGATGGAGCCGACGTACGATCGAGTGATGTATGCCACTACATTTAAGCCAGATTCGGCCGTTACTTGTGGGCGCTACCATTTGTTAGCATAGGAACTCGAAATCGATTCGATATTAGAAAAGACTTTTTCAATGGGACTGGCTGGATAAAAAAACTTTACTTCTTGATTATGTAACCTACAGTACCTAATATGCACCCAATAGACAATGTTTTTAATTGACAATGCTACTAGGTATACAGCATAAATTACTTCCTCAATGACAGTTCTGAAAATGACTACATTGCTATTCGGGTCCATATGTTCGCAAATTTCAACCACTAACATAAATAATGAGTATGTATTGAGACTATTGAGTAGGTTTTTCCGTTGGTAATAATCCTTTCGTGTAAAGACCAGATTGCGTTTTTTTATATTATATCCTCTAACATACATAGGTACTTCAATAATTTGATTAAAGTAATACACTTAGATAACGATCACTTAACAGTTTACGAGTGCGTAAGTAGTAAATGTAGTGATACAAATTTTAAGCTGTCAAAATATATGCCTTCCACCCATTCGAAACCAATGTGGGTTGTAATTCCTCAACAGAACCAATGTCACTTTGTTAAAAGAAACTCAATACCGAATCGTGTTCGAGTTCTCTGTGACTTCCAGTAGTAGGCGCCATCAGTTGTAGCGCGAATAACTCAAATCGATTGTATTGTCTATTTGTCAGTGCGCGACCAAAATACCTTTCAAGTCCCTAAACTAGGACACCTTTAGATTTGAACCTTATTTCTGAAGTTATATAGGTTTAAAATCCAATAGCAAACGCAAAAGTTTCCTTGTAGAAACGTTTGTGTTAGAAAGATTTCAAAACAGATGCAGCTCTGAAATTGAGACAGTTTTCTGAATAATGATTCCAATTTATCTAAGCACTTACGTCACTTTGACTCAATAAGCCTATATTTGGACCAAAGTCCAGCGTATTTGTTTGTTTGTCGTTCCTTCGTGCAACACAGAAACGGATTGACGTGATTTTTTGCATGAAGATATTCAACGGGTGGAATAGGGACAGAGGTTTCACAGTTTTGAAACGATCCTTTAGGTCGTTGTAGGTCGAATCTTACAATGAGTTTGAACTATCGGTGAAGGAAAACATCGTGATGAAACCAAAGCTTGGTGGTAGGGAGTGTCAAGTGCTCGCCTGGCTAGCTAGTTAGGAGTCCTCGAGTTAAGAATCTGTCACCAAGCAACTATCGGTGTCTACCATCAGCCCCACTTGAGTGCCAGTTCGAAAAATCCTGATGTGTCAATCACATTGCCACTTAACATCAGATGACTTGTGATCAAACCCTAACCTGAAAAACAATTTCTGTGGCGGGAAAAACCGCGAGGAACAGCAAATAGGCAATAATGATAATTGAATTATGTCTAATCAGTCCTTAGCATTACAATGTTAAGTGACAAGAAAGGAATTTAATCAGCTGATTTAAATCTAATCAAGTGCTTCACGTTGCATTGTAACCGTCAACAGTGAGTTTATAAGTGTTATTGTGTAATCCACTTATTAACAAAACGTTTAAAACAATCGCTGAAATATAATCAAAGAATTATTTTCAAGAAATAGCCTTATGGGTTGTACTAGTATTTCTTATAATGTTGATAATATAATTATATATAATAAAATATGTTCTAACAAGTTTTTGTTACTTATAGATAGATATGATGGTGGCCGAACGGTAACGAGTGCGCTTTACAAGCCGCCGACACCGAGTTCGAATCCTCTCGGCCCCGCACCTATGGCTTAATAAGTTATGTGCGGATTTGCCATCGCTCAAAACGCTGAAGGAAAACATCGTGAGGAAACCGGCATGTCCAAGAATTGCAACATTCAAGAGCATGCGACATCTACCAACCCGCACTGGGCCAGCGTGTTAGATTACGGCCAATACTCTCTCTCTGAGAGAAGGCCAGAGTCCCAGCAGTGGGAACGTAATAGGCTGATAATGATGATGATGATGAGATAGATATGGAGCAAAATAATCGTAACTTTAATAAAAGAAGGCACTATACATATTTCTTGTAATGGTTTATTAAATACAATTTTAACTTATTTTTTCGCAAATCACTAAATTGGGTCTTGGCTGAAAATCAGCTCTGTCGATTCGTCCATAACATTTTTTTTTTAACTATTTTGCAGGGTAGCGTTTGACCACAAGTCACCTGATGTTAAGTGACGATGTGGTCGAAGATGGCGCCACGCTACACCTGGACTGGGAACTGGCTCTCAAGTGAGGCTGCCGGAACACACCGATACCTATCGGCACCTGCACCTGCTTGGCGACAGATTCTTAACAAGAGGGTGGTAGCTAGCCAGGCGAGTACTAAAAAATACCCTACCACCAAGCTATGGTTTCATCACGATGTTTTCCTTCACCGAAAGCTCAAGCTCATTGTAGGATTCGAACCCACGTCCTACGGATCGCAAGCCGACGTCACTACCACTGAGCCATCATTGCTATAAATATATACCTTTATAATATGATTAGCCAAGACCTTTGGGAAGTGTCGACTGTTTATTTGCCTCTTTAGATTAATGGTTATTGTTTGCAGTTTTCCCAAATAAAGTCTCTCTCTCTATAAAGGCTGTATCACGTATATTAACATGTATTATTATTCTAATATCGTATAATAACAGAGAGATAGCTGTAATCAGCCTTCAATTTTCAGCTCTCGACATGTCGTCTATTATTTGTTCGTCAAGTTGGTATTGGTAATTTCGTTCCGTGATGTTGGTACTCGGTTGGTTGCAGGTGCTGTGCGGTGCAGTGGCGGACGCGGGCGACGTGATCGGGAACGTGAGCCGCGTGCGCCGCACGCCCCAACCTCACTACTCGCACCACGTGATGTAAGTCCTTTTGTACCACTACTACTACGCCCCGCGGTTGCATTCCCGTTACCCGCAGGCACTTTTTCCAGGTACATATAAAGTAGCCTATGTGTTAATCCAGGGTATAAGCTATCTACATTCCAACTTTCAATCAAATCCGGTCTGTAGTTTTTGCGTGAAAGAGTAACAAACATTCATACATCCATACTCACAAACTTTCACATTTATAATATTATTAGGATAAGAAGACCAATAGGTATTTCGCTCGATAACCAGTGGGGAAGAGAGGTTCTCGAGCGGCCACCACGAACCGAAAGACGCTCTGTAGGTAGCCCCTAAGAGACGCAGGGAGCCGATGGATGCAAATGGCTAATAGCCGTTAATGGCAGCGTTCAAAGAAGGAGGCCTATGTTCAGCAGTGGACTTCTTCCGGCTGATGATGATGATGAGGAGGACGGGCAATAGCGTATAATAATAATAATAATAATAAAGCTTTATTTAATTCCATGCATAGTACATAAATAAATTTAAATAATAACAATTGACAATCCATTAACCTATAATATTCAAATACATTTATAATTTATATTTTGTAATTAGTTCAATATATTATGTTTACACTGTTAAATAACTTATTATTTAATGCATGGACCCCGTTCGGGTAAAAGCAATAGCGTATACTTGTTTGAAAAGTCAGGAAGTCGTTGACCTCTCCAAATGAGCTCGATTTTCAGCTCTGTGCATCCAGCTGTCAGCTGTTTTGCGAATGTCGTCATTCCACCTGGCTGGAGAATGTGGTACACACTATGTTTGTTCAACGTCAGTCTCGCTGAACAAAAAGTGATCTATATTTTAGTGACTATCCGAATTTTCTACAGAGTATCTTGTGACAACGATCTCGTCGATCTCACCTCTTCTTACACGATGGGAAAGAGACAATGTGGTCGAAGGTGTAGCACGCTTGTCTAGGAATACCTATTCACTATTGACGTTTGTATTTCTATCATCTGGAAATCTATCTGTTACCGCATTGTCCCTTTCATGAATCAACAGCTGATGTTTAATTTGTTTTGGTACATCTGGATTGGGAACTGGCTCTCAAGTGGGTCTGTCGGAACACACCGATAGGTGCATGCCGATTCCTAACTTGAGGATGGTGCCATCGATCCAACTTGAGGGCCTACCTTCAGAACGTCTTCCGATTCATGGTCGCGAACCTTTCTTCCCAATCGGTATAAACTCAACGTGTCCCTTTAATTCCAGGAGAGACGAAGATCTCGACATGGCTGCGTCGTGGAAACGCTCTCACTGGCGGGAGATGCAGACCATCCTCCGGCAGGAGGGCGGCAGCGTGCAGTGCTGCCCTTCCGTCCTCGAGATGGTCACCATGAAGGGCGGCCGGACGCCCAAGGGGCTCTACGTGGAACTCTACGAAGACGGCGAAAACCAACAGACCCTCTACGAAGTGTCGTGTTTACCCGAAGTGGTCGACAAACCGTGTCGATTCGTCGACGCCAGGTTGTACAACGAATCGCTGTGCATCCAAAAGTATTCGTATTCGTATGCTCTTGTGCGGCACGTGCCGTCAGCGACGGAAACGCCTGAACTGCGGACTGAAGGACAGTTCTCTGTACCGGGTTCAGGCGGGTGGTCCATGGACTATGTGAGAGTGCGAGCGGGTTGCGAATGCCAAATAAAGTCGACCAAGCAGGCGCGTCGGCGTCACAAGCAGCGCAAACGGAACAGGCGCATCATCGACGACGAAGAAACCTGATCCATTCGCGTAGTGAATACGAACCAGTGGACTTTGAACCAATTTGTCTAGTATTACGTTATCAAGATGCTTTGTTTCGTGACAGAGCGACGTTGCTTCTCGTATGTTACCGGTACATTGTGGGTGTATCAATATTTATTGAAGTTATATTTAATTACGCTTGAACTTGTAGTCCGTTAGTTAGCGACGCCTTGTTAGTGCGTATTGTTAGTTGCTAAGTTTAGTCGGGTATGCTTTGATGTGGTATGTCGGCTATAAAACAGGTAAGAGTGACGCGTGTCTCTCATCGCCAGGGAAGCTCGGATGCGTCGGGACGCGTCGCGGAGCTTCCTTCTGCCTATTTGTTCGTGTTTAGTTTAACTCTGTTGTGAAGGTATTGATGGGTGATGATTCAACTTGACATTTTTCAATGAGATTATTAAAGTGCCTTATTATGTCATAAATAATATATTGTGGGACGTTAAATGTTTACTATTCTGGTTAAAAATAAATGTGATTCATTATATTATCCTTTCTCTAAAAAAATTGTAATGATCGTCCATAGACAATTTTGGTCATTGCAGGCCAATCAAGAACTTGTACTAAAAAAGTAAGTAAAAACAAAATGTCCATACTTAATACAAAAAAAATAGTTTTATTACCTCACAGTTCAAATCAATTGTCCGTAATATTTTAGCGTATTTTGTATTTTAGAAAAATTCAGGAATACTTACATTTTTTTTAATAGTTACCGTATGGATTGAGTAACTACATTTCGACTTTAAATGTAACATTCTTTGAATGTGTAAGTGGTGTAAGCTAAAATCAGTAACAGTCTGTGATTTCATACTTCTAAGTAATGAGGTCCTGAAGAGATGAGTTTTGTCGTCATTTTAATGAAAATCTCAATTTAATTCTTAATAGGTACATAACAAGGTCACCGACATAGCTCACAGAATTAGCAAGCTGAAGTGGCAGAGGACTGGTCGTGTAAGCCGCAGAACCGACAACCGTTGGGGTAGACGTGTTCTTGAGTGGAGACCGCGACTTGGAAAACGTAGTGTAAGATGTCCTGCGACAAGGTGGAGCGACGACTTGCGCCGAGTGGCTGCCAGTGGTTGAATGAGAAAAGCCGAAGACCGGGCTCAGTGGCGTATCTTGGGAGAGACCTATGTCCAGCAGTGGACTGATACAGGCTGATGATGATGACATAACAAGGTAGGTACTTACTAGATACCAAATCCGTACTATTGTGTTTCATGATACGAATTGAACGGAATTTCGGAATGACGTCTCATAGTTGGCCTACTGATTAATAAATTGATGATTAAAAACTTCGCATTTGGCAGGATTTAACTAAATTTTCCATACCATTTGACAAATGAATTTAGCTAAATTGAGATTTAATTCGGTGGTGCAAGTGGACATTAATAATAAAAAAAACTAAAACAATTTTTGTTTTACTGTCGAAAGTCTTCGAAAAGTTTTTATTTTGTGGGAAAATTGGCCATTGCTGTACCTACTCAGAGACGTCAATTAACTTTAAGCTAGCCCGTTCATAAAAAATACTTGAAACTAGCATTAAGTCGTTATTTTTATATTGAATGACGGAATTTAATGCTATTTCTTGTTAATTGTCGTTTCTATCTGGGGCAGTTAGACTTGACTTGATTTGTCTTTTCTTTTTTGTTATAATTCATCTTTTCCATAGACAAACTTGATAAATAAAGCTCTTATATCATAGCCATAGACTAAACCGTTATTGTTTTTTGTATTTTTCTTTTTTGTTATAATTCATCTTTTCCATAGACAAACTTGATAAATAAAGCTCTTATATCATAGCCATAGACTAAACCTTTAGTTTTTTTGTACCTTTATACGACTTACGCCTGTCTTGATCCTGAAAATTATATCTATAGGTACCTACGTTTTTGTAATGATTTTTTTTATAATAATGACGATAAAACCTCTTCTTCAAAGTCGTTCCACTGATTGTAAAAATGCTCTCTTCCCGCATTAAAAATTAAGCAAGTATTTATTTAAAGATAACATCGTAACGTATAATTTTTGTTATTTTATAACAGTACTTACTTCTTAGCCTTAAGTGCGTCGAGTCAAAGATCTGTATTATTTTCTATTTTGTAATACTTTTATTGTATTTAAATGTAGCTCTATTTTAATGTAATAATTACACTATTTATACTGTTTAAAATACGAGGTATTCCGAAATACAGTATGGATGTTAGTTTGTATGTAGAAATCGCTTCCATAATTATACATGTTTGATGTAAATAAAATAACGCCATAGTATTGTCGACTGAGATTATAATTATTGTGCATTTAGATGTGTAATAAAATCATTGTTTTAATATTAATAATACTACTTACGCCATCTGTCATCTAGTAAGAAATATGTTATGTTTAGCGCCATCTGTTGTTGAGTAGTCTAAAATAATAGTTTCTTCTTGTTAAACACAGATGGCATTTAAACCAATTTAATTATGTAAATTCTTAACAGTGCCATCTAATGCCATGAAATAATTTAATACAATTTATAGCTTGAACTAAAACACTAGTTTCGTAGAGTATCTCTCACAAACTTGGTATTGCCAAGTATGTCACCAAAAATCTGTAAATAATCTATCCCTATCTATTTTGTTAAACTACCTACAAGAATTTTTAATTTTTTTGTAATGTTTCTTCCTACAATTTGTGCTAAAAATGTGTGTCATCACAACATAGCTGTATTATTGCGTTATTTTAATAAAATTGTTGACATCAAAACGAAACTAAATGAAATAAAAATCTGAAATAGCCGAAATTGTTTTATTATTTCCTATATTGTATTAACAATACAATTGGCAAGTCAAAAGAACACAATAGCAACATAAAACAGTCAAAATCTCACTAATAAAATAAAAATGTAGGTGCTTAGCTACTTAGATATGTATCTTACAAATAATTAATTAAACATTATACTTTTTAATAGAGTATGTCTCTTTTGTCAAAACATTTTCAAATTCTTACTCTATGTATCAAAGTACATTATTGTATTATATCGCCTGAGCAGCGCCGGCCCTAGTCATAATATGTCATTTTAGTACTAGGGCTTGACATATTTCTTTTAGAATGACATATTATGACATGACATATCGATCTAAAACCGCGGATAACGGATCAGGATCGATTATTAATTTCGAGCGTTAGTAAAGTGAGAGGAGCGGCCGATCTTGGCGTCTAGTAACAAGGGGTGCTACAAGCAATAAAACCGACTTCAAAGGTTTTCTCATAGATGCCATTGTCCGAACTGGGCCACAGTGGAAACCAGCGTTCAAATAAAAAAATAATCATCAAAATCGGTTCACCCAGTCAAAATTTCTGAGGCAAAACATATAAAAGCAAAAAATAAATGGTATAGTCGAATTGAAGACCTCCTCCTTTTTTGAAGTCTGTTGAAAATGCGAGTGAGTGAGTGAGGAGTACGGAAGTAGCTACGGCCAAGGCGCCAAAAGTCAATTTTTCTCTACCCGTGTCAAAAATATAAGACCGGCGCTGTAACGTCACACACAAACCTACTAGAAGCTTCTTAGTCGAGTCGATAGTCTTTTTCAAATTTATTTCCTTAATTTCGTCTGCAGATAGTCTTAATAATTATTTGGGTAAAATTTAATTATTATTAGGTACACACACATCTACCTACATAGGTTAAAAGGTCGGTAGGCACTTACCTAAATACTTATACTATATAATTAATATCTCGAAAGATAACAGTCACAATTCTTAAAACTATAGAAGGCTTATTAATATTTATCCATGTCACAAAACTAAGCTCCACTATGATCTGAAAAAGGAACAAATACATACATTTAAATTTATGTCCTCAACTGTTTTAACTATAAGTTTATTTAATTTCAGCGCCCTCTATGATCGAGTAGCCGCACTAATGCTCACCCAACATTTCACTAAATGCATAATTATGAAAGTATAATATATATACGATACATAGGTACATACATAAAAAAAAAACAATTGTAAAATTTTTGTCTTTTTGTTCCGGCTAATCTCTGAACTGATTTTGACGGGACTTTCACTCGCAGATAGCTAATATAACTTTGGCAACTTTTATTTTAGAAATTTGAACCCTGGGTCACAGAATACTTTTTACGCGACAAACTGTAGCCCACGCGGATGAAACTTACCAAGGTATCTGGTGGCCACGACCATGAGTGCGAAGCCGACGCCTACAGCCAGGAACTGCACAAAGCCAGCGGTTCTCTTGCGCTCGTGCCAGCGCGCCCTCTCGCGGGGCAACACCTCACTAACCGTCACGTAGAGAAGAGTGCCCGCTGCCAGCGCCTGAAAAAAAAATATCACTAGTCTATGGCAACACGTTCAACTCAATGTTTTAATGATTTTTTTACATTACAGAAGGAGAGAGATGTCTTCATGCAAGATAATAAAAAAAACATACTAAAATATACATACATACAAAAAAAAAACATACATGTAAAAAAAAAACGTGATGAAACCATAGTTTGGTGGTAGGGTATTTTCTAGTACATGTCTGGCTAGCTACCACCCTCTTGTTAAGAATCTGTCGCCAAGCACCTATCGGTGTGTTCCGGCAGCCTCACTTGAGAGCCAGTTCCCAGTCGAGGTGTAGCGTGGCGTCATCTTCGACCACATCGTCACTTAATATCAGATGACTTGTTGTCAAACCATGTAGTTGGTAAAAAAAAAATGTAACTTGTAAAAAACATAATAATAATATTAGCCAAATAAACGTATCTTTCAAAAATCCCATTTTTTCAAATTCTCTCCAGATATTTAGAACTTTCGATCTGGCTACTCTATGTGCTAGTGGTAACAGTTGCCAGTGACAGTTTTAGTTGCGCTGCGCATAAACCTCCAACTTTCACAAAGGACTTATTTGGCGGCAATCGAATTTTTAAATTTTGTTTTTATTTCCAAAACTTGTGTTTCTTCTAGTGATAATGTGTAGTATTGGTGGATTATTAACCATTATGTGTTCGTTAATGTGTACGAGTGTGGGAAATTGAAATAAAGTTGTGAAAGTGACTTTTCTAGTTGCTCCAAAAAAAGTCCGTGTAAAGTTTAAGTAAAGCTCCACTACTTTACTTAAACACTATCCTCATCCCTTCATCTCCTTAACATCATCATCATTTAAACTTGATTCAACTCTCTGAGTTTGTAATATTTTAAACTTGACACTGGCAAATACACTAATCTTGTGACGCCATAACAAAAAAAAAAACTTTCACAAACTTATGCATAGCTCATATAGGATAGGTACAAAAAATGTATACTACCTGCATAATAGGCACAGCTAGTGAATCCTGCAGCTGGCTGATCGAATTCAAGCTTGCGCCACCGGCAATACCAGCTACTGACCTGAAATGTATAACAACAAAACATATACAGCTGGATAGAAAGTTAAACTAAATACTAAAAACTAAACTAGACAAAACTAAACATCTACAAATAAAAAAAGCCTGATTTAAATCTGATTTCTCTATTATTTATTTCAAGTAGGTTTCAAAGACTCATTACAAAATTAATTAACATAACTTTATAAATACCTACACGGAGAAAAAAGACTTTCCGAAATCGTTTTCAAAACTTGTACTAGGGGTAGGTACTGAGCGAGTTATCGTTGCCTTATGCTTACCCTCCACTGAAGATGGCGATGCACACGATGAGTGCGCACAGGCGACCTGGCAGCGATGCGCACAGCTCCGCGCCCAGGCAGAACCCCACCACGAACTTGTGGCAAGACACCGCGCCCAGGAGTAGGAGCACCTGGAATATAGAAAAGGCTTTCATCACCAACTGCCTTAGTCATAATCTAGCACGCTCGCCGCAACTGAAAGAAGAGAAGAGAAGCCAACAACAGCCATCATCAACAGCCTATTACGTTTTTCCTGCTGGGACTCTGCCATTCGCTCTGAGAGAGAGTAGGTATACTTTGGCTGTAGTCTAACACCACGCTGGCCCAGTGCGGGTTGGTAGATGTCGCAAGCCCTTGAATGTTGTGGTTCTTGGAAATCTTGGACATGCCAGTTTCCTCGCGATGTTTCCCTTCACCGTTTTGAGCGATGGTAAAACCACACATTACTTATTAAGTCATAGGTGCGGGGCCGAGAGGATTCGAACTTGGTGCCGGCGCCTTGTAAGGATGCACGTTCACACGTTCACATCAAAAAACCTTCAAAAAAATGCAATAGTATGCAGGCAGTGATTTAAATTAAGTAGGGTTTTTTTATTTGTAGATGTTTAGTTAAGTACTTAAGGGAAAAACAAGAGAAATGGACGAAAATTGTGACAGACTGGTACCCAAGAGATGGTAAAAGAAACAGAGGGCGACAATCTAAGAGATAGGAGGATGACATCAAAAAAGTGGCTGGCCCAGAATGGATCCGAGTAACAAAAAACAGGGAGAATTAGAAATACTTAGAGGAGGCCACGAGCTGTTATTGAACCGGACGCCGATACATAAACTTAAATTTAAACAATATAAGATTAATTAGTAAAAATCAATGTTTGTAAGTTTAACAGCAATAAAGGCTAATTTTATTTTATTTTATTTATTTATTAGTTAAGAACATGCAGTTTAGTTCTCGTTCTCAGTAATTTTGTTGAAATTTTTATCTTACTGTGAGTACATATTTTGTTGAACTAATAGTACGTAAAATGTAATGTCTACATTTCATCACAACATGATATCGCTGCATTATTTACTTAGGTACATACAATCCTACCGACATATAGAGTGGTAGGTATTTACAAACAAACAGATAACGTACCTAACGTTATCAGTCGAATAACGATTCTTATCAGTGTAACGACGTTATTCGCTAACAATTCTATCGAGTATCGTTTATCAACTGATCGAGTGTTAATCCAGCATGCACTCGTGAATTTAGGTCAACCTTTATTTTAGTGACAATAACAACGAAAACAATGTTTACCTATCACACTTAAACGATTAAGGTACCTACCTTTATTGGATCATTTGAAGTACACGGAGAAAAAAGACCTTCCGAAATACCGTTTTCCTTCTGAGTCAAAAGGGAAGGACTTGTAATTTAGAAATAATGGGGGAGGATCGTGCGGTCAAACGAGCATACAGTGGGCGGCCGAGTGGCCGTCGCCCTGTCGGCCGTCCCAGATATCGCTGGAAAGACGAAGTCACGAAGGATTTGCGCTCACTCCAGGTGGAGGACTGGCAGGAGGTGGCGCAGGACAGAGCGAAGTGCCGTCTTTTGTTATCGGAGGCCAAGACTCACTTTGGATCGTTGCGCCATCTCAGTTAGTTAGTTGTAATTTAGAAGGAAAATTAAGGTAAAATAAGAAAGGAATCGGTCTTGGAAGGTAAAGTCGGAAGCTCGGAAGGAAAGTCGATTTTTTTTCTCAGTGTAGTTTGAACTAACTAAGGAAGGTCTAAAGATAGTTTAAAAGATCCTTGATGTCCGGCAACATGCATGTTGGCATGCCCAAAATGCTGGCGGCATTGCCTCGTTGAATAGCGAGGCTTATCCATTTCCCAAAATATAGGCCAGCATTCTGGACTAGTGGACTCAGCTAGGTCTTTGTTAAATATACACTCATTCAGTGTTATTTTTGTTACATTTTTGCGCTGAAACGGATCAACAGATATAACTATTTCAGTATTTGTTTGAATTAACGCACAGGTTACTTTTTTCCGGGAAAAGATTCCTGTGAGATAGTAGGAAAACCGCGAGGTGCAATTATAGGTATGTCTGTGCTTTTTAAAACACTTTTTTCAAGAGAAAATCAGTAAGAAACAATGAAAAAAATAACAAAAAATCTGTTATTTTTTATGCCATGTACGTAATAGGTCCTATTTGACGGTCACGGTCCGCCATTCGCAACGTACTTATGTAATACCAAATGTAATACTTACATTGTCTACCGTCACGTAAAGTGAAAGTTCTTAAAGGTCATGATTTTTGCACTTCAAGAGAACAGAATTGTAACCCACATCAGAAAAATACGTTCTTATTAATGTACCTAAGTACAAGTAGGTAGGTCTATTTGACATAGTTGGACCCAGCGACTTCGCCCGCGTAGTGATTTCCACAGGATAACCATTGCAATAAAACACCCAAAGCCTCTAACACTCAAAGACGTCAAAGATAATGTAGCATAATAACAGTGAAAGAATTTTCAAAATCAAACTAGTTAGTTCCGGAGATTGTACCAAAACAACTTTAACTCTTTGTTATAAGTAAAATAAAGAGACTTTAATCACCCCACGGTAACACTTGCTATCCCACAGGAACCTGTTCCAGAACAATAAAAGTATAACTGACATTTTAATCCAGGGTATATAAACAACCTGCATTCGAAATTTCACCAGAATCTGTTGACCCGTTTCAACGTGCAGAAGTAGCAAAAAAAACAACAAACATTACATACTGACTCAAATTAATAAGCAATCTATCCACAGTTTGCCCTACTAAAGATCGATTTTTGACATTACTTCTATGGAGCTTGTGTCAAATTTCCTATCTCTAGTTGGATAAATTGAGCGTAAGATTCTAAAACATATCTTCGGTGCTGTTTTGGATGACGGTTGCTGGCGGACCAGATACAGCCACGAACTGTACGAACTATATGACGAGCCAAACATAGTCAAGGTAGTGAAAGATGGCCACCTCCGATGGTTAGGCCATGTAGAGCGCATGGAGGAGACACGCCCACCTCAACGTCTCCTGGAGGGAAAACCAGACGGCCGCAGAAGCCGTGGTCGCCCAAAGTTAAGATGGATAGATGGAGTTGAACAAGATCTACAGACAATTGGCGTCACTAACTGGAAACTGCAGTCAAAAATAGATCAGTCTGGAAGAATGTTCTTGATCAGGGCAAGGCCCACTCCGGGCTGTAGCGCCTCAGATGATGAGTAGGATAAATGGTGGATAAGTAGATAGGTTATGAATTTCGGCCGTAAAACTATCGCACTTTTATAATATAAAACAAAGGACCGATTTTTATGCTCTAATGATTTGTTTGATTTGTCTCCGCTCCAAATAGGTGATTAAGTAAGTATTATAAAACATCGGGAAGAATCCCGATAAGAAATGAGTTGAATGTGAAAGTAGGTCTCTGGTTCTTTGTCACCTTTTCACGCCTAACGCCCGAAATTAATTATCGATCCTGATCCGTTATCTGTGGTTTTGGATCGATATGTCATGTCATAATATGTCATTTTAGTAGTAATATATCAAGCCCTAGTACTAAAATGACATATATCGATCCAAAACAGCGGATAACGGATCAGGATCGATTATTAATATCGGGCATAAATCAGTGATATGATCTTTATGATATTTGTTATGAAGATGGTTTGTATCTTGGGAATGGTTAAAGAATACTTTAAAAAAGTTCTCAACGCGGGTCTTAGTAGGTATAACTAAATAGTAGGTAGTTAGTATATAAACAAGCAGGTACCTGAGAGGCAGTCTTCTGAAGCCCAATTGCCAACCCCTCCAGAACGCTATGCACAAATAGCGCACACAGCAGCCCAATGATTCCCGAAGAACTTTTATTACAAGGTTCCGTATGACTGACGTGACACATCACCGGATTGTTAGCATCACCGCAGCATCTCTCTCTCATCTCACTATCAGGTACAGGGGCGACGTGATCATCTCGTCTCAACAAGCTGGTAACTTCCCCACTACCATACGTCCTCACTTCGTGCGGTGCGTCGACTGATTCCTTGTAAAATATGTGAACGATTTCGTCAACGAAGTAGACGATTAGAAATCCTATGCAGAACATGAGTTCGGCGTCTTTTGGGAGCTGTTCCCTCGCTTCTGGTAGCATGTGGACTATGGAGGTGGATAGGAGAACGCCACCACCGAAGCAAAGTAGACAAGAGATGATGAGCGGATGCTTCTTTCTTGCAGTCTTCGAGAAGAAAGCCGGCAGTATGCCAGTAAAGAAGCTACCGAGTCCTAGTACTAGCATAGCTAGCACTTTTGCTGTTGACACTTCCATTTCTTAGCTTTTACTATCAACTGATAAATCTTGGTCTTCTATTCTTCTTCTACTACGTAGGCTTTGTCTTTCTTCTGACGCAAATGACAAAGACAATTCCCGTCCAATTTTACTATTTTCCGTGTTTCTTTATCACTTTGTTCACTCTTCAATTAGTTTTTGTCTGAAAACATCTGTAAACAAACTATTGTGTCTGCTCCGGCACTTATTAAAGCACTTGTCTTCGCCACCAAGATCATTGTTTCAATTAACGTAGGCGGGTAGTTCTACGTATTTCCATCGTCAAATAGCGTAGTATCTAATATTAGTTCTAAGACGTCCGTTACAATCGTCTATTTCGCACTTATCTTTTGTTATATTTACACTTTGTTATCAGTATTTTTTTCCACGCGTGGGACGCGACCGCTCGCTAAGAACTCCACATTCAAATGAGACATGACATTATTCCTCATGATAATCGAAAAGTTTCCTCATACGATACTTTTCGATAACCTTAATACAAGGGATTAAAGTCGAGAATACAATACAATACCTACCGCAGCGTGACGGCCAATTTAGAAAGATCTGCTATAATATTTATTTATGGTAAGTTTATTGTAACAGCGAGGGATCATTGTTCAGTGGTGATTAAATACATTAGAATCTAGAATGAATGAATTGTGAATAATTTTATTACCATATGTTATCGCGACCTTTTTTTAGAATAGTGTTGTATTTTTAGGTTACCATACCATACCCCGGTTTGTTTACATTATCTGTAGGTACAACCTAGCCACTATCATGTCTTCGTGTTGTATCTTCATTTAAGTAGGAAAGTGGTGAAATATTTCAGAATCCGTACTGTTGCAACTCCTAGCCTTTACAAGGTCGCAATCTTGTTACACACAACCATTTTATTTTCATTACTGTATAGGATTTTTAACCACATTTTAATAAAATTTTGTTTTAGAGTTCTAGCAGCATTTGAAAAGCAAGCTTGGTAACTGGCCACAAACAAATTGAAAATAGAAAGAAACTGGCCACAAAGAAAACTAGATTTTCAAAGAAGGATGTTAAGAAAAATAAATGTTTAATGACGTTTTCGGTGCACATTTTCTTGTCATTTCCTATAATTTTTTATTTTACTGACAAGAATAAATTTGCATTATTTTAAAACCCGTTTAAAATGAACGAATTGCTACAAAAACATGGGTGTTCCAACGTTTTTACTGTGCCCGAGGGACTCAAAGAGCTCATGGCTGATATCTCTCGAGAAGTAAGATATTTTAATTTTGATAAGATAACCAAATAGCCTGCTCTTTCATTACCATGAGTCAGCCGTCCCAGGTATCCCAGGCTCTAACGATTCTGAACGAGAAAAAAATTGAGAACAACATTTTTTCATCTTTGCTCGGTAATTTGTATCCTTAATCTATAAATCCATTTATCTATCTAAGGCATTATAAAAACAGAACAGACTTGATGTTTTGTTTGTTCCGGATAAACTTAAAAACTATTCAACAGAACCTGATGAAATTTGGTATAGAGATAGTTTAAGCCCTGGAGAAGGACAGAGGGTACTTTTTATCACGACATAAACTGCAGTTCGCGCGGTTAAAACCACGGGGAACGGCTAGTCTTTTATATGAAAGCAAAATACAACCCACTACTTAAAGCCCATATTCACAAACGTATGGGTCAAGCTGACATAAAAGGCTCAGAGATTGTATTAAATCGAGGCGGAGCTTTAATGTCAAGGACTTATTGCCGTTGATCTAATTTTGTGTCTCATTGTGCGCAACCTTCATTTTGAGACCTACCAGCGTGATTCATTTTTATTATCCGGATGTATGTGGTTAATAGATTCACGTATCGTCAGTTTTTAAAGAGCCTAGATAACGAACCGCCGCGCCGGCGCCGCGCCGCGTTGCGAATTTGGCAACCTCATTTGACCCCCTTATGCAATGAATTTTTAACGAAACGAAAAATAAGGTAGTTTTGCTGCATGCAAAAAAAACCTTATGGATCCCACACTGATTACCGGGAACAGCCAACGTGGTGATGTGAGACTCATACTCACTAAAACCTCATGGTGTTCCGGCACTTGTCTTATGTATTGGCACGGGGACAGTTTTTGCACTCTTCCTAAATAGGAAAAAACAAAAAGACAAATGACTGCGATGGTCCTTCGTGGTTAGGTTGGCCGTTGGGTGGAGTAATAAGAGACGCGCAGGAACAATCGGGTGCGCCACCTTCTGGCCTTCTGGCCTTATGCTGAAGAGTATGAAGACACACAACCCCGTGTCTGTCGTCTAGGCTCTAGATTTCGTCTTGACGAGAGAAGACATGAAAGTAGGGTCCTTCCTCTGAACCTAGCCTACCCTATACTCTGATGAACAGCACTAAGTAGAATTTAACGAACTGTTTAAGGTACTCCGCGACCAACCTCCAAATATATGCGAGTATATCGCCAATTATCTATCAGCACTCCTGATCACGCGGGAGCATGGTGTCTTAGCAGTCAAGATTCTGGATGATCTCTGCGACTGCCGACCATCTGTGTCGGAACATCTATTTCAGCTGGGAATGGATAGAAAACAAGCGGCGGTTCTATCTGAGATTATAAAGGAAGAAATTGAAGAGTTTGAGCCAGTTTCAGGAAAAGGTAAACTTATATGAACACTTTTGACACCAAGGAAATATTAAACTTGATGTAAAAAAAACTTTCGTTTAATTTTTATTCTTTCTCCGATTACAGAAAAAGTCAAAGAGACGCAAATCCTAAAGAAGATCCTAACAAGATCTGTTCTGGATGAAGATATGGCAGCAAAAGTATGCCAGGTGGCCAGAAATGCGTATCGTGATTACTGGTACAGAAAGAAGCTAATGGACAAGGTAAGCAAAAAGAAAAATTGAAAATACACAAAAAGAAAACAATATTTAAATTCTTAAGGTTCATTATTAAAAGTCTATGGTCTCAAAAATATTGACAACGCGACGGTGAAGTCGTGCTGAATAACTTCTTTTTTTTTATCGACGGAGAAACCTTAAAAGGAACTTAACTTTGATTATTTCGCTTTAGGCTTTTATTTTATGGTTCATCAGCTTATTAATGGACAATGGTATACGACTTCTTTGACTCTAACAAAATAAGATCAAAATCGTGATTCTAATCCTCTTATATTTTGTCCCAGAGCTTGAAAGTTGACCCAGAAGAAGCCTGGGAGATAGCTGCTGAACGCACTTTGGAAATTTACAAGAAGACAAAACCATCTTTTAGTGAATTAACAAGAGCCACGGAGAAGATTCAGGTATAACAAAGAAGACTAGCGTTTTACTCAAGTTTCTTTACAAGTTAGCATTTGACCACAAGTCGCCTGATGTTAAATAACGATGTGGTTTAAGGTGGTGCCTGGACTAGGAACAGGCTCACAAGTGAGGCTGGTGGAACCACTCATGGTGGCGATATGCTGGTGACAATTTTTTAACATAAAGGTAAAAGCAATAGAATGATAAATCTATGTTTACCCTGTAATTTTACTGGAGACATTGCCCTTCAACCAGCAGCTAAATATTTGCTGACGACTGCTTTCAGGTTGAATGTCTGGCAAAGGTATGATGTGGTACTTCCCTAGGTG